>JAUNZM010000965.1:600000-1051986 GCA_033459285.1 Clamator glandarius
CCAGAGATAAGGAATGGTTTCTGTATAGGGAACTACTTAATAGGTGGGGTCAGGTGGGACCTTCAGACGAGAGAAATTTAGGATACAATGTAAACATCATAGAATCTTAGAATGGTTTGTGTTGGAAGGAACCTGAAAAATCACCTAATTACAACCCCTCTGCTATGGGCAGGGGCATATTCCACTAGACCAGGCTGCCCAAGGGCACATCCAACCTGGTCTTGAACACTTCCAAGGATGGGGCATCCGCAACTTCCCTGGGCAAACTGTTCGAGTGCTTCACCATCCTCATTGTGAACAAATTCCTCCATATGTCTAGCCTAAATCTGCCCCTCTCCAGTTTATAGCCATTGTCCCTAGTCCTGTTACTACATGTCTTTGTAAACAATCCCTCCCCAGCTTTCTTGTAGCCCCTTTCAGGTACTGGAATGTCACTGTAAGGTCTCCTGGGAGCCTTCTGTTCTCCAGGCTGTACAGAACCAATTCTCAGCCTGTCCTCGTATGGGAGGTGCTCCAGCCCTCTGACCATCCCTGTAGCCATCCTCTGGACCTGTTCCAATGGCTCCATGTCCTTCTTTTGTTGAGGTTTCCAGAACTGGACCCAATGTTCCAGCTGAGGTCTCACAAGAGAGGAATAGAGGGGCAGAATCACCTCCCTTAACCTGCTGACCATGCTTATTTTGATGCAGCTCAAGAAACAGTTGGCCTTCTGGACTGTGAGAACACACTGCTAGCTCATGTCGAACTTCTCATCAATGAGCACCCCAAACTCCTTCTCTGTA
This sequence comes from Clamator glandarius, assembly GCA_033459285.1. Classification (NCBI taxonomy): domain Eukaryota; kingdom Metazoa; phylum Chordata; class Aves; order Cuculiformes; family Cuculidae; genus Clamator; species Clamator glandarius. The sequence goes on from JAUNZM010000965.1 coordinate 600,783, forward strand.
AGGCTGCTCTCAGTTTCACCATCCCACATGCTGCATTGAAACTGCAGATCGCCCCTTCCCAGGTGAAGGACCTTGCACTTTGCTGTGTTGAACCTCATGAGGTTCACACAAGCCCACTTCTCCAACCTGTCCAGATCTCCCTGGATGACAACCCATCCTTCCAGTGTGGCAACTGCAGCACTGAGGCTGATGCCATCAGCAAACTTGCTGAGGCTGCACTCCATCTTGCTGTCTATATCATTGATGAAGATGTTAAATGGCTCTGGTCCCAGTACAGACACCTGAAGTACACCACTTGCCAAAAATCTCCATCTGGACATCAGAACCACTGGTCTCTGAATACAATCATCCAACCAATTTCTCATCCACTGAACAGTCTACCCATCATTTCCATATGTCTCTAATTTAGAGTGAAGGATGTTGTGGTGGACCGTGTCAAAGGCTTTACATAATTCCAGATAGATCACATTTGCTGCTTTTTCTGTATCCACTGCTGTGGTTACCCCATTAGAGAAAGACATTATGAAGATTACACAGGACTTGCGCCTGGAGAAGCCATTCTGGCTGCCATTAATCATGTCCCCATCCTCCATGTGATTTAGCATAGCTTCTCGGAGGATCTGTTCCATGATCTTCCATGAGGCCAGCAGATCGGTGGTTCCCAAATGAGGAACCACCCAAATGAGGCCAAATGTTGCTATTCTTCCAGTCACCATGACTTTTCAAATATTATGGAGAGTGTCTTGGCAACCACATCAATCAGTTCCCTCAGGACTCTGGGATGCAAATCATCAGGGTCAGAGAAGTGCTGATTGAGTTCACTGTCATTGGGTTCTAGAGCACAGGAGCATCAAATTCAGATAGTGGGAATCAGGTTAGAAACAGATAATGGGACGTATTTACTGATCTGTGAAGATCCTTGCCAAGAGATGCTGCCTTGGTGTAGGTTTGCATGGCCCAAGGGTCACTAGGGTTAACTGAATACACAGAAACAAATAAAAGTGCAGTAAACACCCTGAAGTGGAAATACCTGTAGATTGGCAGTGTTATAGAGAAGTGTCGTGTGTACTTGGCCTGTGCGTATTTTTTCCCAGGTACCCACTTAATGTGATTACTGGAAGCAGGATACAGAAGAAGTTAGACCTTTGTTGTGGCACAGTGTGAATGGCCTAGAGTATGTGAATCTCCAAATAAGTTTCTGCCTCTGTATGTTCAGGCTGTGACAGAGAGCAAGAAGCTGATTCTGTGTGCTTGTGGCTGGAGGATGAAGAAGGAGAAGAGTTGTCTCACCTGATGTAGCTACTCATATTCATCTTGGATGTAAACCACAGGGGTTTTTTTAATTGTTTGGATTGTTATTATTATCTGCTGTAATTTGTCTCACAGTTTCTTGCAAAGACTTCCTTGCTCAGGAGCTTTCTGTAACAATCCAGTAGGAAAACACACTGAAAAATCACATGGTGTGAATTACGTCTAAATTAATCGTAACCACATCAGCACTTAAGCTATTAATCCATATGTTATATTGTATAACTGAACTCTGCCCCCTGTGAGGAATAGTCCTCTTCACGTTGGTGGAAAAAAATTAAATGAGAAAAAAGTTGCTACAAAACGTTGTGATTAAAGTCTGGTAAAAAACAGCTTAAGCAGTGTATCCTGCTCTGACCAAATGTAGGCTTTGGAGAAACTCTAGAAGTCTGGAAATTCGAGGAATATTGAACACAAGCTTTTATTTCTATGGCAGTGCCCTGAAACACCACCGCTCATACACACCTAGGGATTGTGTTCACAGCAAGTTTGAAATCAGTATAAACTATGGCTGCTGCTGCCACATACTCCCTCATCCTTGACATACAGCAAAATTTTTCCTCCTAATGTCTTTCATCCATATATATAAGTGATTAGCAAACCAGTACCAGAAGATCCATCAGAGAGATAACCTGGCAAAGATAAATGACTAGTTTTCTGTTACATCAGTTCCAGCATGTGCAAGGGGTAGGTGCAATGCCAAGAAGAAGGTCATCCTAGTGAGTAACTGGTTTGTGCCTTATTCTCCTCAGTGTATGCTGACTGAGGTGAAAAGACTGTTTCTTGTAAAGTGAATATTATTTTTTAGTGGTTTGTAACGGTAAAAAGCATAAAGCAAAAACTATGGAGATCTACCAACTTCAATAGTTTAGTCAGGACCAGTGTCCTTTGCCTAGCAGAAAGGGATTTCAAGTACCTCTTCTGTACCTTCAAGCACTTTTTCTATTCTTAAAGGCTTACTTTTACATGTTGTCTGGCAAAGTTGTCTTTCCTTTAATCTTCTCCTGTACTTCTGTTCTGCAACAGTGAGGAAACTCAGGAAAACATCCCAAACAAGACTCCTGCCTTTTTTAATGACTGTGTTTCCTTCTCTTCCTTCACATAGATTTACATACTTCAAGACACTGCAAATCAGCATTTTAGCACTTTTCATTGTCTTAGCTGAGAAATAATATCTTACCTGCTCTGACCACCAAAATACAAGCTATCCTGTTAAAAGTGACTTTTGATTATAAATGGTAACCACATGTTGTGTTAAAGAGCATGTCAAAACTGATATCCTTGCAATTCTCATTTGTGTTAGCATCTGGAATAATTTAAATTATAAATGAAAAAACCGACCTCTGTGGTTAACAAAATCAAAAAGCCTGAGAGGCTTCATGTTTGAAGAACCATTTGATTCTTGAAGAGATCTTTAAGTTGAAGGAGAGGAGAGGAGAGTTGAGGAGAGTTGAGGAGAGTTGAGGAGAGTTGAGGAGAGTTGAGGAGAGTTGAGGAGAGTTGAGGAGGGGAGGGGAGGGGAGGGAAGGGGAAGGGGAAGGGGAAGGGGAAAGGGAAGGTCTCTGGTACAGGCATCACAGGTACTGATATCCTTCTCGGTCTCCCAGCTCAAGTGCCCCAGCCTTGCAGCAAGCAGAAGGCAGTTCAAACATAGTTAGGCAAAACCTGCATGAGGTTTGGAAGATTTCCAGTGGGTTTTCTCCGTTCCACGAGTAAGAATTTTTAAATATACTTTGTCAGCATTGTCTGGAACAATTCTGCTGAAAAATGCAATATACTTTCCCTTGATTTAGGCAGAGGATTAATTAAAAACACATATGCATTTACTCTCATGCCAGAACTTAAGTTGATCTAACTTTGTCAGAACAAAATTTGACCAGTTCCCCAAGCGTCAATCTGAATTAGCATAGCATGTTAAGAGGGATGACCTTAGTTCTTTCCTTGGCCAGGATGTCTTGAGATCAGGGAAAGACCTTTAGTTTTTAAAGAGAAGCAAGGTTTACCAGATTACTTGGGCACTTGAGGATAATATAGCAAGGAATTTGTGGCTTGTGGAGATGAGGAGATTGAGTGCCTGTGGGTTAAAATCAGAGGAGCCCATAAGAAGGTAGATTTTGTGATGGGAGTCTGTTACAGGCCACCCAGCCAAGGAGAAGCAGCTGACGAGCTCTTCTATAAAGAGCTGGGGTTAACCTCTAGATTGATGCCTCTCGTTCTTGTGGGAGACTTCAGTCTTCCTGATATCTGCTGGAAGTACAATACAGCAGAAAGGAAGCAGTCTAGGAGGTTCCTGGAGTGTGTGGAAGACAAATTCCTTGCACAGCTGGTGAATGAATCAAGGGAAGGTGCCCACCTGGACCTGCTGTTTGTGAACAGAGAAGACCTTGTGGGGGATGTGGCAGTAGGAGGACGCCTAGGACTAAGGGATCATGAGATGATAGGGTTTTCTGTTCTAGGTGAAGTGAAGAGGGTGATTAGCAGGACAGGAGCACTAAATTTCCAGAGGGCAGACTTTGAACTCTTCAGAAGGCTGGTTGGCAAAGTCTGGGAGGGAGTCATGAGGGCTGGGAGCTCTTCAAACAGGAGATCCTAGCAGCTCAGGAGAAAGCCATCTCCATGTTCTGGAAAAAAAGCAGACAGGGGAAAAAAACAGCTTGGTTGAACAGAGAGATCTTGAGTGATATCAAGAAGAAGAGAAATGTTTATGGGCTCTGGAAGAGGGGACAGGCCTCTTGGGTGGATTACAGAAGGGAAGTGAGATTGTGTAGAGAAAAAATCAGAAAGGCTCAACTAGAAATGAGATTGGCAAAGTCTGTGAAAGATAACAAAAATTCTTTCTATAAATATATAAATAATAAAAGAAGGACTAGGGAGACCATACAGTCCCTATTGGATGCAGAAGGAACAACGGTGACAGGGGATGAGGAAAAGGCTGAGGTACTTAATGCCTTCTTTGCCTTAGTCTTTAATTGTAAAGAACGTTGTTCCCTTTGTGTACAAACCCTGGACCTAGAGGAGCAAAATGAGGCTCCCATGGTCCAAGAGGAGGTGGTCAGAGCCTTGCTAGCCTGACTAGACACCCACAAGTCTATGGGGCTGGATGGGATTCACCCAAGGGTATTGAAGGAGCTGGTGGATGTGCTGGCCAAACCCCTTTCCATCATCTTCCAACAGTCCTGGAAGACTGGGGAAGTTCCACTGGACTGGAGGCTGGGGGATGTTGTGCCCATCTACAAGAAGGGTTGCAGGGAGGATCCAGGGAACTACAGGCCTGTCAGTCTGACCTCAGTGCCAGGGAAAGTCCTGGAACAGGTGATCTTGAGTGCTATCATGAAGCACATGCAAGAGAAGCGGGTGATCAGGCCCAGTCAACATGGGTTCACAAAAGGCAGGTCTTGCCAGAGTAATCTGATCACCTTCTATGACAAAGTGACTCGGCTGCTGGACAAGGGAAAGGCTGTGGATGTATCTTCCTGGCTCTCAGCAAAGCCTTTGACACAGTTTCTCACAGCATTCTGCTATGGAAACTGTCGGCCTCTGGCCTGGACAGGCGCACACTCTCCTGGGTGGAAAACTGTCTGGATGGCCGGGCCCAGAGAGTGGTGGGAAATGGTGTTAAATCCAGCTGGAGGCCAGTGACAAGTGGGGTTCCCCAGGGCTCAGTGCTGGGTCCAGCCCTGTTTAATGTCTTTATCAACAACCTGGATGAAGGCATTGAGTACTTCCTTAGCAAGTTTGCAGATGACACTAAGCTGGGTGGAAGTGTGGATCTGCTGGAGGGTCGGGAGGCTCTGCAAAGGGACCTGAACAGGCTGGACCACTGGGGTGAGACCAATGGGATGAGGTTAAACAAGGCCAAATGCTGCTTCCTGCACTTGGGGCACAACAACCCTGTGCAGCTACAGACTAGGAGAAGTCTGTCTAGAAAGCTGCCTGGAGGAGAGGGACCTGGGGATGTTGGTTGACAGCCGACTGAACATGAGCCAGCAGTGTGCCCAGGTGGCCAAGAAGGCCAATGGCATCTTGGCTTGAATCAGAAGCAGCATGGTCAGCAGGTCCAGGGAGGTTTTTCTCCCTCTGTACTCGGCACTGGTGAGACGGCTCCTTGAATCCTGTGTTCAGTTCTGGGCCCCTCACCACAAGAAGGATGTTGAGGCTCTGGAGTGAGTCCAGAGAAGAGCAACAAAGCTGGTGAAGGGGCTGGAGAACAGGCCTTCTGAGGAACGTCTGAGAGAGCTGGGGTTGTTTAGCCTGGCGAAGAGGAGGCTGAGAGGAGACCTCATTGCTCTCTATAACTACCTGAGGGGAGGTTGTAGAGAGGAGAGAGCTGGCCTCTTCTCCCAAGTGACAGGGGACAGGACGAGAGGAAAAGGCCACAAGCTCTGCCAGGGGAGATTTAAGCTGGACATTAGGAAAAAATTTTTCATGGAAAGGGTCATTGGACACTGGCACATGTTACCCAGGGAGGTGGTTGATTCACCTTCCCTGGAGGTGTTTAAGGGATGGGTGCATGAGGCGCTGAGGGGCATGGTTTAGTGTTTGATAGGAATGGTTGGAGTCAATGATACAGTGGGTCTCTTTCAACTCGGTTATTCCATGATTCTGTGATTCTGTGAATATGAGCTTCTCTAAAGAAATGGGAACGGTAAATGTCAGCTCTCTACTCCAAGAATGCAGCCAGCCTCAAGAAACTCAGGTTACTTTATGATGCCAAGTGGAGATTGGCTGTCTCGTGTAAATCCTGGATATATTTTCTATAACTGTTTTCTTTAAACATGTAGCAAGGAAGGTCCTTGCTTTACCAGCAACTAAGTATTGGCTGCATTCTCAAATCCTCTGTGTGACAGGAAAGGACAAAGCTTAAATTCACAGGCAAAATTGCTGCGTAATCACTTCTCAGCCTTTAGAAATGAATGGTCTCATAGCTTGCTATCAAATCAGTAATTTTTATTTTTCCTCTTTCTGAAGAGCAAAAAACACTGAGTGGCTATAAAGAAGGGCTATTACTATTCTATTCTATGTTGAAAGATATTCAAGTGTTCTGGAAATAAATAAAAAATTGGCGTTCTCTGATGTAAGTATAATATCACATAATCATGCCTCTCTCAGTAGTGAATACAGAAGAAGTGGTTTCAGCCTCATACAAGAGGCCTGTAAAGACTAAATTTAATGAGCAGTGTATAATTTAATATTTCTTGTTGTATTTCAGGAAAATATATGTCATTCTCATGGAGATATTCCCTAAACATCTAGTTCCTGCAGTATTTTTGAAGTACACATTTAATTTGTTTTATAAGACAGCTTATGGAAAATTGCTAATATGGAGAAGGAAGCATGCGTTTCAAGTAAAGAATAAGGGAACATGAATGCTGTTCCTGGCACTGCTGTAATTTTCCAGATGACCCTGAGCTATTTTCTTAACAACCATGCACCCTCAGTTGAACACACTACCATATCTTTTCCCCTCATACAGTGTCTGCTTGTCTCACTCAGTAGCAAGCTGCTTAGCTGCTTGGAGCAGGCCAATTCTCACTACAGGCTGTGCAGGTCCTAAGACAACGGATACCTTATTTTAACTATTACCAGATTTATTCAATGAATTACATCCAAAACAGAAGTGAAAGCATCACAGAGGGGAAGAAGCCAGTGACACAAGCAATGCAAGGAAATGTTATAAGAGGAAATAAAATTTTCAGTCTCATAGGCTTCATGAGTTGAGTGGAAGCTAAGCTGAGCTGTAATGAAGGCTGAGGTTGGAATAAGACTGTTGAAAGGCATGTAAGATATAAAATACTAGACTCTCAAGACAAGCAGAACCCCATCTGATTTTTTTCCCTTTCCCTCCTCCATTTACTGCTTTGGGAAATGCCCAACACAAGCAGGATAGAAAAAATTAAATAAAAACCAGGCAGCTGCTCTGAAGATTGTTAGGTTTGTGAAGTTGCAAGAGTAAAACACACCAGTAAATCTCCCAGTCTCCAACCATTGTAGGCTTAGTCAGAAACTCACCAACATTTTCACAAGGAATAAAGCTAATCTGCAAAATTTGCCTAGAAGTCACTCAGGGGTAACATTCATTTCATTACTTTATAATCAAATTCCTTCCTGTGGGTAAATTGAGTGCAATTTTTCTTTCATCACTACATTTTCCTTCCCTCTTCCCATGCATATGATTACTGCTATGACAAATCAGAAAGGAAAAAAAAGAAGTCTTATGAGGTAGCGTTTCTTCGAAGGCTACAACCAAGTCTATAAAGATTTATTTGGAAAATGCTTCTCTGAGTCAAATAATTTCAACACTCTTTCTGTCACTTTCATCTGCTTTTCCATCCTGGTGTGTTTGGTCTCAGTTGCTACTTGTGTGTTTCAGTGGTGGGTTCATATCCCTCTTACATTCTGCTATCACCTGACCTTCAAGGAAATGTGTCCTCTGACAAGATCTTAACAGCCCAAGCACCTCCTCACTCCAAAAACCTAACTAATAATAAACAATAGTCTGATACTATATGTATCTAAATAAACACATAATACTAAATGTAGTCTGACATTACATACAAAATCTGATAGTATATATAGAATGATAATATATACTTATAACAATGAGACTGAAGATGATATTAAAAATAGCTTGAAAAACCCTTCAACCTTTACCATACATAGCTTTTCCAGTGTGTCTAAGTCCTCAAATCCTTCCCCTTGGCTTGAACAAAAAGATTTCCACTTCTTTATGTCACGTCCTTATAAATCAGAGTAGTAAAAATAAAAAGGACACAGCTTCTACTTGCTGCAGACAAAAGCATGAAAAGGAAGGGGTGAAATGCAAAGATTTGCAACAAAACATAAATCCTTCTGCTTTCTGCTACTAAGTGCCAGAGAGTTGTCTTCTTTGTCTTCTCTTTTCCTTCTCCTTTCTTCCCTCCCAAATCACTCTTTCCTATCCTGCCTCCCACATCCTTGCTTCTACATAAGAAGAGCCTTTTGCATCCACTGCAGCATAGAGAAGAGTCACAGAGAGAGGAGGAGCGTAAGATCCTACCACAGTCTTATGGGCAGAAAGATGTCTTAGATACTTTCTTGATGTGTCTTTTTATGCATTTAGAGTTAAGCTGCTTTGAGACTAGGAAATACCTCCTTTCTTCATCAGTTCAGCAAGGAATACTCTATGTTTTTTACTTTTCTGCGTTTTAGAACAGGACAAGACAGAGCCAATGTACTCAAACACAACATTTTCTGCAGCAGGGACATTGGTAATGTGCTCCTGTCTGCCTGCAGCACTGTGTAATTATACTTGCTTGTCATTTTCCATGGCCTCGCTGTTGTGTTTTGAGGATTGTGTCTTAGGAGGTTTGCTGCAGTAACTGCTGCTGGTTGTGAAAAGGTATCTCCAAGTCAGAGAGGTCCTGGAAGTTGAGGAGTCATGAGCTGGTTGCCTGAGGCTGCAAGTAAGACTTGAACACCAAGGCTGTTTCTGGAAGCCACAATATTCCTGCAGCGTGACAACACTATAAACAGTGTGCCAGCTCCGGAAGATGAATTGTTTTCATTAAAATGTGTACTAAAGTGTCATTTGCTTTTTACAAATTAACCTACAAATATGAAGTGGTTTATAAAGGAAGAGATACTGTCTCCTCTACTTTTTTAAGCCCTGCTACATCTAGTCCCTTGCAGTGCAGATGGGTGAGGTGTCAGATATCACTTCTCTGCAGTCTACAGCAGGAGTCTGTATGTTCCCCAGGCTTGGGTTGGGCCCCTCACCATACCACAAGATTTATGTGGGTTCAAGTTATGTGAGTTTTTCACTGAGGATGGCAACCAAAATCACCAATACAACTGTGAATGGTTTATTCTTAAAAGAAAGGAGGATAAATGAAAGTTTTAGATTTTACACTAAACTTCCTATATGACAACTTTTAGGATCAGAGAAATAATGTTTCCCTTGCAATCTCTGCTTTGTTCCTCCTCTCTCTGGCACTCTCATCTGTTGTGCAGTCTGCCTACATTCTCATTAACTGTGCATTTATACAGCACAGAGTTTGAGGAAAATTGGTGGACTTAATTTAATATTTGCTTTATTCTCTGTTTATTATCATAACACTGTTTTCATTATTAAATAGTACAAAAGTAATCTTTCTTTCCCTGTGTACTGTAAATTAGCTATTTATGGACAGAAAAAGATCTCAAGCAAAATGAAGAAACAGAAGTGCTGCTGTGATTTCATCTGTTTTGTTACAGAATATAGGTATCAAGTCAGAAATACTCTTACCAAAAGGAAAAAATGTAACCTCCACCTCCGTATAGCAGAATGTAAGCATCTTAGGTAAGTTTAAAACAGTATCCAATGAGTTCCCAAGGTGTGGGACACCATTCAGGTGATATATATCACTAGGCAATTGAGACCAGATCTGATCTCTCTGTGAGTCTTGCTTTTTGTTTCACAAGACCACAGCAGGGGCTCTGTCTAGGAACCATTAAGCAGTTTACATGGTTCAAACAATACTGTTCACTGTTTGCAGGTACCTCCATCTGCTGAAGTCTGGTAACTTCTGTACTCACATAGTCTGCTATGGGATGTGAATCCCATTGATCACGAGCAGCTTTGCAATCCTCAGAGTCTTTCCTCAGCCAGTCAATGGAGAACTCCAACAGGAGAGAAAGGCTTGTTAAAAAAGTAATCAAGAACAAATGGCCAGAACTACCTACTTTTGGATGTGGGGAGGAGTACCACAGCAGTGAGGAGTGAAGTAATCCTCTCTACAGGGATTGTGTGAAGGGAAAATGTGAGAATCAATGGAAAGTGAGAGTTGAAGATGAAACAGCTTCCCCAAACAGTGCAAAAAAATGAAGAAAGTTGATGAGGCTTTTTCCTTCTGTTGATGTTTCTTTCTGCAGCTGATCAAGAATGAAAACTTCACACCCAGACAAAACTATACTTCCTCTAAATCTGGCATTTGTTTAGCTCAAAATTTTAATGGAGAAGTCAAAGTCAGAAGGCAAAAGGTAGTGCTTTTCATCTCCCCTCTCTTAATTTTCTGCATGTCAATGCACCAGAAGCACCTCAACAACAACAGAGAAAGCTCTCTCCACATTTTTTTATTGAGTAAGCAACTAAAAATCTCCTTTTGAAAAACTATGGAATGAAAATAGCTTCATTATTTTCTCTAGTTTTTGACATCTTTGGTGACTTTTCTTGCATAAGTGCAAGACCTGATGACAGCACCTCACTGTGGCCAAATGCCATGGACTGTGAGGTGAATAAAAAAGAACCAAATAATGTTTTCTGGGTATATCAAGCTACAGGGCAGTTGCATACAACAATGTTACCTCAGCCAGGAATATTCTGTTATACCACAATGATTGTCCATCTTGATGAGGCAGGGGTTATTGCTGAGTTCTTACTTCCAGGCTAAACCTTTTTTTATCATCTGGCAAAAGAGAAATTCTAATTAAGGCAGAATAAATGTACTAACTGAAAGGTAAATATCCCTCGTATTTTTTCTTCCTCCAGTCCTGGAATTCTACACTGAAGCTGGGGATATTTTATGAAGGTTAAACAAAATATTTGGAGCAAAATCTGCTTTTTATAAACCCTGTCTCTGTCTAACCTTTCACTCTCAATAACCTGAAGAAAAATATACAATACTGAATGTCTGGCGGCAGCTTTCAGCCACTGTGAGACAGTTACACTGCTTCTAAATTGTGTTAGCTGGAAGTTTGCAACAGTGAGATATTCTTGAATGTTTCTCCTCTGTTCTTACACAGCAACATTTGGTGTTAGATTTTTGCTGAAATCTCCCTCTGCACAAACATTTCCCCTTTATTTATCATGACCATCCATTTTGTAATGATGCTTTTAAAAGCTGTTGATGAGCAATCTTTCTGTACTTGTTGTTCTCTCTTAATGGAAACCTTCTGAAACCATTCCAAAGACCTCTTTGGTTTGCCTGAAAGATAAAGCCTCGACCTGTCTCTACCCTCCACTCCATTTTTGTTTTGTTAAATTTAGCTCTGTTTTCTGATTAGGTGCAAGTGACTGAACAAGCTATTGCTGAACTGCGTGCACTCACAAACACGTGCTTATTGCAAGTTAAAATGAGCAACTGAATGCTTATCATTCCCTCAGTGGGCAAAAAAATTATAAATCAATGAAATGAGGTGAAGCAACTCCAAAGGTAATAAATCCAATGAAATCCTTCTCAAAGACATGGTAAGTTGATGAACAAGTACTCAGATTTTTTTCCTTTTTCTTAAAACACATGAAGAGTGTGACTGTAGTAAATTCTTTACAAAGTATAGTTTGAAAATAAGTAAGTATTTCTCAACTTGGGAAATAATCATTTCAGTTCTGCCATGGACCTAGCAAAGCACTGAAGCTGGTGCTCAACTTTAAGCTGCTACTGAACTAAGGCACTGAAAATGTATTTCTTTTAGTTTTAGAGAGGATAGCTGTGTTTATGTCTTTTTCTGTTCCGTATGGAGTAAAAATGCCTGGAGCACTGGGTTAGCTGTCTTTGTAAAACTCTATTACGAATCTAAACAATAAACAAAATAAGAATAAATTATTTTGGCCAAAGCTTTTTGCTCCTTCAATTTAATAATTTGATGAGCCTTTCTTTCTTGCTCTCCATTGTTCCATATTTGCTGTGATGAAAACTATACTACTTAAACACTCAATAAAAGTAAAATGCTTATATGAAGTCTCCCTTAAGATTTATAATGTTTCTAGCTATTAATCGCCTAGCTTGTCAGTGTTTTGTTTTGATAAAAGCTGTTTCTGCATAGTGACATGAAAGTGATAGCTATGGCTCCATCTTGACCTAGATGCGCAGTCTGAAAATGGAGCCCAAGACCCCTGATCCATGCCAAGACTCCTGCCAGACTCTGAAAATAAGGTGCTGCCTATGCTTACCTACTCACTGGTCTGCCACATGATGTCCCCTACTGGAAGTCAGTAAAGCATGCGCGGCTACCAAGTTCTAGGGCACCATTAGATTATGACTTGTTATGGCCCAAAGACCAATAGATCCATTACATAAAGAAAAATCTCCTGAGCACCTCCTGCTTGCCTCCTCCCCATTACAGCCCAGGAAATGTTCCTATATAGCCAGGAATTGTGCTGTGATACTGAGGGATCAGGGCCATTTCTCATATATGATTGGCCTCAATGATCTTGAGAGCCCTTTCTGGCCTAAGTGATTCTATGATTTGTACTGCCAGCTTCCTCAACCATTCATGCCCATCACTTACCTCCTTAAGTATATGCTTCTTGCCCATTTATAAGCCAGAAATATTCTGGTCATTGACTAAATAAATATGCTACATACAGATCTGTATTTTGATAAAAAATTCTTTTATGATTAGCATATAACTTTCAAATTTTCTATATATGCATGTTTAAGAGACATTTAAGTAATTAAAAATAGCTAAAATAGTATAATGATAAGAGGAATCTGGTCACCCGTTTGCTTTCCACTGGACAAAGAAAAAAAGTTTTCCAGAGTAAAATATTCTAAGACAGAACAAGGGTCTCTAGATGTGATTCAGCAGTAGTGGATAATTAGATTACATACTAGAAAAAACACAATGTACCAACAGATGCATAAAGTGCTTATGGTGAAGTAATTCATAGTGTCCAAATTCACCATCAATGGATACTAAGCACAGTAGTCCTGCTTATTAGTACTGAAAGCAGCCAGTTTATTCTAGCTGAAAGGCTGCCTCCAAAGCACCATTCATTTATCCCATTTTATGAACAGTTTCACTGGTATCTGTCAGGATGAAGAAGAGCTGCACCAAGGAATGAAATAGACTCCACACCTCTATGCATACAGAAACCTCTTGGAAGGAGACAGTGTAACTCCCACTGCTACTTTTAGCCATTTAACTGTACCTCCAGCTCTCGAAGAACCTACCTTGATGCCAGCCACAGAAAAACATAATTTCAGTGGTTTGGTGGTCAGCGAGTCTGGTAAAGGCAGAGGAATTTCAGACGTCCCAGGCTGTTGCGCTAAGGACGTTAATGGAGACATTAATGGTGACCTCAGTAATCCAAGCAAATTTAAGCAGTGGCAGATCAAAGTCCTGCTTCTGTCTCTACTCCCTGGATTCATCATTTGGATGCAAAGCTACTCTCAAATAAAAGCCAGATGTTGAGCTGGCTCCGTTTCCTGATTAGCTGAGATGACACTTTGGAAGCCAACCATTCTGGTCCAGGTCCTGATATTGAACAAATATTTCCAGTGTAACATCAAGGCAAATAAAATAAAGGGCACAAAACTAGTGTCAGTGGTGCCGAGGACAGATTGCCTCTTAGAAAGTAGCCCTCTCACAGAGACAGGGTAAAATTACTACAGGGAAAGTAGTTGATTCTTCCTGTGCCACATTACATCATCCTCTCTTAAATCAGGCAATGTGCAGAGCAGACATGAGCAATGCTTCTCACGATTAATAACACTAAACACCAACAGAGTCCCATAATAAAACACATTACTTCTGGTTCAAGGCAAATGGGTCAAAGGCAGCCTTTATCCTAACTCTGAAAAATCTGATTTACTGTACTTCCCTCTTAGGAGTAAGAACTTGGAAAAAAGTGATCAAACAAACAAAAAAAAATCACAAGGAAAATCATAAGATTTTTAAGGATTTCCTTTTGAAGATATGCTTTGAAAATCCAGTTTTGTTTAAACATGCAATGTTTTGATTTGTCCTAAGACTTTTCTGCTTGTATTTCTTATCAAGAAAGACAGAGAGTTCTGTTTCTGTCTCAAAGCTTGAAGTTTTCAGCAAAACAAAACCCCATGCAACTTTAAATTCTGGAAATTTTGTCTTGAATTTGGCAAAAGTACTTTGCATTTGTGTATGACTTGCTGTGGAAGTTAGGTCTCCTGAGTTATAACCCCTTGTCTCTTGAAAAACATACTAAAACAAAACTGTGATAAAATATGTTTGAATTAATGTTGTCAGATAGTCTTCTGCTTCCTTATCACTGCTTTACACAGGCAAAACTCCTCCAGACCATGTGCGGTCAGTTGGTTTAAGCTGTGTTGCCAGGTGAAGTGCTTGATTTTTACACAGTCCCACTAAGCACACATCTTTCACTGACTTGGTAAGAGCTCAGCCTGAGACATCCACTCTGATTTTTGTACAAGAAATGGCTGCTATCAGAATAATAAAATTCAGAATAAAAAATTTAGAGGTTGACTTACATTTTCCAAAGCATGCAAAAGTTGTTTGGGATATATAGCATGAGGTGTGGGCCACAGTTTTAACTTATTGCTCCCATGTCTTGAAGCAGAGGTACCCCTGGAAAATGTTTTTATGTAGGCTAAGACCTAGCTTTAAGCTTTAATTTATTTACTTAAACTGGTCTCTCAAGAGAGAGAATAGATATTTTTCCTTATCAGGGAAAATGTACATTTCACAATTTGTTTATTCCTTGCCTATGACTTTCCTTTACAAGATCCTGCTCTAAAGTCTTAATTTGAATTTCTGGCTTCACATTCACTTGTTTAGAAATGGACTGGGCTGTTCCAAAAATACATCACTGGTACTGCAGAGGACCTCAGGAGGAGTGGCAAAATATCATACAACCTCAGTTCTGGGATTAATAGCCGAGAAAATGACAATTGTTCTGCCAAAAGTTGTTTATTTCTAAATGGTCCTTCTTTCCAGCCTGTACGTACTGTGCATGAAAGTCATCTTACAATTATTTAAATTTTTTGCTCCCTTTAGTTCTGTGAGCTCATTAACAATGGCTGCAGATCTAAGGACCTTTAATTCTTTAAGATGTAAATACTTTAAATGGTCTGGGACAAAAGCTACAATGGTAAATATTAAATACTATAATAACAGAAATCATATACCATTGGTTTTCATTGTGCTGAAGGCTATTCAAGAAAGCAGAATTTGCCCACTGTAGTCAGCTGCAAAAAGTATGAAACCAGCACACTATGTCCTCTCCTGGAGGGGAGAGTACCACGATGGTAGAAAAGACTGCACTCTCTAATGCTTTTTTTTATATCCTTCTTTTCTAAAATCCTTTCCATTTTTTTCATTTCACTATGTCACTATTCACCCTGACCCTACACCATCCCTTACAGGAGAAGTTTGGCTGTGCGCAGGAGAAGGTGACATCACCAAGGGTACCAGACCCCCCACTAGAAATTTCAGACTGGAAGAACATTTCTTGTGACACCAACTGACAAATACTCCCTCCTCTTCCCCATTAGCCCACGAAATGTCCATGGTTTAAAGGAAAAGCAAGCTTCTTTAAGCTTTGGAAAGGTGATTTAGGGCCACGTCTGCAAAGCATCAAGAGCACTGGGAAGGGACCACAGGGTGGAGGGTGGAATGGGGACATGTCTTATCTCTGAAAAGGCTGTTTCCTCATTATATTCCAGTGAGGAATGAATATATAATTTAAATATGAGAAAAAACTGCAGGTTATTTATAACCCATCTCTTTGCATGTGCACTTTCTCAAAGTAGGTGACAAAAGCCAGAATGCAAAAGAACAACATAGTGTAGCAGTTTCTGTTTTAGAATTGTTTTAGCAGAAGTAGCATCTGATACTGGTACTGATAAAAATTTTTGCTATACTGCCATGCAGCATACCAAAGCTTGAACATGGTATGCCAGTGGCATCCTGGCTTTTATCAGAAATGGCATGACCAACAGATCCAGGGAGGTTATTCTCCCCCTGTACTCGGCACAGGTGAGACCGCCCCTCGAGTACTGTGTTCAGTTCTGGGTCCCTCACCACAAGAAGGATGTTGAGGCTCTGGAGCGAGTCCAGAGAAGAGCAACAGAGCTGGTGAAGGGGATGGAGAATACAAGCCTTCTGAGGAGCTGCTGAGAGAGCTGAGGTTGTTTAGCCTGGAGAAGAGGAGGCTGAGGGGAGACCTCATTGCTCTCTATAACTACCTGAGGGGAGGTTGTGGAGAGGAGGGAGCTGGCCTCTTCTCCCAAGTGACAGGGGACAGGACGAGAGGGAATGGCCACAAGCTCCACCAGGGGAGATTTAGGCTGAACATAAGGAAAAAAAATTTCTCAGAAAGGGTCATTGGGCACTGGCACAGGCTACCCAGGGAGGTGGTTGATTCACCTTCCCTGGAGGTGTTTAAGGGATGGGTACATGAGGTGCTAAGGGGCGTGGTTTAGTGTTTGATAGGAATGGTTGGACTCGATGATCTGGTGGGTCTCTTCTAACCTGGTTATTCTATGATTCTATGAAGGAGAGGAGGAAACTCTTGGCTAGCAGATACATGCAGTTTCTGTTAAGACTAGCGAAGTCTGAAGCAGCAGCAGGTGTTTGTTGCAGACTCACATTTTTTATGCCCTACTTCCTAATCACTCAGGAAAAAATAAAATAGCTGAGCAAGAACTGAGAAATGTAACCAGTAGCTCACCACATACATAAAGCACATATCACAGCTCGCTCAGTAACATCATTTTCTGTGCTCTTTTCCTATCTTTTCTCACCCCAATCTGTCTCCTAGAGGACCGCATTGAGCGGTTGGCCTGGGAACTGATTTGGTGTCTACTCCCTTCATGTCAATGGATTGGCAGTGCACTTGTCTAAAACTCAGTAAAATGCTTTAGAATAACTGTGTAGCTGTGGCAAAATGGTACTTTGCTCAGACATCTCAACAGCCTTGATTTGCAGTGATTAATACCAGTCTTCATTGTCTGAGTTGCCTTATCATACATTTTGGGTATTTTCATTTGACATTTTTTCTGCATTATTTGTACATAGCATACCAAGCTCCTGCTCACACACTGGTAGAACTTGCACATTTTATCATATATTTACATCTTTCAACTGCCTTACAATGAGGAGCTTTGCATGCAAAGTGCAGAGTTACTTTTATTACTTCTGCAATGACAGTTTAGGGAGGTGGTGAGATCTACGTGGTTTCAACATAAAGAAACTCAGACTTCTTGGAAAGGTATAATAGTATCTCAGAATCCATTCCACTGCATTCTGAAGTTTTATAAAATTATGAAATCTGAAAGAAATAACTGTGCATCCTATATCTTTTTTAAACAAAGCCTGGCTAAATCTCATGCACTATTAATTATTTGAAAACCCAGAAAATGGACTTGCAAAATGTTTTCAAACATTGTGTCACTGTTTCAAACAGCAGTGCCATGTGGAATTTCCATTTGATAGCATGACACCTCAAGCA
Source organism: Clamator glandarius (assembly GCA_033459285.1). NCBI lineage: Eukaryota > Metazoa > Chordata > Aves > Cuculiformes > Cuculidae > Clamator > Clamator glandarius. The sequence goes on from JAUNZM010000965.1 coordinate 618,274, forward strand.
CAAGTCTTTGGTATTCTTGTTTCATAGTCAGGAATTGCTGCAAGTGTTGGGGCTTTCATGCTGAATGGAGGGAGTAACACAATCTTTTGGCACTGACCCCTTTGGATCAGGACCCCAGTGACTTGCTTAATTATGCCTGGTAGTTCACACATCTGCACAGAGCACAAAAAACATGGAAAGAAAGAACTTGGACAGATTTTGTATGAGGCACCTTGGTGCCATTTTTAGCTTCATAATATGTCTATCAGCTTGCAGCAGGAGATCCTTACAAGGCTTTGAGCCATTTAGACTTGTGTGGTTTCAAGGAAAGAATCAGAAATGTGATTGTATAGAGGTTTTGCTTCTATTTGGAAAACAACAATATCATTAACAAAAAAAGAAAGCTTCACAGTAGATTTGTTAGCCTATAACCAATGCAGATTCCCATATATATATAACTATACAGGTACTGAAGAAAGAAATATTCTCCTGGCGAATTATGGACTACATTTAGATATATTCTTGATTTTGTGCATCAACACAAGTGTGGACAGATTCCCACTGTGTGAGTACTGGGGCTTGTGAACGTCCCTGCAGCACAAGCATATGATAATATAAGAGGTCTTCTGTTTAGTTTATAGCCCATGCTCTCACTCAGAAGCAAAGACTAATGATCACAACTCAGGACTGTTGCAAAGCACATGTGGAAAGATTTTCAAAACCGAGGCTCTAATCTCTCCTGTTAGCCACCACTGCCATGTGGTAAAACTAAATATTACCATCCCAGGCTCTGAAGCACGGTTCATAAACTTCTTCCATGTGGTTCCATACAAATCCCTACAAGGCTGTGCTTCATTGTTTTGCAAGCAAGGTGGCACATCAGACTTTACTTCCCCTCTTGTCTTCCTGAGCTCAAGAGAAAATGATTTTTCAATGCTTATTTACGAAACAGTAATTGAATTATTCTTCTGGTGATTAAAGAAATGACAGATGATGACATGAACATCTTAAATGAAAACAAAATGCTGACCAAACTAGAGTCACAAGGAGGGACCACTGTTACCTCCTGATGCAAACTACAGATTCCAGATGAATCCCAGATGCTTGCTGGAGTATACACAGAGAGGACTGTGTTTGTTGTCACTGCATTGTTATCTCAGCAGTATGTCCAATATAAAATGATGAAACTTACTTTCAAGCTATTTATCAGAAGAAAAAACAAACCAAAATTCTTAGCAGTCTAGAAGGAATCTTGATTGACAAATGGGAATTTTAATAAGAAAGATATTAAAAAACCTTTGAGTTTTGATTCATTCTTGTTGAAAAGTGCCTTTGTTTATTTTATTTAATTTTTGTTTCTGTTCACACTCATGTTAGTCTTTCTAACTAAGCTCTAGCATCCCATTACAAGAAGAGTGTGAAAACTCCAAGAAGGAATCCAAGCTATTATTTCTGAGGTGCATCGTGTGTGTGTTTTAAATTATAATATGAAATAGGCATTTTGAGGTGAATTCAGTTGTATTTCAGGAAAAATAATAATTTCTCTAAGCAAAACTGGTAATATCAGTCAACAAAAGTTAAACGTGCACAATGAGACCTTCTGGTTAAGCCTGGAGTAATTCTGCTGATTTATGTGAGCAATCCATATGTTCTGTAAATATCTCAGTTACTTTAACAACATAGAAAAGCATTCACACTTACTATGTTTTTAAATTCACTCTCTACACAAATCCCCACCAACAGCTTGCAAATCTGCTGGCCAAAGTTTAGGCTGGACTACACACTTAGGCACCAGAAATGTATTTTGGAGAGGACAGATTTTACAGTCGAAAGGCTGACATATTCCAGAATACTCACAGCAAATGCTGTGAATAATGGAAAGGGAGAACATGTAAAGAACAAGATGTATGCTTAAGAGTAAATTCCAAGAGAAAGTGTACCCAAGAGAAAGCAATTTAACTTATTATTTTTCTCACTCATTAAGACCTTATTGCTATTAAAACAAAGTGCAACTCCTATACTCAGGGTTGTTGCACAGATATCCTTTGGCAGAACAGTCACGTTAAGGTTTATTTTCCATGACCAATAGGCCTGGTGTTTGGTTCCTTCTTCCCACTGTGGGATTTACAGTCAGGGTACAGATTTTGACACAGTTCACCTTCCAAGATTTCTGGAGCAAAATTTACTTTACCAATCAGAAGGCTGGAATGCTTTCTGGCTGTATTTATTCTTATTTTGGTTTTAGTCCAAAGGTGCTCATTAGCCAGATAGAGGAATTAAGAGATGCATCAGTCTGCATTTAGAAGTCTGCTTAGATTTGTGAATACAAAGCTTGCAAAGAAGTAAGCATGCAAATGTTCGTTAGTGACAAGGACTGACTAAGATTATTCGTACTCAAAGATTAAACCAGAAGAAGTTTTAAAACTCCACTTTCCTTTCCTGTTCAAATGGCTGGTCCAAGTCATCAGGGCCATATTAAAAAGAAGACAGAGGAAAAAAAATCTAAAGACTTGCAGATATGCTTACTCCCTCCCTTAGTATTTACTGTTAACATTAGGAAGACAGCAAGTGCCATAATTCTGTTAAAATTTAAAACAAATTTTTAGAAAATAAGAATTCTGTATGCTTGCATATTGTCTTTTGTGAATACAAATGAACATCTTGGATTTTTTAGTTAATTTCTACATATATCATCAATTAAATATTTGGTTTGGAGAATATGTTTTGTATGTGTAAGTACTCCCTGGGGGGATGATGCTACGAGTGTTTCTGCATACTTTCACTTTCATGAAGAGACTGATCTAAATAGGGCAAGGGGGAAGTGTATTCCATGTGTTACTGGTCTTAGCAGCTCTGAAGTGTCCAAATCATTGCAAACATTTGAGAGTGCAACCAACTGAGTTAAATCCAGCTTTATACAGATGATTTTGAATGCAGATTGCGAGTCAACAGCCAACTACAGCTGCAGAAAAAAAACCCCCAAATTGTAAAATGAAAGAGCCTTAGCTGGAGAAAAAACTTTATGGCATTTTGACTTGCTGTGAGAATTGGACTAGGCCTGCCCTTCAATTGCACTGGCAAAGTCACTGCTTGCTAACCAATCTTCATGCCCCTACTTTGTCCAGCTTCAGCCACTCAGAGTAATTTGCACTATGTCTTGGTTCTTCCATTACTGATACATCAGCAGCTGATAAGAATCTGACAAACACACCTGGACAATGCTGCCACAGCAGTGAGAAGAAGAGTCAGAAGAAAATGCATTAGCAGTTTAAAGGAGAGGATACTCCCATTAGCCATGGAGAGCGTTATCCATAGCAGTCATGGACATTAATAGCATTGTCAATTACACCAATTAACAGCTTTCCATGCTAATGTGAATTATAATTAGTAGGAAGACTTTGCTAATTAAAACTTGAATTAAGCCCAGTATCAGCTAATTAAATTAGAACTTTAATTAGTTTACTTTGGAATAAAACACATAAAGCTTTTTTTTTCCAGTCTCCCCCTACATCCTCTCTTACCCCTTCTCCCTCCCACAGGTCTGTCTCTAATCACCACTCTCCATGGTGCCATTTCATATGAGCCATATACAGGCCTTGCCTGTGCTCTAGGGTTGTTCTGTGATTAGCTTGCTTAGCTGTACTATAGACTCTCTAACAGGAACAAAGGGCATGGTATCAGGAGAATTTTCTGTTAATGAGGCATAGCTTTCACACAAAGTAAGGTGAGCTGACAAAAAATGCCTAGAGTTGGCATAGCTATATAAAAAATGCTGGGTTTTTTGTCGACTTTGTTATTGTCATTGCTGTTATTGTTGTAAACTGGTATAGTGTTAGCCAAAGGATGATATCTCCAGCCAAGATCCAACATCATACCATTGGTACACTTCCTAGCAATATTTAGGACTGAGGCTTTGTCCTAAAGATTGAGGTAATAATTACATTTTTTTTTCCTCTCAACCCTTTCCTGCTTCTGTGCGTTTTCTTCTGGCATTTTTGTCCTCTAGGAGTAACATTCAGCAGGCATCAGGGCTACATCATGCACCTTGTGTTCATGTTTTGGTCCTACTGCTATATAATTACAGCCAATTCATTCTACACCCCTACCAATTTAATCATATTTGAATCAAGACAGTGGTAACAATAGCATTTATAAAATGCATAGGAGAAAAGTTCTATTTCCAATTTCTCCCTTCTGTGAACTCCAGAAGTAAGCGTGGAATAATAAACAATCCTCTTGTGGAATCAGATCCGTTTAACATAAAAAATTGTGAAGTATTACAAATTTGCATGTGCTTATTATACACAAGCAACAGTTACAAGAAGAAGGATTTTAAGATTTGCACAGTTAATGCTGATTTCAATAATTACAACCAGCCAGCTTGCACAGCTCTGTTGGCTCAGGCAATTAACAAGGGTCACTAGTAAAACATTCTAATGATCCCTGTTTATTTACTTCACATCAGTAAAAGTACAACAGCAGTCCCTAAAATATTAGAAGCGTAGCATATTTCAGAAGAATACCAGGAGTGGGCAAGTCTAATGTTTTTCAAGCAGGGATTCTTCATTTGCCCATCACAAGATAAGCTATTTCTCCCTTTTCAAAAGAAAATGCAATTGGTGTTCTTGATGCTTGTGACCTGTTCCACTTAGCTGTAATGCCCGAAAAAGAACACACAGTGAGAGAAAGTATGAGGAAGGAGAACATGCTGTTCCAGGAGCTTTGAACTGAGGCAGATTTTAATCTAAGAAGTCATTTAGATACTACGGAGATGGTTACCATAACACTGAGCCAGTGTCAGATGGAATGCATACTCCTAGATGCTCATGAAAAACCCATATTGCTTTCCCATCATGCCAAGAAAGCACAACACTTAATCACAGACACGCTTGGGCAGATCCCTCTGTGTACAGTCACAGCCTGTAAGCAAAAACACTTGCCTGAGCATGACTTTTTCCATTGAAGTCAAGACCTTGAAGAGGAGCAAGGACATGGGTGTGTTGTTAGTGAAGGAACACTTTGATGTTGAGGATATATTGTCACTGAGGGCCAGAATTTTTTTGCATCTGGGAGCTTCACTCAATCTTTGACCATACTAATGTGTCACTGGCAATTTGTGCAACCAAATCTTTCACAGGATGTATTGAAGTAAATGTCTCATCTCACAGTGGATGTATGTGTGGAGAGGGAACTGGCATGATGGCATACTTTCTCTGCTCCCACTGACTTTGGGAAGAAATATTGAGAGATTGTTGTCAACATTTGTAGGGGAAAATGTTCTATTTTCATATAGCACCAATACATCATGTCTTGAGGTAAAACAGTCTTGAAAGGATTTGTGTGTGTGCTTTGCTTTGCTTTCTGAGTTGAATAAGCAGTTCATGAGTTTTCATGGGGGTATTAATCTCTTCCTTGTCTTCATTTGCCCATTTAAAATAAAAGCAGTAGAATTTAAAGCTTTCCCACAAAATGGGAGCTGTCTCTGCTGTGGGAACCAGCAGATCTGAGCATGGCTTCCTTGTCAGTTTGAGGGTTCACCTTACACTGTTTGTCCTGATGACAGCTGCAGGTTTTTCAATCAATTATGCTTGGTCTCACCCATTGCCCAGTATAACATCCATTAAAGTCAAGAATAAAGACTCTTACTGATTTCACTGATCACACCATCCCAGCCTTTCTCTCATAAATGCCCACTCCCTTAACTGGCTTTAAATCTGAGCTAAGATTCCTTACATCATGTTAAATTCAAAGATTTTGGCAACCTCAACTTTGTGGAGCATAAAATTTGAGTCATGAAGAGTGAAAATGTATGTGTAAGTGAGGAAATCAGAGATATTAATCCATTATAATTATGCCCTTCACCAGCTCTCTGGAGTTGGCAGAAGTTTCCTTTAAATGATGAAAGGGAATTAGAAGAAAGTCTGATTCAAAACAATGAACTGTTTCAAAGCAAAGCTGAATTTATTGAGGTCAAGCAGCAGTAAAATTGGCAGCAGGTACACAGCTGAGAGGTTCAGATAAGCTTATTGTATTATCTGATGCTCAATTAAAAACGCTGTCCTTAAAGCTTAGCAGTTTCTGATGGTAGAAGTAATTCGCAAAGGGATGATGGTCTTTAGACAAAATAGGTGGAAGTGGGGAGAGATGGGTGAAGGCTGACTGCTAAACAGCCTACAGACAAAGTGAATTCCTTCAGTATTTGTTTTCCTCCTAGGATTAGGTAGAAAGGCTCTCTATCTTTGATTCACTTCTGAGAGCACACACAGAAGCTGCAAAGCTGTTTTAGATGACCACAGCAGTAAACCACCCTCGTGTCTCCATTTGAGATAGCCAAAATGCCCCTTAAAGAAAAAAGTCCTTTCAAAAGCTCTGGTGTGGTGACCAGACTGAAAGACTTTAGCACAAGTCATATCAGTGATTTAAGTTGCAGCTGTGGTGAGGAGAGTTGTTCTTGGTCACACTGGGCAGAAGGCCCATCCCCAGGCAGGCAGGGTGGGATGAAGAAGGATGTGATGGTGGGCAGCACACGAACAAACAAACTGCAGGGAAGGGATTTCAGTGGGCTCACCATTTTCCACCCAAGTGAGCCTGTCAACACAGAGCTGTAACATGGAACCATTTTGTCAGCCGTCCCAGCAGCACTGGTCCTGAATACCAAAGTATAAGATAAGATATTCCCTTAAAAGGAAAAAAGACATCCTGCTTCTCCATAGACATTAGTTTGGTTGTCATGCGCATCTAAGTTGGCCTCTTCATGGCAAAGAAAGTATTGCTTCAGAGATAGATGTGGCTTCTTACGAAAGCTTTGCTTCTCTAGGTACTGGTGTTTGCTGAGCTTGGAGTTCAGGTTTATTTTGCTATATTAACCCTTTTGAAACTTGTTTTTACTATTATTATTATAAAATATTTTTTTTTTCCTGCTAAATGCATAACAAGCATTAGGATGAAAGACCTTGGGTTGTACTGTGCTTTCATAGAATTAAGTGCAGCATCCTGCACTTGCCAGTCTGCTGGGCTTTGAGATATTCTGGAGAACTAGATGGTGTCTTTTTACACATGAACATGTATATGTCTGGATGCCAGTATATAGAAGAAAATATCAAAAAAAAGTTAACTGTACTGATTAAAAGAGAAGCCACGTGGATATTGAAAACAGAGTTAGTACTGGAAGCTGAAACATTTCAGCAACAAAAATGTGAACACTACATTTGTTCAGGTTTTAAAGTATGTGTGCCTTTTTTGGACTAGTTGTCTCTTCTTTGATGTAATCTTGCATCTTTCCTACACTTTATCTAGTTTGATTTTTAATTCCATGAGAGATCGCAACACACAAGGGTAGGAGTGGCTGGAATGCACCAGACTGAGGGGCCACCTACTCTGATATCTTCAATAGCAGCCTAAGCAAGAGGGAAAACAAGGGCAACAGCAAGTTATATTACCCACAACAGCCTCCCAGGCATCAGCTGCTTTCAGCTCAGGTTGTTCCTGGTTCAGATGCAATCTCTCCGTTTGTGGTCAACCTCCTCTACCTGAACCATCAACTTCCAGTCTACCCTTGAAACCACACCAACTGTCAGAAGCCATAATTTTCAACTTACTGTCATCATCCTGCAACTCCTTTGACAACCTGCTTCTCATGGTCTTAGATCAACCAGAGCAGTTCTCCAGGTAAATTTAGGCAGTGCTGTCAGTTTAGTGGCTTTCACTGGTACTAACTTAACTTTAAAATGTCACTCTCCCGAGGCGCATGCATTTTATGTGTCTGTATATGTTGAAACAGTCCTTATATTAAATAGAATGCTGTATAATATGTCTACATTTGAATGATCATGAAGCTGAACCTATTTAATGACTTCAAATATTTTCCACATTATCACATACTTCACACTGCATATTCACCTGAAACTAGTAATTATTTTTAAAGATTGTAGTTTCTATTCTTCTGTCTTTTTAGAAAAAAAATATAAAAGACCAGAATAAGGACCTAATAATGTAGGGGTTTGCCTGTTGAATTATATCTAAAGAGCCTTTACATTGTCCAGAAACATAGAGTGTAAACAAGTTGAAAAGAATAGTTACAACTGCTACTGTGAATTCAATGCTTAAGTGCTGGAGCAGCTGGCTATATCAATACTTGCAAAGGAACATGTCTCTTTTTTGTTGTTATTCCCATTTAATGAAGTCACTAAATCATGTATCTTTCCAAATGATTTGTTATAGGTCAAAATAAATCAACACATGATTCAGAAATTACTGAAGTTCAACATCTTTTGCTGCATGGAAATTTGGATTAAATTATCCTAATAGTTCTTTCTGACATTTAAAATTTATAAATAGCTACCTGCTTCTAGTGATTTCTTAGGAGTGAAATTTGGCTTCTGGGAGACGTGTGTCAGCATCAGAGTTGATGGCCTATTCAGGCAGACACATATAAAATCTGGCGCTGTTTGAGTATTGGCTCAATTATTAAACAGAGTTTAAAAAAAATATTTTGGCCTGCTTGAAATTCTGTATAAGTCAAATATCAGTTCCATAAATCTGTAATATTAGGCATTAAATCCTCCACACTGTGAGGTACATGTAACACAGTAAACTATATATCAAAAAGCATGAATCAAAAACCTCTGAACATATACACAATACTTTTTTATACAAGGCATTAAAACATTCTGCAGTTGTTTACTGTGGTTATAGTGTCTGGAGTATTATGGGATTACATATCACTCTGGAGGGGAAGAAAACCTTAGGTAGATTTGCTTGTTTTCCTTTCTTTTTTTTCCTGGAACTGGGGAGGGGATGAAACAAGCCCTGATTTGTTCAAATGCTATAAAGGTAACCTAACCATCATCAATTCCCAGAGCCATTTGTCAAGCTCTACTCAGGCACAAATGCAAATCAGACTGACTGCAAATTAATTCCATTTATGTTTTATCAGAGAAAAAATGCTGTCTCAGTAAGAGACAAATAATATCTGTACTGAGCTGTATGAGAAAACTGCAAGTGTTTTACCTCTTCTCCCCAGGAGAGTTGTTATATACAGTCATTTTTAAAGCAAAAAAACCCCCTTTAAAATAGAGATATAGGGATTTTTGTGGCTTTGCAGCTGAAGAAAAAACATTTTGATTTTTTTATCCACTTGCTTTTTTTTAAGACAGCTTTCTGTAGGATTAATATCACCTGCATCTCTCATTACTCATATTTCTGCAAATGCAGAGGTCTGTACAATTTCCCAGTTGATATGGAGGCACCTCCAGATTGATGGCCTGGATACAAAATCCCTCTTTAGTCATAATCACCAACTGTTCTTAACACCTGTGATTTAAACACACTTGAAACTGGAAGAGTTTTGACATATGGAGCAAGAGATACTAAGATGCATCTGGAGTATACAGTACATCAGGGAACGAAGATGACCATTAAAGGCTTTAGGTAGAGCCCAGAAACATCACTCCTTCCTTAGCAGAATGTCATGGTTGGGGCAGCCAATGACACGTAGAAATTGTGAGCAAAAGGACACCTTTACTGGTTTTACAGGACTTTTAATACCCTTTCTAGGACTGTGTGTTCATATGTGATTAGTTTAGCCAAAGACCAACAGTTCATAATTGGATGGCTTTCTCTCTTGTAACTTCGTAACTGGCTGATTCCACCTGCGTCCTAGCAACTTCTTAATCTTGTTTACTCTGCTTTCCTTGGCACTTTCCAGCTTCATCAAGGATACACAGGTATGTGTTCAAGGCTAATGTTAAGTACGCATTCCAATCCCTCAGAGCAGCAGAGGTTTCCCACAGCAGAAGAACAACAGGAGTCTACAGCTTTGCTCCCAGAAATTGCTCAAAGCTGGAAATTCACTGACATGTAGCTTTGTCTTAGGCTTAAGACCCCCATCATACTTACCCCATCTTTGTCTTCTGCTTCAGAGGTGATAGAACTCCTGGGAAATGGAGAAACTTTTCCTCTCTGTGCAGATCCTCAAAAAAGATCTCCAGTTAATCCCAGAGGCCATTTCTACTAGACTCGTCATACAAAGAGACAGCAACAAATATGAAGTGGGCCCAGAGTTTAATTCTGGGGGTCCATTTCCTTTTTTTCCCCCCACAAATTGGCAGAAAAAGTAGCTGATTATTGACAATAATTTCACCTCTGAAACATAATTGAGTATTGTGCAGCTGGAGGAGGAGGACTGTTAGATAAAATTAATTAGCTCACTTGTTGGAATTTCTCCAGTGCTCTAGTGTAATTGGTCCCCTCCATGATGTGCTATGGCACAGTGATGGAGTATTTTTTGCAGAGGAGCCAAGCCTGGTTTCCTTTACCAAAGGTGGAATGGATGATCTGATGGGAATCATCTGTCTCTCACAAGATGATAATAACTCACTGGAGTGACTTGGCCAGGACTCTGGTGGGAATTGGGGAAGATCACTAATTTTCTTGGGAATTTTCTCTCTGATGGAGAGGAGGCTGCTTGAGCTGCTCAGCTTGTGGATGCTTCTCTTAGGGCTTCATCCATCACTTAAGGATGGTGGAAGATCTCATGTTTTGTCTCTCTTCAGACGCAAATTTCCCAGAACATAAGAGTGTGATGGTTTTAATTCAGTCTTTTTTAAGACTGTGTTTTTTTCTTACTTGTTAATGTCTAGTAGACCACATTCCTTGTTCCTAATCAGTTATAAAGCCTGCAATCCAAGTTAACCGAGAAGTGAATTTAGCTTCAAACTCTTCCCACCTACATAACTGTGTTTTGGTACAAGTTGTTTTGCATATTTTTAATGACTTTGGCTATTGGAAGGTATTTCTGAAATACATCCCAACCGTGCCATGTGTTCTTAAGACCTTCAAGCCTGTTCTGTAGAATAGAAAATGACTTTGGAAACAACTGTGACCTGCTGAATGAAAATTACAGGTCTTGGCCCTGCTTTGAAAATGGATTTGATGAGAAACAAGACAGAATACCAGTGTTTGTGTGTACTGATACTCTGAGACTCCCACGGCTTCCCTCTACCCCTAGGTTTTGAGTTAAGTTCTTGTGCCGACACTGGACTGCTTTCCCATATTTATGATTCTTATGCATCATAATCTGTGCATACAGAGCAGTAAGAGATGATAAAGTTAGAGGACCACATTGCTCTGCACATGGATCAGACCTCTGGGTTACAACCACATTTCTCAGAAGTCATTTCAAATACACAGAGAACAGCTTCAGAGCAATTCCCTGTTTGGCCTGTTCTCAAAATGAAGCGCAATGAGGCCTGATCCTCACCTTTGGGTGTCTCTGCTGAGATCCCATGCAGATCCAGCTGTTGAATCATGACTGAAATTAACCATTTAATTGCAGGTTTGTAGATATTTGTAGCAGCTGTGGAGGGTAAAAAATGATGTCAAAGTGGAACAGAAATGTGTGTCCAGTCAGGCTTTCTGACCATATTTCCCAAGATACAGTTAATCTGGGAAAAAAAGATCTTCATTATAAATCAATGCATGCCTCATTAAAACAAACTCAGGAGTTGGACTAATGACTTGCATTTTTTTGACATAACTGGATAAAGGAAATTAACAGTGTACCAGAGCAACATTGGATTACCCAATGTCATTAATCCTTTTTTTTTTTTTAATTAAAGAGCTTTGGAAAGTTACTTTGGGAAAAAAAAATCACAATGTTAGGCTTAATTACTGTTTTTACCGATACGAAAAGTCAAGTTCATTGGCCATTATTGTTAAATTAGACAGGCATAAAACTCATGGTATGAGTTAGATGGAAAGACTCAATTCTGACTGTGGGAAGATCAAAGATCATGACAGAGAAACAAAATGGCAGAAACCCAGCAAACTAGATGACTAACACTGCACTATCCCTAGCATTATCAGTGGAAATGTTCACATTACGTCTAGTTAAGCACAGCCCAGGTTTCGCTTTTGCTTCCATGGGAAATGGTAATTCAAGTGTTATTGATCCCATAATACAAATGTTTAGCTTAGGCTCAGCCTCACTGGTCTCTCTCTCATAAGAAGTGTGGAATCCAGTTTCAAGTTGGTTGCCCACGGGGAGTCTGGCTGCAACTGCATTTTTAAATCTTTTAGCACTCAGGGTCTGCAAAGTTGCTAGTAGAAGAACTAGTGGGACATGGTCAAGCAACGAATTCTGTTTTAAAGTTTGTTCTTTAAATTACATTTATCAAACAGTAAATAATCCATGATATAATAAATAAAAAATTATATGGCTAACCATCTAGTTATAAAATATATAATTATTATGACAATATAATTGTAAAATATACTAAATAAAATTCCTTAAAGATCATCTATTAATTTAAATTGTAATTTTAAAATGCTTTTTCTCTAAACTAGCTCTCAAACATTTCTCATTTTAATATCCTTTCAGTGGCATAGGTCTTACAAACCTCATGAACAGGATGGTTTAGAATTTTCTCTCTGATTACCTTAACTGAAATGCACATCATTAAGGGATTATTTCCCAGTAGACGTGCTTCTCTGCTAATGGACCATTTTACATCCTAAGCACTCTCTTATACCTTGCAGTTGTGGATGTGTTTACATCTATGTGGACAAGTGTAAAGTGCAGATCTAATAGAAATATCTCACTTTGGTGCTCTCCATGGTGATGCAGCTCTCATATGTTCAAACTAGCAATTATAAAGTCGTGGGTAGTTATAACATTGAAATTAAAATGTAGTGATGTATTTTTTTATGGTTGGACTTGATGGTCTTAAAGGTCTCTTTCAATTTAAATGATTCTACGATTCTATATTCAACAAAATGGAACACAGTTTAATGCTGTGTTCCTAGGCCAGTCCTGCCTTGCCCTTGAGCACATTTTGACCTCACCAACTACTCGTGTCAGAGGGAGCTGAAATTCTTTGTATGACAAAGGAGATGAACAGCACAAGCTGTTTGCTGGCCATCGAGCTATGGCTGCAGTGAGAGCCTAAGTCATTTTGCCACTAGTAATCAATAATCACAGAGTTACTGCCTACTGAAACTGTCTGCCACTTACCGGTCTGCCTGTCAGGAATGACCTTTATTAGCAAACACAGGGAACGCTGACATGTCCAGGAATAGTTGTATCAGGTGTGTGTCTAATCAGATGGAAGAATATGTACCTAGGAAGACACCTGAGAGTCTACACATGATAAAGCAGTTTCAGTTCATGAAACCTGATTTCATGCAAACTGACTTTGTAACTAAAGCAAAAGGGAGGGGAGGCAAGGTCTGGCCACTCAGATTACTGGCGCACTGTCCCCTTCAACACTGCAATGCTTTCTCCCTAACAGATGAGATTTAAAGGTAAGCAAAGTCTCCTCAGTCCCGAAGGACAGACACTTAAGTGGAGACACTATCTATACAGTAGGAGTATGTGCAAGTACAGGCCACTTGACTTATGAGAAGAAAAATAACGGAAGGCAAAGCAAATTATGGCAGCTGAATCATCTATATTTAATACAACAGCACATTGCTTGAAGTTTTTTATTGTTTTTATTACCTCAAATCTGCATCTTACATGAATTATGTTTGTTATTACATTGCAAGATAAGATTTTTTCTTTACATGTTGCTGTATAGCTTGTTTATTTGTTTTAAAAAAGTATTTGTGTATTGTGCTCATCCAATACCAAGATAACATTACTCCAGTTGAGTAGACAGGTAGTTGAATTTCTTACTGTAAAGGATAACAATAACTAATTCCATTAATTTTTTAAAAATTAAGTAAACTTTAAAGAGGAATATTTAACTTTATTTCCTGTAATAATATATATTAAAATAAAACTCATGACAGTGAGGTTTTTAGAACAATAATGATATAAAAATAAGAATTTTAACTCTTTCACCAAAAAAATGAAACTGAAAGAAAATAATTAGTGTTTATAACAGGTAGCGCCAGTAACAATTACATTTTTCCATAAGCATTCATCTTGATTGCAAGGTGCTTGATGTTATTCTGAGATATGGTTCTTAAAAAAATACAACAGGTGTTATTATGATACCAGATCAAAAAATCTGGAGCCTAAAATATTGCCATATGGTACTAGGAGATATCGCATTAACATTATCCAACTTGTAAAGTCCCACATGAGACAAAACCTTTGCTCAGAACTTCTTATCTACCTTCTTAGATTAAAGAAGAATTTTTTCATTGTCTGAGGTATTTAAAGCAATGTCTCAGCAGCACATAGTGCAAAAATCTATATATTTATGCCCAAGCAGATGTAGTCTACATCAGGAAGTCTCTTTCTTCAAGAAAATTATCATTTTTGAAAGTCATCTTTTTCCCCCTATATATCAAAGTGCATACTCTGTGCACTCTAACATGTGGAGACAAACTTCACACAATTGCAATTTGGTAAGTATTTAACAGAATATAAATATATTCTGTTTAAAAGACTGCTTACTCAAAGCTGTCTTCTTGGGCTGCTGCTTACCTGGAAAGATCCAAAATAAATATACCCTAAATCATGATAGTCTCATGGTGTATGATTAGTAATATTACCAAATGGATAAATAAAACACACACTGTTTTAATTTAATAACAGTTCTTGGTGTTTTCTAATAAAAACAACACCAAACCCTGCTCTGTGTTTGCTAATCAGTCTCAGAGCATGGTTTGTCCAGTTCACCAACTCACATTCTGTGAGCTAATAAGACAGGCCAGACCAAGTTAGGCACTGATTAAGCAAAGTAATTCGCAGACAAACCTCTAGCTGAAATGCAGTCAAAATGCAGAGCAAACTTCAACAAATGAGGCTAATGCAACGAACTATAGTTCAGAACAAGGTTGATAACTCTAGAGCGACTAATTTAAGCAAAAGCTAAAACAGACCTCTTGACTTTCGTTGTTTTGTGTAATTTACATCACTAGTGATGTAAATGTAAGAAGATTTTTAAAGACAACTTCTCCTTTATTTATCAGAACTTTAAAAAGTTCTTAGAGCATTACTTTGGCTTTTTTCCCCATTTGCCACTTTCAAAATACCAAGAACCATGATCCTGGCAGCCTAATGAAAAGATATGTTAGGCATATTTATTCTGAGCACTGACGTTTGAATAAGAAGAGACATAGAGGTGTAAAAATAAATCCTGTTCTTGTTGAATATCCAGTGAATAGAGAATGTACTGTTAATTACCCAGAAAACAATTAAACTCAACTAAAAGCCTCTTTCCCTCTAATGGTTTCTTGACTTTTACTTCCTTGAGTTTGTACTGCTAGTATTTCTCCATTAAACAGAAACTACACAGAAAGATCCTCTAAAATTCTGCCTTCTACTGGGGGAGCCAATGCATGAAACACTTTACTAACACAGCTATAGTGGTATAATGATTATAATTGTACATTAAAAAACATATTTGACTAGCAAAACCATTGAATAAGAAATGATTATAGTGACATAGGGCATTTCTGAGACCCATGTAGCTTACTGACTCCCCAGTACTTAAATGTGGAGTTTCCGACTTTGCCACCACACCTAAAATTTGCAGATTTTTGCGGGGGCTGAGCCCAGGGATACTCTGTGTCAAGACATAACACGAAGACAACACTAATGAGGTGGCCTCTGCCCAGAGGAGTTCCCCAGTCTAGCAGTAAATAAATATTTACACAGAAAAAGAAACTACTTGCTTAGGAAGCCATCAGATACACTTTTACATATATCAGACATACAGGTTTAAACAGAAAATTAGAAGATACTTATGACTGTACAGAGTGGAAATGTCACATCCAAAATTAAAATCGGGGGAACAAAAATGTTACATAGTTTGACTGAAGTTTGCAGCCAGAGTATAAGTTACAACTTTTCCAACACTGAATAGGTGCTTAATTCCATGCACAGTGCTGTTATGTTTTAGTGGTCATAAACAACTGCAGGATCTAGGCTAGATTTTCAGCAACCTAAAACAAGCAACTAACAAATTTTAAAGAACAAAATGACCAGAAGCACTGACAGAGCCTCCAGTGGTTATTCAAGTCAGGATTACACTGTATTTCCATACTTCCTTACACGACTAGTGTGGGTAACAAGAGTGCCTCCACTGTTGATAACGGAAGGAGTGAAAGTGGAAATGGAAAGGATGGAAGTGAAAATGGATGACAGGGTACTGGTTTGAGCACATACTCTCAGTCTTCAGCAGAACAGTGTTAAGCAGACCTATGAAGTCTGGAGACTTCCTTCAACAACGTTGTATTAGTTTTCAACACACAGCCAGGCTCTAAACAACGCTGGGTGTCACAGGTAGCCAAAGAGGAAGGAAAAATATGCAAGATGCAGATTTATGGTCAAAGTGCAACAAATCCAGCCTTGGCTGTCTCATCAATGTCCCATCACAAACCCAAAATTTGATATGGTCTGTTTACTGAAGGATATCTCTCTCAGTGTACTGTGTGCAGGCGATTTCCATGCTAAACTTATTTCTGAGGTGTTTGCCATTCATCAGGAGAAAAAGTCTGTAAAAATACTTCTCCTCTCTGAAGCTGAACACTGAAATTGTAGCTGACTCTTTTTTTTCAAGACAGATTCTAAACAATATGCTAGAAATTCAGAGCTGTGTCAGATGACTTTAAAAGTTTTTTTCCAGCTCTTTCCATTTCCATACAATAATCCATTAAACATATTCTCTCAAGACGAGATCAAATGTAGTTAGAAGCTAAAATTTCATATTTAATATAATCCTGACCTCAATCTCCTTTTGTCTTCAAAAAGAAGTAAAATTCTTCTGACTGTCACACATTTAAAAGTCCATTTGTCATTGGTATAAAGGGACATAATAATGAATTTGAATTGTTTTTTTCATCTCTCTTAAAGGAGACAAGGGAATATTCTGGTGCCAATAAGAATTTGTATACAATACAACAGGGGAGTGGGGAAGTTTCTTATCTGTATAAAACAACTAAGAAAAATTCTCATTCAACAGATTGAAAGCCCTTATGTCAACTGAAGGTGCCAAGGTTTTATAGAATATTTTTTCCTAGCTATTTTTTTTTTAAAGACTAGTCCGTTTTCTTTTCTGGAAGAATAAAAAATGTTTTTTAATTTTTTTCCCCTGGTTTATTTTTTTCCTCAAACCCTGTTAAGCAGTTATTATCTAAGGTTTTGCTGAAAGATTCCTAGAAAATCCCAGACATGTTTGTTAGAAGTTGTACAGCTTACTTGAAGAAAATGGCAGTTCAAATATTCAACAAAAGCTCCATTTCACCCAAATATTCTTTACACATTGGAAGTAACTAGAGTAACAAAACCATACAAATTAAAGAGATAAGAAGTATGTTTTAAACCCTCTATTCTGCATTGCTTATCTTTTGCCCTTGCACTTTTGATAGATTGCTTGTTAAGTGAAGAAAGAACACAGACTCGGCCTGTTCCTCAACCTTTTGTTATAAATATATTAGAAAAAGGATTGAAGGTATTTTTTGCCACATAGTTTAAAAGGCCAGTCCCAATAGCTGGCATCCTAGGTAAAAGAATCGAGATGACATATATCTCAAGGGAACTGTGGAGTTTGTTTCTAGCTCGTAGATAAAGCTCGATGCAATGAGAGAAGGATACTAAAAATTACCATCTTGAGTTACAGGAGAAAACCTTTACATGATCAAGATTTCTGGTGACAAGCTGAATGTGTTGAAGTGAAAGAAGTTTTACATCAAGAAGAACCATTTTGATTCCTTCAAATAGGCTGTTCAGACCTTTCATTTAAAGAAGAGTATAAGAAAAGTGTATTTGAGCTAAAAATCAGATGTTTTCACACCTTGAGTGCATAAAATTTGAGGCCAAATGTAATAATTCTGTCTGACTCATATCTTACTTTTTGAGCAGCTATTCGAGGCTCTGGAGCCTGATCAATGAACTAAATTAAATTCAGGGGAAACTGAAAGAAAAATAACTGGCCCTTATTTCTGCTACCACAGATAATTCAGAGACTGCTGTGAAAATAATGCCATCTGAGAGGAGCAATATGTGAACTAGGTATAGTTCTACTAAATCATATGTAACATTCAGAAAAAGTCATGTTCTTGAAGCAGTCTCTCTGCCTGCTATAATCCATATGCCAATCGAAGGGTCATTTAAAAGGCCACAGAACAATCAGAAATATAAATGAGAGCGCAGAATAACTTGGTATAGAAAGCTAATAGAGAAAACACTTTTCTGGCAGAAACAGTCAAAAATGGCATTTATGCTGCATTTAGTTATGAAAAGGAATCTTTTTTATTTGTCATATTAAAGTAAGTAATGTAAAAGTGTCTTTTTTTTTTTTTTTATTTTTTTTTATTCTGTCTTGGTTCTATTTTAAACTTAAGAAGCCACTTGAAAGACCCACAAACCTCCAAAGGGGAATATCCCAACCCATCTCTCTGTATGGAAAACATGAAACTATTAAGAGGGGGAACCTGAAAAATACATTCCTACCTTCAGATAGATTCTGTCAGTAACTTATCTTGGCTACAGAAATACATCTGTCCTGGAGTTGCAGTGGGAAAACTCCACACTCCATCTCCCTTCTTCCTCCCCATTCATTTCTACATTCTGTCTCTGACAGGAGTAGGGCTGAGCCTTCAACTTGATTAGGAAGATAAAGTGATGTGATTAAAGCAGGGTAGACTCACAGACTCAACATTCCCCTCATATCAACAGTGGGACAGCTCCTGCACAAAATGGGGCTCACCTTTATTACCCAAGTACATAATCAGTGCCCCAAAAAACTACTCTTTTTTTTTGGAGGGACAGCACTTCATCAACATGAGAATACATTCTTCACCACTTGCATGCATTTACATCAAATATGCCTGTGTATCCCAAAGCTGAAGTTATTTCTTACTGAGAATTTTACTGTATTATTCAAAGTGATATTTTACCTTCTTGAATGAAGTGAAAAAGAGAAAGGAGAAAAGAGAAACCACCAAAGATGAGCAAATCTCCCTGGGACATCAATCAAGTGAAAAGATAAGTTTGCCATTTCCTGACTCCTTTATAATGAAAAAAAAAAATTAAGTCTTAACATCTTCTTATGGGACCAGCTTTCTGACCAGCTCTGCATGGGAGATCTTGAGTAACTCTGAGCCCTGGTGTAGCACAAATCACAATAAGGGCTCCTTGTCAAATAAGGACAGTGCTCTTCAGAAGAATCAGAGCTGCTGCAAGGATGGGCATGACAAATGCCCTGACAAAGGAGACAGGAAGACTGAGCAGCAAAACTGTGTATGGTGCGGCAGCAAAATGGAAACTGGAAACCTTGCAGGCACCCTGAAGGTGGTGCATTTCAGAGTTCCACTTTGTCCCAAGTGAGAGAAGTGCATCTGCTGCACCACAGCTTTTCAACCCACAGCTGGGTTCATTGTCAAGCACTGAGGTCTTCCCTGGGAGCACCCCACGCATGTCCAGCTCACTGCCTCACCCACCCTGGTCAGGGAGCAAGGAGCAAACCACAGGTTCCAGCTCAGAAAATGCATTAGCACATACTCTTTAATTTACAGCACAGTCATTTGTTTCTGCCTGAGCACAGCTTTTTGTTTTATTTCTGATCCTGATGATACCTGGGAAGCCCAGAAGTCCTTTTGCAGAAGACTTGCAGTCCTTTGGGATTCATTGTTGTCATGTCTCCCATACAGCAAAGCAGAAAGCCCATGAAATGGGGTAAAAGTGAAGTATTAATCATCAAGAGAAGGGAAGACTGAGTGAAAACAGAAACCCCATAATTTATGAAGTTACTTTATCCCACAATTCTTTCCATATGTGTATGCTCATGGAGTTGTGTGCAGTCTTACAATTACTTAAGTACTGGTCCTAAAAACAAGTAACATAATTCCACTGATTTGGTTGTTGTCTTTCACTGGCCTTTTCTTGTTCTTCCCCAGCCACTTCTAAGCTGCTGCATTCCTCTCCCATACCTCGGCCACACATTCAGCTGCTGAGTCATGGTGGTGGCAGGAAAGGACAACACATCTGCCCTAGCTGCAGAGCCATACATCCTGGGAGTGGGCTAGGTGGTGATGCCAATGTACCACACCCCTTCTCCAGAGTGCTGCCTGTTGGAGGGCCAAAAAAGTAGCAAGATTTAGCTGGGACAACAAAACAAAAAGCAAACCCAGCTGTTCTCCCTCTTTCAACAGAGTAACTGCTGTCCCAGCTGGGTGCTCAGGCCAAGGTTTCCTCTTGCTGCATCTCACAAAAATTGCAGCAAATCTGTCTGGAGTGTGAGACTTTGACACTGAAAATCTTCTCTCAGTTTACTGGGGCAAAAGAAATTTGTACATCAGCATGCAAAACCCCTCTGAGATCTGCTGTGCAGCATGGAACTGCAGCAGTGTTAAAGCCTACCAAAATGCATATAGTATGCTGATTTTAGCAACAGTGTTCATGTTTGGTATGAAAACTACTGGTTTTGAATGGAAATGGAGCATGCTATGTCAATGACGACAACAAAGAGCGGAGATATCAGGGTAAATTACTCTTTATATACAAAACTGGCCTCTGACTAGGTGCGAGGCTTGCTCTTGACAGGGAAGAGAAGTGCTGAGGCAGGTCTTGCAGTCCTAGGGATGAAGATAAGTCATGGGAGTGAGTGTGATAAATGACAAGTAGAAATGTTGATGCTTGGTGCTAGCTGAGCAGGACCTCAATGATAGGTACTTTCATGGGTGAAATAAGTATATATGACTGGTCCCAACTGGCAAACTGGAATGCAGGAGCCACATATGGATCCACCAAGAGTAGAACGAAAAACAAGAGTGGTGCTTGAAAAGGTGGCATTTTTCACAGATACAGAGCCTAGCTGCATATTAAATCCCAACACTGTATGAAAGCTGTCTTGCTGTGGTTTCCTTACACACTCCACGACTTTGGACCACAATTTCATTGCTTTTCTCCTACATAGATCTAAGCAGGTTTAATCAGTGTCAGACAACACCCTAGCAGTTTTCAGGATCCTGGCGCCTTGTACAAGTCTGCTCTTCAAAAATAAGGTGGTAAAATGTAGATTCACTGAGCTTCCCCCTGATTACAATGGCAACAACTAGACTTGGGCTTGATCCCTCTTCCTGGGACAAAGAAGAAGCTGGAGCATGTACAAGAAGTCACTTAGATCTCCCTGATCCTGACAGCATTTTTAAAAATTCAATGTACTAATAAATACACACCTGAAAAACATACCAGGTTCAAGGCCAGTGCTCCATCATTCTATTGTTGGCCACAGTCCCTGGTACACGCAAGGAGAGTGTAAGAAGGCAGGTATGGGATAATTTGATAAAGGCAAGCCCCTGAAGACTCAATTTGACTTCCAAAATAATACCAAACAAAGATACGGTTCTCCACAAGCCTAGATACTTCCATTGCACATGTCAGAAAATGCTTCAGTTTTGCTAAATTCGTGGGTACAGTGACGCCCAGTGGTAGCGACTTCCATAGCCTGGTTCTAAGTGCTGTGCTACAGATGCCTTTTCCTCTCTTCCATGTGCTGCTCTGCCTTGCTGCTGTTCCAGAGAGCACCACTGCAGCCAGAAGTAAAAGGAGGACCCTCAGCTCCTCAAACAGATGTTTCCTGGTATGCCCCCAAGCTGTATATGCTCAGAGATGTCTTGGCTGTGCTGAGGCTCCTTATGAAAAAGTTTGTGTATGATTACAAGATGCATTTTCCTCTCACAACATCCCCAGGAAATAGGGATATGCTATCATCCTTGGTCTGGAAATGGAGACTGAATCATAGGCCATTTGCAACTCACTTAACAAAGGGGCCAACTGCAGAAGATGCACTTGACTCACCTGCCTAATGCTTTCCTCTTTTGGTTGTATTTTCACCCTGTTTTCCATGCTGAATGATGCCAGGTTTGCACTGCATGCACACTGACCTGCTGCAAGAGCCAGGGTAATGCAGCTCTGCTTTCAGTATGCAACCACCTCTTGCCAATGGGGCAGTATTGGGACAGCAAGCTGGCTACCTGCTTGGGAAATACACAGCTAACCCTCACTTGCCCATTAATCTCTCTTCTACTTAGGTATCTGCCTGTCTCCTCCACCCCATGCTTTTACTCAGAAAGCATTTGCTCAAGTTTTGGCACTGCCTCTTTCTACAGCTCCTTTGTTTTCCTAGAGTAGGGTCTCTGCTGCCTCTGCAGATAATCTGATGCATTCAGCATTCTAGTCACCAGCTCTCCTCCCATCAGACATTTCCCCTTGTCCTCCTGGAGTAACTTGCTGCCACTCTCAATTTGCATTCTAGTCTCACATCCCATTGGTTTGGATCAGGGAGCCTGAGACAGGGAGCCGTGGGAACACTGGGCCAGTGAGAGGGAAGCTCAGTGCTGCCTGGGGATGCCTCTCTGAAATAAATCCCTGCTAGGGCAAAGCTACCTGCCTGCAGTTCCAGGGATGTGACACCTGGGTGCTAACAGACAAAGATATGGAAGGAGATGGATGTCTCTGGGGCAAAGAGCCTCCAACTAGTGCCCATAGGACCAAAGCAGAGTGGGCAGGTCCTGGTACTGCTGGATCAAGACTGGTGGATCGGTTGCCATGGAAACAAGCTGGGGAAGAGAGATGACAGCCACAGGAACAGAAAGCATCCATACTCGCCTAACTGCTGCAGTGGGTGTTTCCTCCGCAGCCCACACATGACTGTGTGAACAGTAGGAAGAAACAGGGCTTGTCTTCTCTTGTCTGTATCAGAAACCATTTTGTGAGGTGGAGCTACCACCCCTCTTCATTCATTTGAGTTTTTCCTCTCTCCTGATATTTGCCTCCCCTCTGGACACTGTGATGAGTGAACTTAAAGGATGCCTTAGTACTTCTTCCAGGCAGAAAGGGAAGCAACTGGGCAAAACTGTTTCCTGAGAACTGTAACAACACTCCTTCCTCACTCTTCTTGTGTGGGCACGTACACCAGGCTGTTAGGCAAATGCATTGCAGACCAGAAAATTAAAATGCAACAGAAGTATTCAGGAGCAGAATATTGCACTGCACATGCACTGTGTGTATATGGCTGTGTGCAGAAATAGCACTAGTGCAGTATCCTCCAGGGCATGCTTTGAGGTACTACTTTACAAATGTATGTTCAGCATATAAGTCCTAAGCTATGCAGTATATAAGCTTTCATGTTTTGTAAGAATTTGAATCCTACCTGTCTTTAGCCCTCTGAGTGGAGCTATCTGTGTGCTCTCTGCATGAGACTCCTGGGTACCTCATGCAACATCCCAGCAGGGTCAAGGAGCTTTTAGATTCCTGTGTTAGAGAGTAGGAAATGCAAACTCCTGAACTTAAGGTCAAACTCTGTTATGTGCTCAAAATAATCTGCATATTAGCTGCTCCCTCCTTATATTCAAAAAAAGAGAAAGAAAAGATCAGAGCCCGCCAGCCCACTGCAGGGGAGAGATAACTGGTGTAGCTGATGGGGAGGAGAGGAAACTAGTGCTTCCAGGAGGGGTACACCACATGCTCTATTTCTCTTTGAAGGAATAAACTGTGTGGGCTAAAGGCAGGCAGCCATCACCACTGTAAAAGTAAGTGAAATTGGAAGGGAGTAGCAGCCCACTGAGGACTCTGCCCCAAGACTTGGACTGTCTCTGCTTCTCCTGTTCTTTCTTTGTGTCTTCAGAGATCCCAAAAATGACTTGCTGAGCAAGAGGCTGCATTATTATGTCATGTCCAAAAACATTCAGTATGCTTTTTCATCACCCCTCCTGCTAACCTCCCTCTACGTATGCAATGCTGGAATTTCAGGACATGGAGAGGGGAGCTTGGGAGCTGTCCATGTTCTTGTGAGGAGCAGTGCAATTATTGAGCCACAGTAGAGGCAACTTCCAATATCCAACACTGAATGCTCTGGGACTTGAAGTGTGCAGAGCTCTGCAATGAGCTTGGCTGCTCCATCTGAAACAGGGAATGACACTCGCTCAGTAGCCTGTGCTACTCAGCAGAGGTTTTGCTTTCACTGCCATAGGAGTTTACAGTGTCCAGCTGAGTTGCTATCGCACTGCAGCCAGTAGTGTGATGGAGTGATGTCCTTCCCAATGAGCCTGATGCTAGCATATCATTAGGACATAAAACTTCAGCTGTAATGATTTATTAGAGGTCCTACAATGTCTGGTCAGGGCCAATTTCTTGTTTTAATTTGTGGATTATCATTGAGGTAAAGCCATTTTATCAGTCCAACTTCTAGTACCAACTTAGAGGAAAATACAGTCCACGAACTGATAAAAGATGTTTGCACAAGATTTGAAGAGAAATTAAGGTCACTGATATCAACAAGGTCTCACTATCAACAAGATTGTGTACGGGATTCAAACATTCATACATTTACATGTAAAGCCTACACATTCATAAAACAAAAAAAAAACTAGAGTAAAGTTGTAATATGAGTGAGACAGTAGTTCTCAAAGCAACACTGAATACATCTTTTGAAAGTACAAAGCCTGCAAGAGCTTTCACAATGGACTACAGTATTAAGAAGTAGTAATAATTAGTATTAACTGATTACCAGTTGTAATTAGTAATAATTAGTATATATAGCAAATTTACAGAAAATTATTATTTAACCACATAGCAACTGTCATTAGGTAAGTGATTAACATTATTCTATTGCGCTCCACTTTTTTTTTTTTTTTCTTTTTCAGTAAGTCCCTGAGGGGAAACAGCAAAGGTGTTTATTCAGCTGATTAAATACTGCAAAACTATAGAATCACTTTTCTCATCCAGATGACTTGAGATGGACAGATTTTGTCCAACTACTCAGAGAGGCTGAATAACTCCAGTTAATCAGTTTTCCTAGACTAGTAGAATTTGGTGTGATAAACTATCTCATCTCCTCTGACACTAATACCTGCTGTCTCCAGAGGACATGAATAGGCACCTTCCGTTTTCTGTGTATGTTACTTTTCTTTCAAGATACTCCAGAAAGTTGCTTCCTTACTTTGTCCTGCCTATGTGGGAAACAAAAAGGTGCACATTTTTTTTTTTTGTTGTTTTGGAGCGCTGCATATCAAGATTAACTTGGAACAATCATAATTAACTGAGCCCTATGTTGAGTAACTGCCTTTATTTTCACAATATCTGATGATTTTATTTTTTTTTCCATTTCAGAATGTCCCCTAACATGCTGGCAAGATGGAGAAGTTAGATGTATTAAATGTGAAGGAATTACAGGAGAGAGCAAATAGGACCAGCTCTCTAAAGGTTTTTAAACCTTGACTCAGCAACTTCTCAGAACTCACAGAAGGACACCAGAGCCAGGCCACACACTACTCAGTCGAAGCCTCTGGCACTCTGTGTCTCCTTCTGCTGAGCCATGGTGAACTCTGTTCCTACAATTTTCTCCTTCTTCACTCTTTTCAACCTGCTTCAAAAATCAGCTATCAAAATACTGTACCACACACAGCAGCCACATATTCCTACAGTTTTCTTTTTGTCTTTCAAACACAGTTTGAGGTATGATAGCCAGAAAGTACATAAATTAAAGCTGTGATATAGGAACAGATATGTACATATCCGTGTTTATACATATCATTTACACAAACATACATATACATACTTGTTTCTTTCTATTTATGTGAATAACAAATTATACCTTATAATCTGTAATTAACTTATGGGAAATTCCTACCATAGCTGTTTGTCTGGTTTGACGGTGATTTTCCTACGTGTATATCAAAAGATCTTTGGCTGTTGCTCATACATTTTTTGAATACTTGAATGCATGAGATAACTCTTGATGTTTTGTTCTGCAACAAGATACTGGAAAATGTTGGAGGCATGGTGTTGATGGCTGGCCAAGTATTTTATGACTCTATGACTGCTTGATATAGACAGTAGCCACACAATCAATCAAACCTGCTGAATGCAGCCATGGATGCTTAGGAGCAGGGGCAGCCCTATGTGTAATTTCCAGATATAATTGATTCCCTGTCTGAGAATCCGATTGAATAGCTTTCCAGCTGAATATTAAAAAAGATATTATATTGTAATCTGAATGTTTGGACACAGCCGTGCAGCTTCATCAAGAAAGGAGGCACCAGGATAAGTGTCTCTGAGGCCAGCAAGTTGTTGCCTGCAGAGCAGCTGAGCAGGTGAGCTCAGTAGCGACCTGCAGTGCTGGCTGAGCCATCTCCTGTCTGCAGGTATGAAGGTGCTGACAGCCTCGGGAAATACAGGGAGAGGAAGAATGGCTACCTCCTGCTCTACTGCACCCTGCTTCTTGCCCTCTGGTACCCCTGTCCTTTTACTCTTTCCCCCACCTCCATACAGCCTACATCCACTATCTCTGCCTCTGAAAGGAGACAGGCATGGCGCTATCAAGAAAATTCCAGTGGGATTCACAAAGAAAGAGTGAATGTCAGTAGGGTAGCTGCCCTTTAGCTTTTATTCATTTAGTGCGAAGAAAGCCCATAGTTTCCAGAAACTCAGACCACTGCAGCTTGAGATGAAGTGTGTTGGAAAGAATTTTCTACTGGGTATGGAACTGAGGGAAAGTTCTTCATATCTCTTCTCTGGCAGGAAAAGGCTAATGAAAGCTTGAGCAACACTCCATGACCAACATTCTGGAAGCTTTTACCAGATCTTTATAAACTACCCCTTGTGTCTTATTCAGGCCAAGAGGGAGAGCCTCAGTGATCTCCACTTGTAACAGAAAGGGCCTTTATAATTTGAGGCTGAACATCTGGAGGACAGGAGGCTGAAGGTGGTGACGTATGTGTTTAAAGCAGAGATTAGAGGAAAGCAGGTTTTCAGAGCAGTCCCCACAGGCACACACATTCATGTTTTCTGAGGTGCTTCACCAGTATCCTGTCTAGTGTACTTCCATGAGCCATGTCACCTCTCTGTGATCCAGTTTCTTTAGATATAAATGTATTAAATGTCCCAAACCAGACACCCCACACCCTTGGCAATGTGGGCAAGCAGCCTTCACTTCTTCTTTCTCTCTTTCCATTTGACAGTGATGCTCTGTTGCTGGAAATTAGAATCCTTGTACAGACACTTGTAAAGAGAACACAGCAGAGCTTATATTTCCAGCCAGGTCAGAAGTCAGGGAGACAAACACCTATTTTAGAACATGAGAAGGACTATAAGGCACCAATACAGCCCTCTTCCTACTTAATTTTCTGTGGATATAGACCTTTGCAACCGTCCTGAGTTTGCAGTTACCTGTCAGAGGGCAGAAGGCTGTGCACATTGGATGACAGTGGAGAGCAAAGATCACTGGCTTCAGTGAGGCCAAGGAAATCATTTTCTCTCTGCAAGACAGAAGAGACTGTAAAATGCCTGTTTTGCTTAATGATATTTTCTTTGGTCTGGAGATGAAACATGCAGCCCATCCTGAAGCAGTGCTGTGGCTGATTGCACACCCCCTGTGCGCAGGAGAAATAAATATGAATTCAGATGGAGACATGCAATACAGAAGAATAACATTTATGCCTTGGAGGGGCTCACAAATAGACCCTGGAGATTAGGAGGTCTATTGCCTGCTGTAAGGCAGAGTCAGCTAAAGAAATTGAAAGCATTTTTAACTTGAGTGCTTATGTGTAACATACTTTTATAAGCATAAAGCATGTGTGCGCCCTCTTATTCTGCATTTCAATCTGCATCTACCTCATGACAGAAAACATTTAGACAGAGGAATGAGGGAAAATGTAAAAGCAAAAATGTAAAGGCAAAAACGTGGAGTGAAAAATCTGGCTTTTTCCATTTTAGGAGGTTGCCTTCTAAGATAGAGTCAAAGATTTACAGGCAAAGCCAAAGTTATTTTGAGTCTTTCCACTGACATTACCAGGCATTACCATTATCTCATAAACTAAGAAGATAGTTTATAGCCGTTACCATAGGGCCAGAATATTTTAGGTTGAAATTAATTTTCACAGTGCTGGATATGACAATGACATCAGACATGAATGCAAGTTAGAGAAATAATGTGTCTGTGATGTGCTGACAACTGCACAAGCTGGCACTGTGCCACTTTCCACAGGACTCCTCAGACTATTCTGGCCCTATTGCAGCTTTACCAGTTCCACGAAATATCAGATATGTTCAGCATCTCTAAAGATCACAATTACCAGCCCAGCTCTGCATTAAGCTGTGCAGAACTACACTCAAAGACACTCCAGCTCCATGCTGAATCTTGTTCAAAGGGAAATGCTGACTGCAGTCTCGTAACTTCAGTAATATGAATCAAGATTTGTGTGTGATTAGGCATTCAAACACAATATGTCTGGTGAAATTCTGCAGTGTGCTCAGATTATAATTCCCAGATGCAATTTTGCCCAACGCTTTTCTATTTCTGACATTGATACCACTTAGGGAAGCCTCTGCCTCAATGTCCTGTACTGTGGCACCAGTCACATGGATGGATAGCTCCTCCTTCCACTTTTCCACCTACAGTATGTTTGCATGTGGCATGATGAACAACCGAAGGGGCATACAAGAAAACTGAGGAGGGACTCTTTACAAAGGCATAGTCATAGGACTAGGGGCAATGTCTATAAATTGGAGAGGGGCACGTTTATACCAGACATAAGAAGGGTGGTGAGGCACTGGCACGGGTTGCCAGGGAAGTTGTGGATGCCTCCTCCCTGGAAGTGTTCAAGGTCAAGTTGGATGGAGCCTTGGGCAGCCTGATCTAGTGGGAGGTGTCCTTGCCTATGGCAGGGAGTTTGGAATTAGATGATCGTTAAGGTCCCTTAGTGTCTACTCAAGTGTGTGAAAGCATGTGGTCAGGACTGTTCTTTAATTGAGGTTACACAGACATATAAGTTAAACAGATTTTTATATGAGAAAAGCCTTGATGTCAATCTGTGCATCTCTGTGACACTGTCATACATCTTCACTTTGCAGAGCCTGCACCAGGCTTGGTAATCCTGGCTCAGTAAGAGGACATCTTGGTATCAAACACTTCAACTAACAGAGACTCTCCCCAGTCTGAAAAAAACAAGTTTATGTTCTCAGTCTACCACTGTACGGCATATTCCACATAATCTCAATTTCTACCTCAAGGCCTTCACTAATATTTCAACTACTGCTTAAATTTAAGAGTCTATTCATGCTCACCGCCTGAAGCCTCCTTATACGGATCTGCTAACAGGCTACTCTTCCTGAATTGATTTCTAGCTCAGCTATTCTTTCTACTATATGTTTGATAGTTATGGTCACTATCAAAATCTGATCTGCCATTTGCTATTACTTTTCATCTTTCCTGTATCAAGCTTTCAACACATCCTGGCCTTATGGCAAGTGTTATTTTCTTCAACTTGCTCAGCTCAGCTGGTGTCATAAAAATGAGCCAAAGGGATGAGATTGTCCTTCTCACATGGTCATGGGACCCTGAGGCAAAGTACTTTATTCCAATCCACGTAAGAAATCTGGAACAGAGAACCAAATGTGACTCACACCTCTTTGGATTTAAATGGCCCTTTTTCTAGCCTTTGATTTCAATAAAGACTGACTGTGCAGGTGATAAAACAAAGAGAATGTCTTGCCTCTTTTGACAAGTGAATTTCTTGCCTTTCTCCTAGCTATTGTAGGTACATCTTAAATGTGCATGTGACTGCACATGTTGCATCACTTCTTCCCACTTCTTGGGATCTTGCATTGAATTGCTTGGGATCTTGCATCTGAATTTCTTGCATTTTTTTAACTTTGGGTTTATTAGCTATTGCTTGACAAGAAAGTTTATGCACCAAATTAAATATGCACAAGTGTTTGTATTCAGAAGTGACATTGGAGACTTTGTCCTCATACAAACAAGACATTAAGGATAGAAGTGGTTTTAGTAATGTGTATAAAAAAGCTATGAGTCATTCTATAAGTCATTAGGGGCAAAAAGGAGGCAAATTTTTTTGAGGTGACAAGACAGGAATGCAGATTATATACAGGACTCTCAGTGAGTATTTATGGGACCAAGATGCAGTATAGATGCTGGCTTTTCTTCAATAGAAGAAAGCACAAGAACAACAGAGTAGCCAGCCTGTCATTGACATCCTACCAGCTTCTATCAACATAATATATTTTTTCATCAGCCTGGTCTATTGTGAAAAGTGGAAAGGCTTGCTCTGCAGGCTCATGCTTCCACACAATGCTAATAAGATAGTATGGCAGTTTAGAATTAGTACAGCTCTTCAGTACTTTACTATATGTATTGAACTTTCTCCTCACTCTTTTTTATTTTTTTTCCCCAAGAGGGTACAGTTTAGTAAGTGCTACTTATTTTGTCAGACACTCTCTAGTTGCTTTTACTCTGTTTCTGTTTTCTCTCTGTTGCTGCCAGTCAAACACTGAAAGGTTTGCTGAAGGAGCCCCACAGAGCAAGGGGAAAGGAGAGAGAAGGTGACAGGCCAGAGTGCTTATTCATGAGGCAGCAGAAACACAGTAATGTCCTTTTGGCAAAGAGGTAGAGACATATTATATGGCCCTTTCTGCCATTACTTTCCATCTTTCCTGCATCAGGCTTTCAACACATCCTGGCCTTATGCCAGGTGTTGTTTTCTTCAACTTGCTCAGTTCAGCTAGTGTCATAAAAATGAGCCAAAGGGATGCGATCCTCATCCTTCCTTGAGGAAAAAAGTACCTGGCTGAGGATGGTCATGAAGGGAGTGTTGGATATATAAATAGCATTGCTCATAAAGACTCAAAATCCTCAAGGCTTAGTATTTGCAGTGTTGATCATTTGGCATGACCAGGTTTGCAGTGATCCAAAATATTCTGAGACATGACACGACCTGAGAATTAGAATTGACATGGATACATTAGGATCCAAGTAGATTAAAATTAGAAAATCATTATTTGATTTGGACTACTATGCAACTCCTAGGAAACGCAGTGAAGTGGAACTGCAGATTTTGTTTCAGAGTAGCTACTCAACACACTGTGTGCATTAGAAATTATTGAAGGTTTACTGAAAAATAGTTCAGCCAGGGAAAAGAACACATTTGGTTTTCCCATGGAGTTGCATTAAATTCAAGTATAATCTGTGCTAACATGTCACATTTTCCTACCTGCATCTGCATCTATATATGATGTAAGTCTGAGGTAGTCCAACAGAGTATTAACATGTGGTCTGAATTTCAGACTTGTTGCTTAGAAAGTAGCACAGTAAATCCATGTAAAAGTTTTGCAATGGCTGAGAGCCAAGTTATCTGTTATGGACATAAGAAATGTCAGTTTTTCTGTTTCTGAATTTCTTGTGAACAGCTCCAAGCTGTATTAATTTATTCATTAAGCACTGATCCACAGGCAGCTTTTGAACCAATTGAAGTCTGTGATTTGTTTGCACCCTTTGACAATTCTGTCCCAATGCAGTTCCCATTGAAATAAATGAGATGTTTCCACTCATTACTTACTATGTGTAATTTCTGATTGCCCTGTTGGTGACGGGCTGCTATTGTTTCTGCCCATGGAAATACAAAAAAAAAATAATTCAGAGAAGTCACTGAAAAATGCTCTTGCCTCTATGTCAATGCGCTTATTTATGTGCAAATAAAGATGGTTGTCTGCAAAAGAAAAAGCTATTCTAAGTCATTAATGTAAACAAAACCCCATTCAAACCAATGTCCGGGGATCTCAGGGGAAAGCAGAAGTGCAGTCACAATTGCTCTGGTGCAGGAGAGCCTTTGGCAAACACTCCCTAACTATCCCTGCAGCAAGAGCAGCCCCAAAGACACATAGAAATACACACTTTCAAAGTTAAAGTGGAAATATAAACATCAGACAAGACTATACCTCTTAGTTATGTTTGAGAATCACCTTTTATTTCCTCTGTACAATCTCATTGCACTTGAATCTTGTAAAATCATTGACTAACGCTCCAGCTTAATGTATAACTACTTTTCTTGGTGAGATGGAGACTTAGAAATTATGTGCAAGTGGTTTCCATGTGGGAATGAGAGCCCTTTCAGTGAAGGCATCAAGTGTCTAGTGCTTCGTTTCACACATTTGCTGGACTACAGAACCTGTTTGAGTAGTGTCTCTCATATTTTCATTGGCTCCTTTTCATGGCTATTTTTGTTCCCTAACGAAATGCTCTTCAACATGCTGGGAAGCAGTGTTGTTAACAGGACAACAAACATGTAGGGTACTGGAGGACTAACACAAAGAACATTTTTTTTCAATCTCTTACCCTGCTCTGGTGCCCAGCACTTGCTCTGGATGTAGTCACTGGAGATAAGTGAGAACAGATTTAACAAGGGGGTTTCAAGTAAGATTTTTGGAAGAGTTCAGTGATGACTTTACAGCAAATGGCAAAGTACTCATTTTCCAGGGACATACATCTAGGTCTTTACTAAACATACTTGAAAATCTCCTCTGTAACTCTCATCATCACTGTGTACCCAAGATCAATAGCAGAAGTAGTAAATATGGCAGAAGGACTAAGAAATTCAGATACACTTATTGCCTACTTTAAAGCAGGTATAATTAGCTTAGAATGTCAGAGGAAAATATTCTGGTTTTAGTTGTTGCCCTTTAAGAACAAGGTAAGGCCCCACAGGGATGTAATTGTTTCTGAATTGTGGAGTTTGTCATTCAGGCTTGTAGGTGGCTGAAAGCCTTGTTTTGAATTGACTATAAGTAAACAGTCTCAAAACAGTAAAACATTTTTCTGCTTACCTTTTTGTGCACAACTCTACAGATGGGAAACGAAGTAAAAAAATACACTTCCAGATCTGTAAAAAACAATCTGTAGAAGAGCTGGGCAAAGATTTAAGTTAGTGAAACAGCAACACCATATTTTAAATTTATGAAATATTACTATTTGCAAAGGTGGCAATACCACTGATTTCTGATAGTGATGAGGAGGGTGTCAGAGTGAATGTCACACAAAGCAGTTATATTCTGCCGTTTTCCCAAGGAGGGTGAACGCTGCAGGCAGACTTTGGATCTTATTTGGACTTCAATGAGGGTTTTAAGACCTGAGAGGTCAGTGGGAAGACTCCCTTCTATTTTAGCAGAAGTTGTGAAAAATATTATTTCTCAATACAATTTTACTAGGAAGCCATTCTACCTTTTATCAAAAAAGCGTAGAATGAATAAAAAAAAAATTAGTTTGACTCTTACACCAAATATGGTTGAACAGATCTTCCTATTGCTTTACAGAGTTTTCCTCAGAACTACTTCAAGGCAGAGTTCAATAGTAGTTAGTTTTCCAGCTCTTTTCATCATGAGCTTCTGTTTTTAGCTGTTCAGAGGCAGGACTTGATTGGAGAATATGGGAAGAGCACAAGCTCCAATGTGGCACGTACGTACAGATTAAACAAAGCAAAAGAGAACCGATGCTTTTCAGTAGGAACTCAGAATCAGCTGGGGCATCATCCTCATGTTCAGAGGGTGTCTCTTCACACCTGTTCTGACTTGGACCAAATTCTGAACCCTCCATAAGACTTGAAGATGACAACTGATATACCTGATATCACAGGTGTTGATGTCACAATGACCTAGACCTTTAGAGACTGATGTTGCCTGTCCAAGGGAAGGGAAAAGGTTTGCTCAGGACCAATCATGTTTCAAGCCAAGCTTTGTGTACACCAGGAATAAGAAATCACTCTTCCTGGAGGAAATTATGAAAGCTTCCTTCTAATTTAATTTATACTGTGAACAATCCACACTTGAGAGTTGCAAATATGTCAGTAACTTCAAAGGATCTAATAAGTATGAAGAAAGACTGGCAAAATCATTTCTACCCAGGGATGTCTAGGATATAGAATCACTTTAAAGTAAAGCAGGCCTTCTATTCCCAGTTTGCCCAAAAGCATGGGCTTTACCTTGGAACACAATAACATGCATGTACATTTTGCTTTGTAAAGAAAACAAAGCCCAGATGATGGCATTTCACTTTGTCCCATGCAAGGTCCTGGGCCTGAGATATCTGGCTGTGAAACAAAAGCAAGCTGTTTTCAAACAATGCTGAGTGGAAGTAAAATGCACCCAGAAATAGGATGTGAAGCCATTTCTGGGCCTTCTGTAGGGAAACGGCTGACAGATGGGAAATATCAGTGGAGCTACATTGCTGCCTGACAGTGGCTAATGGCAGTACCTTCTTGGATCTGTGCCTGCAATGGCTTATAAGAGTCACCATGATGGTTCATGTCCTTGTCTGACTCCTGCCTCAGCTACTGAGGCTTCTTCTGCCTGGGGTTTGCAGCAGAAAAGACCACGGTATCCTCTTTGCTAATTACTCTTTTAACAGGGTGTTCACTTCTTACATCATCCATTTCTGGCAGCAGATCAAGGTGTTAATTGTTCTTGGTTAAAAGCTCCAGTGTCTGAGCAATCTCTTCTCTTTATTCAGCCTCCCAGAGCAGCTGCAATCTGGGAACTGCCCATTCCAGATGCTGATATTAAATGCTGCCAGTTCTGAGGCAGCTGTGTCTAATGTGAAAGGTGTATGCATCAGTCTATCATCTTTTCACAGAGGAGAAATATTTTATGGGAATTATCAACTTTGACCAAGCTTTTAAGCAAGCATATGCACTATATAGATCTCAAATAAAAACTGATTTTTTTTTTTTTTTAAATCAAACGGAATGTTGTAATATTGAAAATCTCCTTCCATCTCTCCACTTAGAAAAAAATGTTTGAAGGCTCAGGAACTGCTGTGAAAGGCATTTGTCACCTCAAACTCCACCTTACCCTGCACCGAGCCAGCACAGGAGTGAGAGGAGGTGTGAGCTGCCCTGTGCAAAGGGACTTCTCTCCAACAGTTTCCAGAGGAGTTTGTTTTCATTTAATGCAGGGCAATGAGAGTTTGGGGAAAAGCAATTTCGAAACACTTTCACATATAGACAAGAACTGACTCTGGCAGACTTCAGGTCACCTGTTAAAAGAAACATTCAATTAAAAAGTGTTATATTTAAACATGTTGACTTAAATCACTAAATGCACATCTGAATTTCCCTGTACTTACTCATGGACAATATTTGGTATTCAGTTTGAATTTTACTTAGGAGAGATGGTGATAGTGTTCTATCAGTGTAATAACACCTCAGGAGAAAGACTGGAAAACACTTTTGGCTTCAAAATCTTTTAAAAAAGGAAACACTTTTGCTTCAGTTAGCAAAAAAAATCTGCTATCTACTGGAACTCTTCCATGAGTTTCTAGTACTTCTATTAATATATATATATATATAGCCTTTTTTTTTTAAATTAGTTCAGTAAAACCTGGCTTCTGTTTGACAGTTGTCATCTGCATCCAGACAGATGAAAATTATTCAAATGTTAAAAACAGAATTCACTTCTTCAATAAAAGTAGTATTTAATATATGTTTGCGTATATTTAATATATATTGAAATATTTATTTAAATGCATTTTTAGTATGTTTTAAAACATTTAGACCTTCTAATGTACATATGACTGAGATTTCAAGTAGCTGCTCAGCAAGGTTTAGTTTAATGAGGAGAGACAGGCGGAAGAAAAGATTAACCACTTCTATCCTAATTTCATTAAGAAAGCACAATGCTGGCTGAAATATTTGCCCTTATTACTCCTGTTCAGTGTTTTTGAAAAGAGTCATTCCTCAAAGGTGGATATTCTTTTGAAAATTACGCCTAGATTACTCCATTGATTGCTTAATACTAAAACCAAACAAAGCACACTTCTGTGGAGGTGAGAGTGCGAGTCAGGACACTGTTGCACAGGTTTAACCTGTATCACTGCTGTGACAGGAAGTAGAAGATGATGTGAATCTCTCTTTTCTCATTGCATTTATTTAAAAAGACATTATTTATTTTCAGACATGGGAGATGACAGTAAGAACAGAAGTCTGGTTCACAAAGCAATAGAAAATAAACTCCTCTGAATTTAACTACATCAAAGCAGAGATTATTCTGCCCAGCATCCAGGAGAAAATCAAAGTATCTTTGTAGTTTCTTTGCCTGTTTTCTCTGGAGTCAGATCTTAGGCAGGGTTATGGTGTTGCTCTTCTTACCATATTTTAAGATTGCAGTATCCTTCATAATACTGTAAATGCATGTGGAGAGTTTTTTTGGAATTATTTTCCTATCAATCCCTATGGAAGCTCCAGGAGCTCAAACAGCAGAAAAGTGAAAAGTAACAGAGCTGTTGATGTGTAGGGAATGTAACAGCATGGAGAGGGATATCAAAGAGCTTCCACTTTGCAAGGTGAAGCTTCTGCAAAAGAGACTTTCAGTCAAGGATCATACTCCCTTCAGAAGCAGGATTTTACCATATCTTCATGCAAAAACTTCCAGAGTGAATAAATTTGGGTTTTATTCTAGGAAAATGAAAAAAATAGCAATAGAATTTCTTAACCAGAATTTCTTCTGCTGCCTGATGCAGAAAAGGGAAGATCTACTTTTGTTTTTAATATGATTTGATGTGTATTGCTATAAAATATGAAAACCCTCATCAGTTACAAATTTGGAAATATGTCTGTGTGTAACATTCTGTTTCTAGCACCTTACCATTGCATTATTTTAGGATAGACATGCATTCCACTGTACAATTCACACAAGAGAAACTGATTTCTAAAATTCCTTCATAGGAATTATGACTACATTAGAAAATCACTGCTATCTGCTTCCTAGCCTGATACACACGACCTGTTTGCTGGTGAGACTGCAAGATACATCATAAAATGTAATTCCAGAACTAACCTTTGCATTTTCAGTTGCCCAGGATGGCAATTGTATTACTTTGTATGATGTCCTAGATCTTTTCATATCACATGATCTTTGCAGAACCATTGCATGGTGCTTTTGCTACTGCACACTGCAGTTCTACTGTGTACAAGATGCAATGGAAGTCATGTCTTCTCTGATTTATTAACCAGATTCAAGAGCAAATTTTCACTCAGGACTCGAGAGAAAGCCAAGTAATTCAGACAATTTGTATGCATAATACATGCGAAAGGAAAATTTGAAAGGACTGTAATTCATTTCAGCACTCTGTTTTGAAAGATACTGAACATCCAGAACCCAGGCAGTGCTGTGGAAAATGGCAGCAAGACTCCTGTGGGATGCTGATGATGAATGGGAATTTTTTCCTCCTCTGGATTTTCTCAGATCAAAGGCTCTTTGAAGCCAGGTGGCTTTTTTTAACCTGTGAAAGATTATACTACTTTCTTTTCCAGGGGTGTTTTGCTGTGAAAAGCACTAGAACATCATATCTTAAGACCCTTAATTTTCCACAGACAAAAGTCATCAGCTGGGTACATTCACCAACCAACCACTCCACGGCTTGGGGATGTCTTGACTTTCAAACCTCCATATTGTGCAGCTTTTGGAATGTTATGACTTGACAGGTAGATTTTAAACCACCAAAAGATTGTGAGTAATGATCTGGGATGAGTGATGGTCAGCCTGCATTTTAGCAAAGCAAGATTTGCACAGCTTTAATAAGCTGAAAGGTTTACATTATCTTTTCTGTCTCCATAAGAAAAGCAAAAATTGCTTCCTTTTGGACAAAATTTGAAGGCAATCTGATTTTGCAATGATTGCCTAAAACCTAAAAACTCTCATTGCCTTCTTCCGAGCCCATCAGTTTTGCCTTGCAGCAGTAACAACCGCCATTGCTGATAAGCCCCCTTGGTTCATAGAAAATCTCTCTCTCTCACTGGCAGCCCCGTCCAATTGTCTTTATGCAGGAGAGAGTCATCATTGGAGGAGTGTACACACTGCAGAGAAGTTCAGTTCATCCCTCCCAAGTGCCAGAAAGAGCACTGAAAATTAGTGTGTACCATGTGAAATGCAGCCTTTGTTACGTTGAGAAACATTCAGAATTGCAATCCTATCCTGTTTGCCAAAGAACAGGCATGGCACACATGATTAGAGCCAGCTTTCTCTACAGGGACACGTGTACCATGGGAGTAGCACCAATGACAGGTGGGGGAGATGCCTGAAGGAATGTATCAATTCTGAACAAAGGAAACACAAGATTTTGCTTGATTTTTTCTGTCTTTGTTACCATCTCAGTGCTTTAGAAATGTTTTTTTCAGTGTTGCATGATATTTTGGCAGTTTTTCCCTTGAAAGTGTGGCTGAAGTCTTTGATTCATAACGTCTATCTGAATTTGCTAAGGTAGAAAAATCACAGAATCACTAGGTTGGAAAAGACCCAGAAGATCATCGAGGCCAACCATTCCTATTGACCACCAAACCACATCACTGAGTACCTCATCCACCCATCTTTTAAACACCTCCAGGGATGGTGACTCAACCACCTCCCTGGGCAGCCTGTGCCAGTGCCCAATGACCCTTTCTGTGAAAAATTTTCTCTGGACACACTCCAGAGCCTCAACATACTTCTTGAGGTGAGAGGCCCAGAACTAAACACAGTATTTGAAGTGTGGTGTCACAAGTGCCGAGTACAAAGGGAGAATAAGCTCCTTGGACCTGCTGGTCACAGCATTTCTGATACAAGCCAGGATACCATTGGCCTTCGTGGCCACCTGGGCACACTGCTGGCTCATGTTCAGTCGGCTGTCAACCAACACCCCCAGGTCCTTCTACTCCAGGCAGCTTTCTAGCCAGACTTCTCCTAGTCTGTAGAGCTGCATAGGGTTGTTGTGCCCCAAGTGAAGGACCCGGTATTTGGGCTTGTTAAACCTCATGCCATTGGTCTCAGCCCATTGATACAGCCTGTTCAGGTCCCTTTGCAGAGCCTCCCTACCCTCCAGCAGATCGACACTTCCACCCAGCTTGGTGTCATCTGCAAACTTGCTAAGGGAGCACTCAATGCCTTCATCTAGGTCATTGATAAAGACATTGAACAGGGCTGGACCCAGCACTGAGCCCTGGGGAACCCCATTTGTAACTGGCCTCTACCTGGATTTAACACCATTTCCTACCACTCTCTGGGCCCGGCCATCCAACCAGTTTTCCACCCATGAGAGCATTTGCCTGTCAATTCCAGAGGCTGACAGACTCCTAAGCAGAATACTATGAGGAACTGTGTCAAAGGCTTTACTGAAGTCCAAGAAGATACATCCCCAACCTTTTCTTTGTCTGGTAGTCGAGTCACTTTGTCATAGAAGATGATAAGGTTAGTTTGGCAAGAACCGCTTTTCATGAACCCGTGTTGACTGGGCCTGATCACCCGGTTCTCTTGCATGTGCTTCATGACAGCACTCAAGATCACCTGTTCCATGACTTTCCCTGGCACTGAGGTCAGAATGACAGGCCTGTAGTTCCCTGGATCCTCCCTGTGACCCTTCTTGTAGATGGGCACAACATCAGCCAGCCTCCAGTCCAGTGGAACTTCCCCAGTCAGCCAGGACTGCTGGAAGATGATGGGAAGGTGTTTGGCAAGCACATCTGCCATCTCCCTCAATACTTTTGGATGGATCCCATCTGGCCCCATAGACTTGTGAATGTCTAATTGGCCAAGCAAGTCTCTAACCACCTCCTCTTGGATCATGGGAGATTTGTTCTGCTCCTCGAGCTTCTGGGGATGTACACATAGGGAACAACTTTCCTTACTATTAAAGACTGATGCAAAGAATGCATTAAGTACCTCAGCCTTGTCCTCATCCTTTGTCACAGTTGTTCCCTTTTTGTCCAATAAAGACTGAATATTCTCCCTGGTCCTACTTTTATTGTTAGTGTATTTATAGAAAGATTTTTTTCTGACTTGGCCAATCTGAGCTCTAGTTGATTTTTAGCCATTCTGATTTTTTCTCTGCTTGATCTCACTTCCTCCCTGTAGTCCACCCAAGATGCCTGTCCCTTCTTCCAAAGTTCATAAACTTTCCTCTTCTAAATCACTCATCAAATACTGTGAGCCCTGTCCTGGTAAAGAATGAGTACTCTATAATTTTGTTCTCTCCATGTATTCTCCTCCTTCTTTTGTCTTTTCCTTTTGCTTCACATGCGTAATTAAATAGTTCATGTCCTCTGTGACATATCCCAGGAAATGTGGTAGGCAAGTTTGTTTTTTAATTTAGTTTTATTTCTATCCTCTGCAAGGGCTAGTATTATTTTTGAACAGTCAGAAGAAGGGCATTATAAAATTAAGGACTTTCATGTAGAGCACTTCAAGTAGTTCACTGTGATGGAAAAATAAGAGGGTATCCCAGGTAACAAGACATATGATCAAGAGCTATCTTCTGTTTTAAAAATAGCTCTCATACTATTCGTCTGCCATTCACCTGTTCCCTTCAGCACTAGCAGAACAGGGTAGCTAAGTGAATCATAGAAGTCTTTAGACTTCTCCTTAAAACTATCCTGTACTAGCCCTCCTCGGCTAAGTGTGACATACAGGTGTGGCCAGAATCTGGCCAAAGAAGGCTCAGGCTTCCAGAGGTTTACCCCTGTCTCCTTGGGGTCTGCAAATAGGCATTTGGCTCCTTTGTTTTTCATAAATGTTAATCTCAGTAGCTAGATCCCAGAATCTCAAGCATTGTTTCTAGGATTTCAAGTATAGTTCTTCCATTGCTATATCCTGCCATAGGTGAGAGTGCTCCAGCCAGCCAGGACTGCCCTAGCGGGGGTCCTCAGTTTGGGACTTAGCCCCTTTCTGAAAAGGCAGGAGAAGGAGATTTCTGCTGTGCAGGCTACTGAAACAGTGCTGGTTCTGCACTGCTGTAAAGGCATGTTAGTCTTCAGCCAGCAATGGCAAACGTGATTTTTGTCCCAAAGTTTATCTGTTATTTGAGAGATGCTGTTTTGTTAGGATATCCCTCAGAATCTTACTCTCAAATTCCAGTACATTAGGCAGGACCTACAAGAGCACACATAACCAATCCTACTGCAAACATAAAATAGACATCAATTCTCTGACAAGTACTTGAAGTGACATAGCCTGTAACATTTCCTTAAGTCAATGAACATAACCTTGGGATGTATACCAATTTAAAAAAGTTTTTTACAAATGCTTCTAAATGTTAAATGTTTCCCATGACATGGTTCATTCACAGCACTTAACAAATCTTCAAGTCAATGTACTTACACGGGGATAAAAATTCCTCCAGGAGTCATTTGAGAAAAAGTAGAAGAAAAAAAAACATCTGTCCTGTTTTAACTTCCAAACTGGGATCTGGATTTTCTTATTATTCTTCTTCTGGAAAGAAAAAAAAAAAAAAAGAAGGAAAAAGAAAGAAAAACTTTCTGCAGAAGTATGTCTCCTTCAGAACAGAAGTACATGTCCACTTGTGAATACATCTATTTATTGGTGTCCAAGCTATAAAAATGACAAGAAGTAAGAAACAAATATGCAACTATGTCTTTCAATCTCTTGTGATCTGTTGTGAGGCTTGACTCATAATTTACAGGAGTGGGAAAAGACCCAAGAGATGCCAAAGGAAAAAAAATCTGAAAATGGGAGGTATTTTTATAGGCTAGAACTAAACCCAGCACACCTTCCTATCATAACTCCAGCCAGAGGTACAAACCCGTACAAAGTGCAAACTGTTCTGGTTTTACCTGATTTTTTTTGTCTTCCATTCATAATAAATACTGTGTTTAAATTAGACCATGAGAACCTGAGATTGGTGTTCAGGGTATTTCACAGACAGTCTCAAAGAGCATGTGGAGGAAAGATCTTCATTGATAACCAAGATCATGTGGAGAGGATCTTTTCGCAACTTCTGTGGCTGAAGACTCTAGGTCATAGCAGGTGAGGCACAGGATAGGACTTTGTGTCCATGGAAGGACCCTGCTCAGTCAAGCAACAGGAAAAGCAATAAACTTGTAAAAAGGGACATCACCAGTTTAAAGCTCCTGATGCAGCACTCAGTCCAACTGGAGCTCCCAGTGCTGTTTCTGAGCAGAACTGCTGACACTGTCAACACCCTGGGGAGCCCTATGTTCAGCTTTGTCCCTCTAGCAGTTGCACTTATTTGCTTATTACAATAACCTGTATGTGATAAGAAAAAAATATATCACAAGAAGGCTGTTTTTCTTCATGGGGTTTATTCAGTGTACCCAGAGGCGCTCTGTGTTGTGAGTCTTCTTCCCTGTGGATGCAGAACTGAATATTTTCTTTGTCAGGAGCTGTTATTTCTCCTGCACCACTGCTCCTCACCCACAGAGTATCCCAAAGGGTGATGCCAGTTCCCTGCTAGAAGAGCTACAGAGCCAGGTACCTTCCTGTTCTGTGTTGGACCAACCATTCTTACACACTTTGCAAGTCATGGAGTTTGATGGTCCCAGGTATCCTGACCTCACACCACCTTCTTACGCATTTATTCAGGCTAGAACCAAGATGACGAGTCTTTGGACTAAGTTCTGTGCTAATGACGTCCATCTGAGTCTCAGTCTAACGGGCTGGGTGGCCAATAGAGCCTGCAGTAGAAGCATACAGACTAATTCTAATACAGTATTATCAATTCAGATAACAAGAGAATCTTAGAATAACTGGATGGTTTTGGTTGGAAGTTGTCTTAAACATTGCCTAGTTCCACGACCCCTGCCATGGGCAGGGTCACATCCCACCACAGAATCACAGAATGACCAGGTTGGAAGAGACCCACTGGATCGTCGAGTCCAACCATTCCCACCAATCCCTAAATCATGCTCCTAAGCACCTCGTCTACCCTAACCTTAAACACCTCCAGGGACGGTGACTCAACCACCTCCCTTGGCAGACCGTTCCAATGCCTAACCACCCTCTCCGTGAAGAACTTTTTCCTAATCTCAAGCCTAAATCTCCCCTGGCGGAGCTTGAGGCCATTCCCTCTAGTCCTGTCCCCTGTCACTTGGCAGAAGAGGCCAGCTCCCTCCTCTCCACAACCTCCCTTCAGGTAGTTGTAGAGAGTAATAAGGTCTCCCCTCAGCCTCCTCTTCTCCAGGCTGAACAACCCCAGCTCTCTCAGCCGCTCCTCATAAGATTTGTTCTCCAGCCCCTTCACCAGCTTTGTTGCCC
Source organism: Clamator glandarius (assembly GCA_033459285.1). NCBI lineage: Eukaryota > Metazoa > Chordata > Aves > Cuculiformes > Cuculidae > Clamator > Clamator glandarius. The sequence continues at coordinate 661,031 of JAUNZM010000965.1, forward strand.
TTCTCTGGACTCACTCCAGAGCCACAACATCCTTCTTGTGGTGAGGGGCCCAGAACTGAACACAGTACTCGAGGTGCGGTCTCACCAGTGCCGAGTACAGGGGGAGAATAACCTCCCTGGACCTGCTGGTCACGCCGTTCCTGATACAAGCCAAGATGCCATTGGCCTTCTTGGCCACCTGGGCACACTGCTGGCTCATGTTCAGTCGGTTGTCAACCAGCACCCCCAGGTCCTTCTCCTCCAGGCAGCTTTCCAGCCAGGTCTCTCCTTGTTTGTACCTCTGCTTAGGGTTGTTGTGCCCCAAGTGCAGGACCCGGCATTTGGCCTTGTTAAACCTCATGCCATTGGTCTCAGCCCATTGATACAGCCTGTTCAGATCCCTTTGCAGAGCCTTCCGACCCTCCAGCAGATCAACACTTCCTCCCAGCCTGGTGTCATCTGCAAACTTGCTAAGGGAGCACTCAATGCCTTCATCCAGGTCGTTGAGAAAGACATTAAACAGGACTGGACCCAGGACTGAGCCCTGGGGAACCCCACTTGTCACTGGCCTCCAGATGGATTTAACTCCATTTCCCACCACCCTCTGGGCCCGGTCATTCAACCAGTTTTTCACCCAGGAGAGTGTGCACCCGCCCAGGCCAGAAGCCGACAGTTTCCGAAGCAGAATGCTATGAGAAACTGTATCAAAGGCTTTACTGAAGTCCAGGAAGACCACATCCACAGCCTTTCCCTCGTCCAAGAGTTTAGTCACTCGGTCATAGAAGGTGATCAGGTTACTCTGGCAAGATCTGCCTTTCATGAACCTGTGTTGACTCGGCCTGATCACCCGGTTCTCTTGCAAGTGCTTCATGATCGCACTCAAGATCACCCGCTCCATGACTTTCCCCGGTACCGAGGTCAGGCTGACAGGCCTGTAGTTCCCTGGATGCTCCCTGCGCCCCTTCTTATAGATGGGCACGACATCAGCCAGCCTCCAGTCCAGCAGAACCTCCCCAGTCATCCAGGACTGCTGGAAGATAATGGAAAGGGGTTTGGCCAGCACATCCGCCAGTTCCCTTAAAACTCTTGGGTGGACTCCATCCGGCCCATAGACTTGTGGGCGTCTAGCTGGGCAAGCAAGTCTCTAACCACCTCCTCTTGGACCTTGGGAATCTCATACTTCTCATCCAACCCTTGGGGTTGTGCACAGAGGGAACAATTTTCCTTACTGTTAAAGACTGAGGCAAAGTAGGCATTGAGCACTTCAGCCTTGTCTTCGTCCCCTGTTACTGTTGTTCCCTCTGCATCTACTAGGGACTGGAGATTCTCCCTAGCCCTCCTTTTGCTGTTGACGTATTTGTAGAAAGACTTTTTGTTGTCTTTCACAGTCTTGGCCAATCGCATTTCTAGTTGGGCCTTAGCCCTCCTGACTTTTTCCCTGCATGTTCTCACTTCCTCCCTATAGTCCACCCGGGATGCCTGCCCCTTCCTCTAGAGGTTGTAGACCCTCCTCTTCCTATTGATGTCTCTTAGGACCTCCCTACTCAACCATGCTGGTTTCTTACCCCTCCGGCTACTTTTCCGGAACTTGGGGACGGCTTTCCCTTGAGCTGCTAGGAGTTCCTTCTTGAAGAGCGCCCAGCCCTCATGGACACCTTTGCCTTCAAGGAGTGCCTCCCACGGCCTTCTGAACAGCCCAAAGTCTGCTCTCTGAAAGTTGAGGGCGACTGTTCTGCTAACCTCCTTCTTCATTTTACCCCGCACTGAGAACTCTATCATCTCATGATCGCTTTGCCCCAAGCGTCCTCCAACCTTCACATCCCCCACCAGTCCTTCTCTGTTCACCAACAGCAGGTCCAGGAGGGCACCGTCCCTTGTCGGTTCGCTCACCAGCTGTGTGAGGAAATTGTCTTCCACACACTCCAGGAACCTCCGGGACTGCTTCCTTTCTGCTGTATTATACTCCCAGCCTATATCTGGGAAACTGAAGTCTCCCACAAGGACTAGAGGTAGCGATTTTGAGACTACACTCAGTTGTTTGTAGAAGAGCTCATCAGCTGCTTCTTCTTGGCTGGGTGGTCTATAGCAGACTCCCATCACAATCCCTTCCTGCCCATGGACTCCTCTGATTTTCACCCACAGGCACTCAGTCCCATCCTGACCGTAGTCCAGTTTGAGGGTATCAAAGCCCTCTCTAACATAGAGGGCTACCCCACCTCCTCTTCTGCCCTTCCTGTCCTTCCTAAAGAGTTTATACCCCATCATGGGTACGCTCCAGTCATACGAATCATCCCACCACGTCTCCGCAATGGCAACGACATCGTAGTCTCCCTGCCCTACCACAGCTTCCAGCTCCTCCTTCTTATTTCCCATGCTGTGTGCATTGGTGTAAATGCACTTCAGCTGGGCAGGCGTAGCTTCAGCCTTCGTAATAGGGCTTCTCCCCAACTGAGCGGTCCTTGAGTTAACTAAGGCCACAGTGCCAGTTTGCTGCCTACCATCCTCAGCTGCACTCACCCCCTCTTGCTTAGTGGTGATATACCGGCAGGCATCACCAGCACACCACCCCTTTGCCTCTGAAGTCTCACCTCCAGGCTCACTCCCATCCTGCCTGGCCTCCATCCCCTCCCCCCTCACATCTAGTTTAAAGCTTGATTTATGAGCTTAACTAGGTTTTTGGTGAGGGCTTTTGTCCCTCTAGCAGACAGGCATGTCCCATCCCTAGTAAGAGAGCCTGGGGGTGTGTGGGCCTCCCCATGATTAAAGAACCCAAAGCCCCTCTTCTCACACCAGTCCCTAAGCCATTCATTAACCAGTTTCTTATTCCTCATTTTCTGCTCCTGATTCCTTAGTATTGGGATGGAGTTGAATATTACCTGTGCCCCAGAGCCCTCGATCATTCTCCCAAGTGCCTTGAAGTCCTTTTTGATGGCTTTAGGCCTTCTATGTTCTATTTCCTCATTACCAATTTGAAAAACTAAGAGAGGGTAGTAGTCCGTATCTTTGACCAGGGAAGGGAGCTTTCTAGTAACTTCCCTCACTGATGCTCCTGGCAAGCAGCAGACCTCCCTATGGTGCGGGCCCAGCCTACAGATGGGACCCTCCATTCCTTTGAGAAGGGAATCCCCCAAGACAATCACCCTCCTCTTCTTTTTAACCGAGGATGTTTATAAGGCTGTGGGAGGATGATGGGGTTTCAGAAACATTTCTAGGTTTTGGGTGCAGCCCTCTTCATCTTTAGGGCTAGGCTGCACCGTCAGCACCTCATATTTGTTCCCCAGAGAGATCTGGGGGTTAATTGCCTGGGTGCTCTCCAGGCAGGAACCTGCTGCCATTCCCCATCTCTGTCTCTCTCGTCCTTGCAGCTTACCGGTGGGTGGTGCTCAGTTTCACTGGCTCCAGCAGCCTGTGAGAGGGTCCTGCTCCACTCATCTTATCTCCCTCCCACATTCCCTGATGGTCCTCAGCCTAGCCACTTCTTTCCTCAGCTCTTCCACCATATGCAGCAGTTCCCCTACCCGAGCACAGCTTCCACAGCAGGAGCCAGTGCCAGAGGCGTGAGCCACTATGGGAGGGGGGCACTGCCTGCAGAGCAGGGTCTGGGTAGCTGCATGTGCCCACCGGGGCTCCGTCTGGGTGGCAGCCTCCACCACGCTTGGTGTGGCCTTAGTCTTTCATCGGGTATCCACCATTTTCCTCAATCCCTTCGGACCGTGCTCCAGCCCTTACCCGCTCGAACTGCCTTATTTAATGAACCCCGCACCTCTTTGCCACACTCCTCTTCGCCTGTGCTCCCTAAGGGCCCTTTAAATCCCCCGCGGGAGCTTCCGGGACCGCCCCCTCCCGTCAGGCACCGCGCGGGAGCGGCCGATGAGCCCGGCGCCCGGCGCCGATTTTCCGACGAGACCAGGCTTCTCAAGGCCCCCTCCAACCTAACCTTGAATGCCTCCAGGGATGGGGCACCCACAACTTCCCTGGGCAACTTCTTCCAATGTCTCAGCACCCCTACTGTGAAGAATTTCTTCCTAATGTTTAATAGGAGATTCTATTATTGCAATTTTCCTCCATTGCAGATTAACAAGGGATAATTTAATGTAAAAAATCAGGAATTTGAGGATAGGTTCTGGTCATGGAATTTAGTTATTCAATGGTCATACTTGACTCATTGAAATGTAAAATTTCATACGAAAGAGTCAACTTTAATTCTCTCTCTTTACAAATAATAATCAGAATGAAAAATTGTTTAGGTATCTTTCTCAGACATTTTGAAATAGAATACTTTTTCCCTTTAAAAATATTGATATATGTATCATGAAGTGGATCTATAAAAAAACATGTAAAAACTAACATGAAATTGCTGAGTTTATCTACTAGGTTCCTGTGTGTAAAAGACAGCATTTAATGGCTTTGTACAGATGAATTCAAATGAACTTGCAATTACCAGTTTCCTCAGCAGTGAAATATGAGGAAATCCTAACTGCATGAGAGTAAAAGAAAAAATTATTACAGATTGGAACTCCTTTACCAGGAATTCTCTTTTATTGTCAGATTAGTTATGTAACATGCAATTAAACTTTCACCTTAGACATGGTGCTACAGCAATAAAAAGTAACTCAAAACAAAGCCTCAACAACCTTGTTGTCTGTCATTCATATTTGTTATACATTTATGGCACACATGTTCTGCCTCATGTATTTGGTTTTGCTATTCATTTTCACAGGCTTTGTGTGATATGGTGGAAGAACATTCTGTCCTTAATAAACTAATCTCTTTTCTGCTTTCACAGTGTTTTTTTCAAAGACGAGGAAGTGGCATGTTCATCACATCATGGGCCTTGTGCTTCCCTCTGCTGTGCAACCAAGAGAAAAACATAAGCATGCAGAAACTATTTCCAAAGATCTTAGTAATCTGAAATGTTACAGTAGGCCTATCTGGAGTGAGCTGTCTTAGCACCAACATTGTTTATAAGAAAAAAATTATAAAATGATAAATTGTAGGTGAATGACACATTTTGTACAGAAAGAAAAAAAAATGACTTTGCACAATTAAATAATATTCATAGCTTGTTATTCTTTGAAATATTCTGCTTTTGCAAGAGTTTTTCTGCTTCTTACACTCCTTTCAAAATACAATGCTTATGTAATCTGTAATTTTGCATTTTATTCTGGAAAAGTCTTCTCTCGCCATTTTTTCCAGCAAACTTTCATGGTTGTCCTGGGAGATCAGAACCAAGAGATGGAGCATCGTGGCTCCAGTTCTTTTTTTTTTTTCACTGTGCAGCTGACAGTGACTGAGGTAGCAATGGTTTGGCAAAGGCACCCACCACGACCCTGAGGTGTCTTGCGAAGGAATTAAGAGTATGGAAACACTGACACACAGCAGCCTGGGAATGAGGTAGTTTGTGTTGCTGCCTGTTAATGCCAGTACTTTCTGAGTTTGTGCCCCTCTTGTGACTGCTGTTCTACACAGGAGATGCTGGTTGTGGCCAAGATGGGAAAACCTGAAGCATCCTCAGGAGCAGCATGTTTAAAGATTCTATTTCTGATCTGTTATTTATGGATGCAAAACAGAGACATTGAAGCTACATCTTCCACGTGTTGCTCAGCCAGCAAAGCAGAATCAAGAGAGTTATGGAAGAAGTTTTGACCCTCAAATTGTGCCTATTCTGAAACTAACCATTCCTGCATTTCTGAAAAGAGTGAGAAATGGACTCCCATGCAGCTTAGGGCACTGAAAGAGAGAAAGGACGGGTTCATGTGTGAGGAAGACATTAAGAATGTCTTTCATGTGTTAGAACCAATCCCTTTCTCTTGATTTCATGTCAGCTCTCTCCTAAATCAAAGTTTCTCAGAGATACCAGCAGAAAGCTGACAAAGCTTTCCCAAGGAGTTAACATCAGATCTCCTCAGAAGCAGCTTCTCTGTACCATGCTGGGAAGAGATCTATTAGCAGGCACATTCTGTATATGTGCCTATGTTCTCACACCTCCTAGGACTATAGCTGGGCTCCTCTGAATGCCAAAGCACAGCCAAAGGGGGAAGGAATCTGTGTTATAAAACAGAAAATGTTGTTCACAGGGAGAAAAGAAATCAGATATCTACAAAGGGGCATGCGTCCGTAATTGCTGCTGCCATATAATACTCCGAACTATAAATATAAAGCTCCCGAAACTAGCAGCAGAAATACCAGCTCCCTGAACCCTCTTGTGAAAGTTGTCCATAATTACACCATCACGGATTCACAGGCCATCTGCAGGAGGGAAAATGGCTGTGATATTTGCTCCTCTAATACACCAGCAGAGAAGATGCTAGCACTGAAGAACTAGCGCAGCAGCTATTGAGCATGAGAAGCATTAGAAACAGGGGAACTCACTGGATTACACAGTCTTTTCCTTTGCAGTTCACTCCTGCTGGCTTCTTCAATCCTTTCAAAGCTGACTGAAACTGAGCTCTGCACACACATACACACCCTCCTCCCAGTATCGGGACAGACATTTCCAGTAGGACAAATATCTACCCACCTTGCAGAGGTTCCTGCTTTGTCACACACGCTCTGTGGAGTGCAGAGACAAGTGCTGGAGGTGGGAAGGTTATAGTTCATCCCAACTTCTTTTATTGACAATAACAGAACTCAAGCCAAGTAGCTGAGTTTTGTTGTTGTTGTTGTTGTTTTTTAAAATATCAATCTGAGTTTATCATTATTTTAACCATTTGCTTTTTTTGATGCTAATCTCATCTTTTGTACATAGTTCTTTCCTTCCTTTGACGTTTCTTTCTTTTCGTTTCTTTGCACCTTCCCTTCTCTGACTTATGAGCTATTTTCAGATCCTTTCCTTCACCCACCTGCTACTATATCTGCCAACACAATAAAATTCTCATTATTTTGCCCCTAACTGCCTTCTCTTTTGGCCACCTTCAAGCTGGCAAGACTTCAGTCTTTCATCTGCAATTTTCTGACAGTAAGGTGCACAAGTGACTTCCTAAGGACTGCAGTGCAACAATGAACTGCAAGCCAGACCTTTTATCTCAAGCAAAGCTGCTTTAAAAGGACCGATGAATTCCTATTATGGAAATGAAGAAATGTTGACAAAGGATCAGACTGAATGGATTTGAAAGAGCATAGGAAGCTCAGCTTGCAAGTGTGACACAAGAATCTTTCTCCCCAGAAGAAGCTTGGCATCATTTTAGTAATGCTTCAAGCTGTCGAGCTGTCCCCAGCATGTCCTTCCTTCTGTGTAGAGCTCAGCATGCTCCTTACAGCATTGAGACAGGGTAGAGACTCCAGGCTTGGCTAGTGGAGACATGAAGTGATACACAGTTGGATGCCTATTAGACCTGCAACAAAATCAGTTTCCTCTTCTGCCCTTGGCATCTGCTGCACTACAGGCACATGGCTCCAGTAGAATCTTCTGTGAGAGGAGGAGCTGCCAACGTGGCCCTAGGACTCCAGGGGCCCTTGGCCAATGATGGGTCATAGCAGAATGGGAAAGGCATCCAGATAAGGGAGAGAAGGCAGCACCCGGAGGCTGAGTCAGGGAAATAGTAAGTTATTTCCTTTTTTCTTCAATTAATGGCAGCTGGATCCCTCCCAGTGCTGTCAGCCGGGTGGACCCTTGCAGAGTGGAGGAAAGTTCTAGGGGTCCTTGTCTTTGGAGTGAACCGGGGCCCTCAGGGTGAGTGGTTACTGCCCCTTCAAATGCTCTTGTACTTCACTTTCTCCAGTACAGCCTCCTACCAAAGTAAAAATTCAGCCTGAGTTACTTATTCCCCATTCATTGTAACCTGAATACATCTGGTTCCAGATCTGCTTCTTGAGACTGCATTCTTCAGGAAATTTCAAGATTAAATAAAGTGACAGATATTGTTACACAGATGATACTCTTTTCCTTGCAAGGCATCACATCTAAAGACAGTGTGTCTCTAGTGCTTCCCTCCAGTTTTTCTGTGCACTTTATCTCTCTTTCAGGAAATCCTCTTCATCAGTTCTGCCTGAACTCCAGCAATCCCTCACAGTTCTGTCCAACCTTTTTCTGGCTTTCTGCACCACAACATGCAATGATTTCTGATGTTAGGCAACGGACCAGCCTGCAATGGAGTTTGGCTGCAGCTGTAAATCCATTAACTCAGATCTCATGATTCAACTCTAAATGAGTGGTCTTATTCTTAACCCTATGGTGCAGAAAAGCTCATACTACAAAGGGTAGAAGGGAAAAGGAAGAGTACCAGCATAGGTGTAAATTCCAAATCCCGAGGTTTCATTTGTGATGGGTAGGTGCAGCCTACAATTAGAGGTATTATAGCATTAGGACATTGCTCAGGAAAAGTTTCTTCTTCATATTTGGGAGGGGGAGCGTGTATGTGTGTACACCATTGTAAACTATAAATTTAAAAACAAACAAAAAACAAGCCTGGAATTCTTCAATTTTTTTTTTTTTTTGCAGCTGTCAGCGTGAAAATATGTCATGAGGTTTTGGGAGTGGAAATACTTTCCACTTGATGAAGAAAGAAGTCTTGCTTTACAGATATGGATGAATGGCAAAGTCAGCAGATTGATCAGAGAATGCCGTATGCTACTAACAGCACAGCAAGGTCTTATAAAAAGTAAAAGTGGGTATACAATCATATTGACCTTACACAATATCAGAATCATTCATATTCTTTTTATGAGATAGCATTAGCTATGTTTTTGTAGGATTGTGGTGTTAGATTGATCACAACACATTGCTATATAGGCAAAATTCTGTGTTTATGCCCACCCTATTCACCCGTTCTAGGAGCAAGGATCACTCCAATCATAAAGTCTGAGCATATGAAGCGAGACACCTCTGTCCTCCGGGACTGAGGCCAATACATTGCAGCAGAGGGAAAAGTAAGTAAATTAAATTCTGCTATTGTAAGTAACATTTCTGCAAATGTGGCATCATTTACCTCATTTAATACAGCTTGCTTGAGCAGGATAGAATAAGCAGCAAAGTAGTGGAGAATTATAACAATGATTAAGATGTCTTGTGGCTGTGATTTGCAATTAAGGTCTTAAAACACCCTTGAAGTACTTCCTATGCATGAATTATTGAAAGAGAATGTTATAAACAATGTATCAATAGGGAAAGTATTTAATATAAATCAAGTTTATTCAGGGACAGATTAAATAGTCTCTTACCCTTTCTCTGCCAACTGCCAATCTTATAATCAAACCTTTCTTGTATGTTCACACAATGTACATTGCTTACAGAACCCTGTAATACTTGGTTCTACTGCTTGTTTCTGTCAGGTTTATATCTCTGTAAGGTGAGGCTACTCCTTTTCATCTGTGCATTTCCCTTTTCTACATAATTCTTCACAAATCTGGAAATTCATGGAATGCTTTGGCTTGGAAGGGACCTTTACAAGTCAGCTAGTCCAATATCTCTGCAGTAGCAGGGACATTTTTAACTAGATCAGGTTGCTTAGAAACCCATCCAACCTGACCTTGAAAGTTTTCAGGGGTGGAGCTTCTACTGCCTCCCTGGGCAATCTGATCCAATGTTTCACTACCCTTATTGCAAAAAATTTCTTTCTTATATCCAGTCTAAATCTACCCTCCCTTAGTTTAAAACCATTACTCCTTTTCCTATCACAATAGACCTTGCTAAAAAGTCCCTCCTGAGCTTTCCTGTAGGCCCCTTTTAAATACTAGAAGGCCTTTATAAGGTATTCTGTCAGCCAGCTCTTCTCCAGGCTGAACAACTCCAGCCCTTTCAGCCTGTCCTTGTAGGAGAGGTGCTCCAAACCTCAGATCATTTTCATGGACCTTTTCCAGACCTGCTCCAACACATCCACACCCTTGTGCTGAGGGCTCCAGAGCTGGATGCAGTATGCCAGACAAGGTCTCACCACAGCCACATAGAGCAGCAGAATGACCTGCTTGAACATGCTGACCATAGTTCTCTTGATGCAGCTCAGGATATGGTTGGTGTTTTGGACTGCAAATGCAGACTGCAAATGCAGACAGCTTAGAATCATTGAATCATCAAATCATTTAGGCTAAAAAAGACACTTAAGGTCATCCAGTCCAATTGTAAACCTAACACTAAGTTCACCACTGAACCATATCACTAAGTACCATGACTATGCCTCTTATAAATACCTCCAAGGATGGTGACTCAGCACTTCCCTGGGCAGCCAGTTCCAATGTTTGACAGTCCTTTCAGTGAAGAATTTTTTCCTGCCTTCTGCTCTAGTTATCAAAGAACACAATACCACTGTGTGTCAAGGGAAGTATCTCAACAGAGAGGGAAAGAAGGGAGAGGAAGAGGCAGAAGAGAGAGGGGGAAGAGAAAGGGGAAAAATGAGAGGTGAAGAAAGGAAGGAAGGGAGAGAAGAAAGGAGAGAAAGAATTAAAAAGACAGGACAGAGGGTACAAAGTAGGGAGAGGAGCCTGTGTGCAAGTTTTGGGAGGCTTGAGAAGTGCCCAGCTCAGAGGCCAGGGTAAAAGGAGAGGGAAGATGCAGCAGATCATTACCCACCACTTTGCCCTGCATCTGCAAGGATGTGGAGGCAACTCAGAGGAGATGCTGACTGAGCAACTCTTTCACAGCGTCTAGCACAAGATTTGAGACTTTGTTGGAGAAATTAAAACACCATCTAAAAGGACAGCAGGTGGCAGTAGAAAACCGGTCTGAACTCAGTGCTGCACCCCAGGCTTGCCCTAGGACAGTATGTGTAGCTGCTGATAAATTCTAGCTCCTGAAAAACCATGGGGAATGTGGGGAGCAGAATATATTCAGAAATTTATTTGGAAAGTTTATTTTTGGCATCACTTTTGTCTTGTGATTTGGCTGGTGAAGGGCTGTCAGGATTTTTCTCCACCTATTCTTTTCAGAAGACTGCTTTTTAGGTATGAAAGAAAGCTTAAGTGTTTGGTCTCTAACGTTATTAATGCAGTGAATGCAAAGAGGGATCTACTGATCTACTGATCTACTAATTTTTCTGCCAATGTTAAGATACTTGCAAGAACAAAAGTTGTTACTAAATGGCTTATGCACATAGATTTTCGATGTAACTCAGTGTAATAGCACACTCACGAGGTTGCGTAGGCAAGTGTTTTGCATACATTTTTGCCCTTTCTAGACCAAGAAATAATTCTTACTGTGCTCTACCAGACAGCAGCATAAAGAAGGGATCCAACAGTTTGTATGTACCTCTGTCTTCAAGCTCCTCTTGTGCTACCTTACTCTTCCCTGTCAGAGCTGGTGTATATGTTTGAGTTGGCTTGAGTGTTATCAAACTACAGTGCCATCACTTTTGCCAGCCCTATGGCTGGGTTGGAGAACTTCTGTTGAGAGGTCATTGCTTTGAACTTTTCTGTGTATACATATAGAAAAGAGGCCAGGTTGGATGAGGCTTTGAACAACCTGATCTAGTGGAAAGTTCTCCTGCTCATTGCAGAGAGGTTGGAAACTGGATGATCACTAAGCTCCTTCATAATCCAGACCATGCTATGATTCTGTTGCCTCTGATCCTGACACTGGGCACTGCAAAAAAAGAGCCATGTTCAATTCTCTTTGTACTCTCCCATGAGAATTTATATACTTTCATCTGTTCCCTCTCAAGCCTGCTGAACAGCCGCACTCTCTCCACTCTGGTTTTGTTGGACTCTTCCTAGTATGTCCGTATCTTACTTCTATGTGTGAGGCTAGCACTGGACACAAAAATCTAGGTGTGCTCTCAGCAGTGCTGAGTAGAGGAAAAGGATTGCCTCCCTAGACTTGCAATAATACTCCTCCTAATGCAGCCCAGGATCGTGTTGGCCTTCTTTGTGGCAAGGTCATATTACTGGCTCCTGTCCAACTTGACGTCCACCAAAACCCAAAGACCTTCTCTACAGATGTCCTTGCTATCCAGCTTGTTCCAACATGCCTTGGTGCCTGAGGCTGTTGTTCCTCAGGTGCATGATTTTGCACTTGTCCATATTGAATTGTCTGAGATACTTGTTGGCCTATTTCTCCAGTCTGTTGACATCCCTCTGGATGGCAGCATGACACCCCACTGTACTAGTTGCTCCTTCCAGTTTTGTGTCTTCTATAACATTGTTGAAGGCAGACCCTGCACCATTATCTAGATTATTAATAAAGACGTTAAATAGTACTGGACCTAGTATTGGCCCAGTATTTAGAAAAGAAACAAAACCAGTGAAGCAGCTGGATAATAAGTATTATAAGGAGCAGCTGAGGGAACTGGCATTGTTTGGCCTAGGAAAAAGGAGGCTGAGGGTTGACCTTATTACTGTCTACAACTACTGAAAGGAGGTTGTAGATAGGTGAGTGTTGGTCCTTTTCGCTGAAGTGATAGGTGATAGGACTGGAGGGAATGGCCTCAAGCTGCATCAGGGAATGTTTAGATTGGACATTAGGAAAAATTTCTTCATCTAGAGGGTTATCACACACTGGAACAAGCATCCTAGGGAGGTGGTCAAGTCACCATCCCTCAAGGTATTTAAAGGACAGGTAGAAGAAGTACTAAAGGATATGATTTAGTAGTGGATAGGTATGGTTGGACTCTATGATCTCACCCTACTTATTCTATGATTCTATAATTGACTGCTGAAATAAATCACTAGTTACTGACCACCAACTAGACTGGTCACCCCCCTCTAATCTCAACCATCCAGACAGTTTTCATTCCACCTCACTGTGTGCTCATCCAGCTCATATATGGACAGTATGTCTATGAGGATGTTATGGGAGACACTGTCATTGTAGAAGGTTAGAAGGTTGGTTAAGCACAACTTCTTCTTGGTGACTCCATGCTGAATACTCCTGATGGCTTTCTTGTCCTTCACACACCTGGGAATGACTTCCAGAATTAATTGTTCTGTCACTTTCCCGGGGATGAGGTAGAGAAGTACTGTGGAACACAGCAGGGCTTGTGGTAGACTGACAAGGTGTTCAAATAAAGTATTTCCAAAGCCACAAAACACTGCTGCCTGGGGTCAATATTCCTGTTGCATATAAAAATATCTAGTAGTTATACGGAGCATTTCTTCTACTGACTGTTTATTTAAGTGCAGTATTTTATTTCTTGTTAATGATTATTACTTCTGTCTCTCCCAAGTTCTAGGAAAACACTGTTATTTAAGTAAGCCTGTAGACTTTTCTGACAGCTCAAGAATCTACCATTTAGTTTCATTCTATGGAGTATGGTTACTGAGTTGAATGCAATAAGATATCAAATGAAAAAATGCCATTGTGCTACCAGCTCATAAAAAAGAATGACCTCCCCACACACTGAGTTGTGCAGTCTGAAGGTATAAATAGATAGATGTAGAGTATTTCACAGGGTAACCTTGAGATAATAAATTGAACTGCAAGGTGGATCACTTTGGTCCATGTTTATCCAAGAAGAGTGAAGACTTTGTAAGGTTTGTTAGTTTCAAAAATTCCCAGCATGTCTTTAGAAGTAGTAACAGAAATGGAAAAGACATAGATCTCAAATTCAAATTGTTTGCGTCACTTGTATTTTAAGGATGATCAGAAATATACTCGCAGGCACAAGGCAGAGGATCACCTACTACTGATCTTTGCAACTGAGAACCAGTGAAAATCTAAGTCCTTCCAAGCTTCTCAAAAATATAAATGATGGCTGTGAGGGGAAATAAAGGTCAAGTCCCTTTATCTGGGGCAGAGATAGGTAGGGCTAAAACATCATTGTCCTGTGCCTCACATTGCTGGCTGAGTCATATTGTCCTGTTATGACATGAGTGTTGTTGGTACCATGGAGGCCAGAAGTACACAATCCAATGCTTAGTGACTCTCTGCTCTGAGCAAGTGTTTTCAATTTCCTTTACAACATTCTCCTTGCAATAAAAAATGATTTTCTATTGATTTTACATAAGTCTACAACCTGCCTCATCACTTCTAAAGTGGCTATGAAGTCACTTCTGGCAGCTTCTGTGAAAGAGATGAGCTGGGAGTCCTTCATCATGGTACATTGCAGCCAGGACAGTGTAAACGCACTGAAGTCACTCACTGAATGTCAGCTACCTTTGAGGTAAAACTGTTAGTGCCACTGCTGCAGTTGTTAACACAAACTAGCAAACCCTAGAACACTCACAGAGACTGTGGTAATGCACCTGTATGGATTTTGAGTTAAAACTAGCTCATAACTAATTAGAAGAGCAAACTAGCATCTGCTTGTGAACTGATCATGTTTCCACTGACCAAATTGTTCTCTCCTTCATCTCCTTCCTTTCCTTAGTAGAAACAAATTTGCATAAAGTTTCTTGCTGCTATAAACAATATAGAATTGCTAAACGCTCAGAAACCAATAAGCGCCAAAATAAATGCAGCAAAAGTTTTGCATATATATTACAGCCCAGATTATATAGAGCATCTTATAATTAGTACAGAGGATCCTCAGTCATAGACTCATAGAATGGTTTGGGTTGGAGGGAACCCTAAAGATCATCAATTTCCACCTCCCCTGCCACGGGCAGGGGCACCTCCCGTTGGATCAGATTGCTCAAAGCCTCACCCATCCTGGCCTTGAACATCTCCAGGGATGGGGCAGCCATGACTTCTCTGGGCAGCCAGGGCCTCACCACCCTCACAGTAATTCAGTTCTTCATAATATCGAATCTAAATTTACCTTCTTTCAAATTAAAACTGTTACCCCTTATCCTGTCACTAAACTCCCTGATAAAGAGTCTCACCACAGGTTTCCTGTAGGCCCCCTTAAAGTACCTGAAGGCTGCTTCAAGGACTCCCTAGAACCTTCTCTACAGGCTGAGCAACCCCAAATCTCTCGGTTTTATTTCAAAGGGGAGGTGCTCCAACCCTCTGATCATCTCCTTGGCCATCCTTTGGATTCACTCTAACAGATCTATATCCTTCCTGTACTGAGGACTTCAGAACTGAACACATTACTCCAGGTGAGGTCTCAGGAGAGCAGAGAGGCAGAATCATGTCCCTTGAGCTGCTGCTCATTTCTTCATACAACTTAGAGAAAACAAAATGAATTCTTTACCACGTGGAAACCTCACACATATGCAGCCGATGACTGAATATTTCCCTGTCATCCATAGCTGGCAGGAGGTTGTGTCATCCTTCTTGTGGGAGCACAGTAAAGAAATGCATTCAACTATGAAACATACCAGAATAGTGCAGACTGTTGAAGGGATGCCATCCTACTGTAATGGCTGCATCACATTCACTCCACTCTGATCTGAACAGTGTCTCACAGTGAGAGATAGAGGCTATGAAAATATTTAGGAAGTCCTGTTTGATGTCCTGTATTGATAACCAAATACATAGTTACTGCAGTGAAATCAGGGAATGTGGTCTTCCTATAAAGATTTGTTTCTGGTAACATCACAACACAGATTATGCATCAGGGGAGGATGCTGCATCTTGATAAAAGGAGGACGGCAATAAGGCTACAGCATACCACATGTGTTACTCCTTTTGCTGTTAGCTCACCAACAGGAGAGACTGTAGCACTAAAAAACTGAAACCCTGTGTCCACAAGGCAGCTGCGTTACTGTAAAATTGCTGTCTTGCACACCAGTGACGCTGTACAGACCACTTGCTTAAGTGTCCTGGTTTTTGTTCATTAGTGAGGAAGAAGGCATAAATGAGTCAAATCAAGTACTTAGAAGTATTGCAAAGTAAAATCATCACCTTATATTTATGTAAGACCTTGCCCTGAGGTTTCTAACATTAATTTTTTAATACAAATAATAAGCCTTTAGAAAGCTGGTGCTGTCAGATAACTGGATAATTTCCTTCCTAAGTTGAGATGAGTTGTCCCTTCAGCTCATGTCTCTCAACACTTATTCTGTCAAGATCAGTAGCATCCTCCGTATGCACACACCACAATCTCACTTTTCTGGAAATTGATTTGACGAGTCAAATGCAGGTAAGTGAGAGAAAGATTTTCCATCTGTCTCATTTAAGGCCTGTGTTAAACTCTTGATTTCATCTCCCCCCTTGGAGGACAGCTCCTCCTCTGATATTTACAGGAAAAAAAAAGTTACATCTGGTTTTAGCAATGAAAAATCGGGTGATGTTGGAAGATTTTGATCACTTCAAGGAATATGTTTATGTTTTTACTGACAAAGAGGATTAGCAGTTATCAACTGTAAATTCATAGAGACTAACTCAGTGGCTGAGGGAAATAACTCAGTAATGGGATTGCTAAGCCTTACTTTTAAACAATCATTGACATTAGCTGATACTCCCCTTATTGGTGGATTTCTACACTAATTTAGAAGTATGGCTGCCTGTGAAAAGCCCAGTTAGGCAGAAAACAAAGGCACCAAACATTTACACATCAAGAATAATAAATAGGAGATACACTTTGATGACACCTGAAGGTAAATCAGGTGCCATCAAAGTGTATCTCCTAATTATTCAAAATGAATAACGATTAGAAAGCCTCTGAAGTTAATAGCAAATACTCCAGAGTTGCTTTAGACGTTCCTTACCACAGAAGGAGGTCAATCATAAAACAGGTTTAGAAGCATTGAGAAAAAGCAGACAAGAGAATTAAGTCCCCAGGTTTGTCATAAAGAGTTAAAAATCCCATTCTCTTCTCCCAGTCCTGTAAATGTTAGCAAACAGTGAAAAAAACAAACTCTCCCAATATCTGACTGCTCAAAGAGACTTCTAGATGCCTCTTTGAACAGTTTTGTGTGGAACTCATTGAGGGAATGGTGTAAGAACCAGGTTCTTCTGCACAAATTCTGTGTTTGCTAGCCAAAAATACTTCAAGAACA
Source organism: Clamator glandarius (assembly GCA_033459285.1). Taxonomy (NCBI): domain Eukaryota; kingdom Metazoa; phylum Chordata; class Aves; order Cuculiformes; family Cuculidae; genus Clamator; species Clamator glandarius. The sequence goes on from JAUNZM010000965.1 coordinate 677,762, forward strand.
TCCTCACAGCAACAACAGCTTCTAAAAGCACCTGTTCTTCATACTGTATAAAAGCAAAGAGGTCTTCAAAGAACATTCTACTTGCCTGTGGAGTAAACACACTCAGATTCTCTCTGCTCAACAGGTACACACACAGTGGGAGCATAGAGCTTTTAAGCCTGAACAAACTGTTTGTGCCTAGCAGTTAACTACAGCATTAGCCAGTAGTCTGCCCTTCAGCAATACTAGTCTGTAGACTCATTTTGTTCTGTTTGGTTTGGCCATTCTGCAACTGCCATCTGAAAGCGTCAAAGACCTGTGATAGAATTTGTCTGACAGCATCTCTTGCAAGAGTTCAGTCTCTCAGCTATTTCAGAACATACATGGTAATAATAGGAGTATTTTATCTCCAACTGAATAATTGGAAATTGGATTTTCTTTCTGGCATGTCCTTTGGGATCCTCTACAATTGAGCTATTGGATGTTTTTGTGGAGAGTTTTGACAGTAATGCCAGTGGTGTAATAATAATAATAATAATAATAATAATAATAATAATAATAATAATTGTAAGCATTTTTTTGCAGTTGAATAAAAGCTCAAGAAAGTTATTTGGGAAGATTTTTACAAAAAGCTCCAGCATATGCCCAGAACAAACCCATTAATCCACCTTCTATTGTACTGATAATGGGAAAAAAATATGTTTTACTCAAGTGCATCAAAATTACTCACTTTAGGCAAGTGAAGAAGAGAATTTTTGCAGTCTGATTTATTTAAATCTTATTTCCAAATACTTTGAAACTCTTTACAAAATAATAACTCACAGTGTTCCCCTGAGTTCACTACATCATCAGCTTAAATTTCATGCTAACAGAGATACTACAAGGAAAATCTCATGGTGACAGAAAAAAGTCTGTTAGGTCACTAATACCAGCATTCAGGAATTGTTTCTGTCACATATATTATAATAACACCTCAAAGGCTTGTCCAGGACCCTGCTGTACAAGGGCTATGGGCACACCGTAAAAAAGTATTCATGCTCCCACAGCCTGCAATGTGAAAGGGGGAAGAAAAACCACAGGAAGATGGCGTGACAGCAGAGAATGGGGGACCAGACAAACTCACAGCCTTCTCCTCCAGAGCTTGTTTTCTCCTTCTCTCAGCGGCACTTTGCCCTGCTACTGCCACACTGAAACAAATTTGTCGTCACCTGACTTCTGCTTACTGTCACAGCAGAGAAACTGTGCCTATTTTGCAGACTTATCACCTGTATAGTTAACCTTTCTTGAGAAGGAAGAAGGTGAAGTCAGATGAAACATAAATATATGTCATTCTTTTTACTGCTACCCTGTGATACTTAGGGAAGAAAAGTGACCCAAGCTCCACCATACAAACAGGCTGGTTGATAAATTAGAACAGAGCAGAGTGGAGTGGAGTGGGCCAGGCTCAGCTATTCTATTCTATTCTATTCTATTCTATTCTATTCTATTCTATTCTATTCTATTCTATTCTATTCTATTCTATTCTATTCTATTCTATTCTATTCTATTCTATTCTATTCTATTCTATTCTATTCTATTCTATTCTATTCTATTCTATTCTATTCTATTCTATTCTATTCTATTCTATTCTATTCTATTCTATTCTATTCCATTCCATTCCATTCCATTCCATTCCATTCCATTCCCATGGACAACAAGCAGGTTGTGAAGTATTACATGGACAGCATTTCTACCAGAAGGTATTCTTTGCATAGGAATGCAGGACCAAAGCTACTTCCAACATTTTGTGCGACATTTCCGCTTCAGGACAAAGGCAGAGAAAAAAATGCAGAAAAATCACCAGAGGAAAAAGGTAAGGAACATGAGCTTGGGAGTGTGCAGAGGTGGACAGGAGGTACATGCTAAAATGTCAGATTTGTACCTATATCCTTTGCATTCATGTTCTCCTATAAACCCACAGTTACAGTACCAGGAGGGCTTTGGTAGAGAAGTGTCCTCTTTTAAGCTGAATCCTTTCAGCACTAACTCAGAGAAGAAGTACAATGATGGTTTGGTTTTGTTTGGTTGGGTTGTGTTGAGTCAGTTTTTGATCCCAGATCACGTATCTACAGAAACTGCAATGCCATCAATCCAGCTGTCAGTTTGTCTCTCCAGAGCCTTTCCAAGCATGAGAGAGTAAAAGAAAACCAAAGACAGTTACTGCTATAAAGAAGTCAGCCCTTTCTCACAGGGAAAAGGCCTCTAGTTTGTCAACCTTGATCCAAGGCCCCAGACTGGACAAAGTGCCGATGGGGTTTACCTTGGGGTGACACTGATACTGTGAGGCATGGCACCCCTGCACAGAGTGCCATGAGTCTAGCCCTCAGACTAGGCTAGGACCCAGGAATCTGGCACATGAGTTCAAGGAAAGTGATCTGATCGAGGAATGGTTTTCCTGAGCTTGGCTGTTGACATGTCTATCTTGCATGAGAGTGCAAAGCTGACAGCACAGGATCCAGCATCTTCTACAAGTTTTGGCTCTGTTCTCAGCAGATGGTGGCAGACGGTAACCTCTGAAGACACTTTTTGCATGCATTTTCCAACCATTCATTCAAAAACTCAGAGCCCTGCAAGAGAGAAAAGGAGGACAAGAGGCAAATGAGTAGAGAAAAATAAACTACAAAGACTTTGAGAGGGAATCATGGGCTTTTGGACCTCGGAGTACATTACATCTGTGTGTCTGCACAGATACCACAACAAAATTCTACCTCTTTTCTGCAGCCCAGCTCTCCCTTCCAAACAAGGGTTGCAATGCAGTTCAAGGCAGGGCAAGTGTTGTTCAGGAAGACTCCCGAACATCAGTAGTGTGCCATTTTTTATCCATTTTAAGTCTCTTCGACCCCTCTTAGGCTATTTTAATCTCATGTGTAAAGAAGAGAGAGGAGTATAACAAACTAAGTAAACAAGTTCACTGAAAAACTGAATTTTGACTTGCAGATTTTACAAGCTGCAGCAAGTATATCTTGGTAATTTAGTATGTTCTTTCGAAACAACGCAATAATGTCCCAAATACATAAAAATACTTAACAAACAAAACCCTCAAAATCAAAAGGAGCCTCTGGAAACTGATGAAAACCAGTCATCCAAAAATTAACTGGTTAGAGGTAGGTCTAAATGCTACCTCTCTTTGATGGAAATCACTAGACCTTGCATGTCAAGGGATTTGTCCATTGCTGCTTCAGTACTGTCACAAATCAAGGAAGACAGTGAAAAGCTGACAGCTCCTGGTTTTCCAAGGGAGCAGGAGGATTGTATGACCCTGACTCCAGTAAAATGAAGCAAAGTAGGAGAAATCTGGAAAGCTTAACACTGAATAACCTTAATCTTGGCATTTCTAACATAAACACTGAAAAGAGAGATTCAGTATTATGAATGATTGACTATTAAAGTGGAGGTCTTTTTAAGTGCTCACTTACACTAAAGGACTTTTTTCCATAGTCTTTTAACGCCTGAGAAGGCCAGTGTTCATTCGTTACCTTAAAACATAAAAGGTATACCTTTTTCTTTACTTTATTAATAAAAATATGTAAAAAGTAAGACATAATATCATTCACTGTGCAGTCACCCACATCTTGCTAAATCAAATGTTATAATAGGCTAAGAAATGTATTGCTGAACGTATTATTAGCTTCATTCTTAAACAGACATTTAAACAAATACAAAAGAACATTTAGCATCTCAGGAGAGTGAGGTGAAAATCATAAGGTACAGAGTTTCCTTCGTGTCATAGTACGAGTTCATATTAAGAGTAACAAATAAATGTACTTACAGAAATAACTTAAACAACAACTTATCCAGCTAAAGTTTTCATGGATTCTGCTTTTTAATTCCCTAAATCGACCTAACATTATATAGCTAGAATTTAATAGTTACAAGCTCATTGTCACAACTGGGAATAAGGAAGGATATTCATGTACTTTTTTCACATGTATGCCATGTTATCTGTGGCAATAGCCCAAATAGTAAAGAAGCCTCTATAATTTCATTATCTTGGCACCTGAATTTCTGCAATGTGGAGGACCCTGAACACTGTCAACACCTGAAAGAGCTGTCTGTGTGTTAAGTGCTGGAAAAATCATATCATGGATGGTTTGAAATGAGAATTTGTAAAATAACATTAAAAAAGGTCCATCAAACCCTGAGGTATCCTTGGGGATCTTGTACTTTGGATCCATTGCTGCCTTCCTTGGGTACTTCAAAAGCCTACTGCCCTTGAGAAGGACAGAAAAGAAAATCAGGCTAAGGATCCAGTTCCTGAAAGAGTTTGGCATAACTCATAAATGCAGAGACATCCTCTCTGAGTAGTGTGAAGTTTGCTAAGAAATGCACATGTGCTCACGCACACATAAAAGCATACCAAAGCCAATGCTTAGGAGCATAACATGTGGGAGATATTCTGTACACTTCTATCTTGTTGCCTTATCTAAAAAGAATATGCTGTACACGTTAGGGACGGTGGTTTAGGTCAATTGACTTACCCTGTTTCTCATGCTTCTATTTTAGTAGAGTAATTTTTAAACAGTTTTACAGTTAATGATGAATGACTTTGTAAGTGGGGAAAATCTGAAAAGAAAGAGTGGATAGCAGTAGGAAACTTAGAGGCAAACATACCAGGGGTTAGGAAAAACCTAACACTTGACACAAAAGTCCAGCGTACTTATTTCAGTTGTGGTTCTTTAGAACATAACCCCATTGGGATGCAGATAGACAGATTAATCCGTTTAGATAAAGAATATGCTATCATCACACTAAACAGGAAAGAGAGCCAGTTAATTGGGAAGCCAAACAGGATGTAATGAGGAAAGTAGGTAAAGGGAAACTGAGCCACAGCCACACAGATGTGTTTTCATCAAACCTCTCAAAATAAAAAATTACTCCATTTTTCAGCTATTTATTTTAATAAAATTATTCTATTTCCATGAGCAGATAGACTTCCTATAATACATTAGTACACTGCAAGGCTTTGACAAAGATACCACCAGACCCACATCCAATGCTACAATGTCCTTGTTCAAGAATATTGTTGGACAGAACTGAAAGCCTTGCCTCTGTGCTAGAATATCACTCAGTTGCTTAACCTAGTAGACATTTAACTGCATGCAAAATTTTAAGTGATTCATAGTGTGGGTATGCTTTGCATTTGCTGAGGCCTACAGAGGATTACTGAGGTTTTGGAAAGGGGATTTTGTTGTGTTGCTTTTGCTTGGGTTTTGTTTTTTTTTTTTAATGGGATGACTCAGCTAGTCTGATTTTCTGAAAGCAGCTACTGAAATGGAAATAATTTTATGGAACTTTAGACATAAAGCTATTTCCAGAAACTTTCACAAGGAAAACTTCAGAAAAACTAGGGAGTTGTGATGTGAGCCGGGCTTGGTTTTCCTTCTCTCTCTCCTTTCCCCTCACATTTTTTTTTCGTTGCCTCTTTCTTCCCTTCCCTTCCCTTCCCTTCCCTTCCCTTCCCTTCCCTTCCCTTCCCTTCCCTTCCCTTCCCTTCCCTTCCCTTCCCTTCCCTTCCCTTCCCTTCCCTTCCCTTCCCTTCCCTTCCCTTCCCTTCCCTTCCCTTCCCTTCCCTTCCCTTCCCTTCCCTTCCCTTCCCTTCCCTTCCCTTCCCTTCCCTTCCCTTCCCTTCCCTTCCCTTCCCTTCCCTTCCCTTCCCTTCCCTTCCCTTCCCTTCCCTTCCCTTCCCTTCCCTTCCCTTCCCTTCCCTTCCCTTCCCTTCCCTTCCCTTCCCTTCCCTTCCCTTCCCTTCCCTTCCCTTCCCTTCCCTTCCCTTCCCTTCCCTTCCCTTCCCTTCCCTTCCCTTCCCTTCCCTTCCCTTCCCTTCCCTGTCCCTTCTGTGACAAAGTTAGTGCCATTTGTTAAGGTTTGCCCCATCAAAAGTCTGAGAACAGACTTTCACATTTCTTTGTTCTGCTGGAATACTGTATTTGGTTTTGATCCATGCTACACTGAAAAGATGTGGATAAGCTGAAGAGGGTCCAGAGAAGGTCCACAAAGATGATCAAAGAACTGGGAAGCCTGCCATTTGATGAAAGACTGAGAAAAGAAGACTTAGGGGAGACCTTATAACTATGTTCCAGTATTTAACAAGTGGACGCAAAGAAGATGGAGACTCCTTTTCACAAAAAGCCACACAGAAAAGACGACGGGTAATGGGTAAAGTTTACTCCTGGTACATTCTGATTGGACACGAGGAAAACTTTTTCATATGAGATCACCTCCCCAGTGGTCAATTCCCCAGTGTGGAACACTTTCAAGGTACAACTGAACAGGGAACTGGGCCATCTTGTTTGCCAAAAAAGAATGGACCAGATGACTCTCAAGGTCCCTTCTAACCCAGGTAGTCTAGTCTAGTCTTGTCTAGTCTATTCTACTTCTTCTAACACAGAGCTGTCACCAAAAGGAGGAATATTTTTCTGAAGGACACAATATATTAAATTAATTTAGTGCTTTATATTTTGTCTTTATCACCATTCAAATCTATTCTGACTGGCAATAATTTAATTTTCCCCAAGTCAAATCCATTTTTCCTCTGACAATTATTAGTGTCTTAATCTCAGCCTACGTGCTATTTATTTAATTTCCTACTCCTGCCCTTTCAAGGAGGTGGAATGAGAAAACAATTGAATGAGCATCTGGAAGACAGACAGGGTTAACCCACCACAGAGCTCTTCTACTGGGAGACATGATTTTGTTTTTAGGTATAAGAATATTGGCTGATGGAATATCACCCTGTATTAAGTGTAACTATACGAGTTGGCATCCTTATGTGAATAAATGGTTAGCTACCAGTGAGAATCAATTGAATCACACCGTGCTCTTGAGTCTGGGTTTTTTTTATGGCTCCAAAGTTCCACCAGAAGCTTCCTTGTCTTTCTAAGACTGATTTTTATCTGAAAAGTATCCTTTTTTAGAAGAAACATTTATTGTGTACAGTTAGACATCTAAGGTGTTATTGGTGGTCTGATTGCAAGCTGAGTTCAAGACTGTGCCTTGTTTTGCCATTTGCATCAAGAGACAGCCCACAGCTCGAGGAGCATGCAAGGCTGCAGAGGGCACAGCTAATGAGTTATATTAATACCATATCAGAGCCTGAAATCACGCTCCGCACTGCAACCTGCCCTCTGGTTTCTGAGTTTGAAAAGCATACATTTGGCAAGTGCAGACGGTGGGTAGTAGACTTTGATTCCTCTGAAAGTGTGCTGCCCATATGCTTTTGAGGACTGGGCTTGATCTGCAATGTATGTCAAGTCTATTCTTAGAGAAAACTTTCCAAAATCGAAGTTACATTTTTTAGTCTGAAAACAGTTCTGCTGTGGTTCTGGAAAGTTTCACCCTTGGGAAACTTTCGGAATCAGATGTCATCAATCAGTGGAATTTACAGGCAGTGCAGCCTGCTTTTTAAAGCCTAGATAAAAATAAACACCAAGATGATCGGAATTTATTTAAAGCCAGGACTTTCCTTCACTGCTTGGGTGTCTATGTAGTAAAATGTGTACTTGTGTTATTTATGTCAGCTAGATTTCTTCAGAATCTGGCTTTGTCATTGCTTCTTACAGATAATTTTAATATGTTTAATTTAATGAAAATCTAAACAAAATCCTCTTTCTCTATAAAATTATCTTGGCCTAGTTCTGGTCCACTGTAGAGTTACACTGTCAGGTTTGCATTCACCAAGTATTTAGTCTTGGAGTGAATGCCATAAATGTAATGTTAGCACTAATTTAATATAGCCTCTAGATCTGAATAAAAACCTCTAATGTAAGACAGCATGTGAGCACAAAATCAAGCAGTATGTCATCTTAGTAAAAGGAAGATCCCAAGCTCTCCATGTGCCTACAGAAGAATTAAATATTATCCAGTATACATAATACCCAAAAAGTATAAATAATTATTCTCTCTAGTTAGATATTTTGACTGTAAAACTCAGCTATGAATTCTGTTTTGTCTGTCTATATATAATGCTTTTGATTTACATACAGTTTCCCTTCCCATTCAGACTGTGTTACAGATAGGTGCAGAATATATTACATATGTATATTCTGAGGTTAAGACACTGAAAAGAAACTACTTTTACTTATGCAAACATTATATTCTTTCTTTTCAAATTACTGGAAGTTGCCCGTCTGCAGCTATTGGCAGGAGACAAGTAAATATGCTCAGGGCAGATACTATAATGATTAGTAATGCCCGAATTTACTTAAACTCCTCTAGGGCATGATAATTTTTCCTATATGAATAGATGGGAAAGATAGATAGAGATAGGTTTTGCATTAAAAAAATGAGTATAAACATGAAAAATATGTTGCAAAACCTGCAGTAAGTTCATATTTTTGCTTAAACTAGTAAATAGTCAAATCAAGAAGGTCCAGCTGGGATTTTCTTTTTAAGTAAAGGATCCCTTTCTTCTTGGGTGATATAGAAAGGCTGAAGTACCACCAATTTTTATGATGTGTTAGCACAGTGAATTCACAGTATACATGACTGTATAATGAATTCTTATTCATTGCTCCTTTTTATGCAACTATCCTACAGTCATCTTGGACTTCTCCTGCAGCTGGAGTGAGTGTCAGTAAGTACAGATTCCCTCTAGTGGTAATTTCTGGAGAAATTCCTGCTGGAAAAAACTGGAAGAGAAATAGAGGAATAAAAACGATTAACAGATACAAATTCTGACCCATTGTTTAACAATTTCCTCCATGGGAACTATCACTCTAATCCCTTTTGGGAGCATTCTTAGGAGCTTAATGGTACAGAATTATTTAATTGGGTTGTGTGTCTCTAGAAAATACATTAAATGACAACAGAAAGATTCTCCTCCGAACAAACTTTCCCCCCTTCATTAGATGAACACCCAATGTACAGAATACAGAAAAATGTGGGTTGCTTTATAAGCAATATTAATTTATGATTTTTTATTAGTTTGTAGGAAAAACAATTAAAATCTAGGTTAAAATTGTAGATAAATAGGAGAGTGATGTAACTGACAAAATAAGATCATAGCCGTATATTGTAGTTTCAGGAGGATTTCAAGTAGTCTGTATCCTGGAAAACTGAAATAGAAATCAAAGACGTGTTTAGAAACTTTCAGGCGCCTGCAAGTCTGCTTGCACTCAGGTATTGATGGATGAGACACAGGAACACAAGCTAGTAGCTTTTGTGTCCTCAGAGAACAGAATAAGATACATATTTTTGTGTGACTATAAAATTGTTGATAGAAAAATCTAGAAATACTGACAGTAGACAAGAGAAATATGGACAGCAAAAGCACAAAGGGATGAAAAGCTTACCACATCTGACAAAAGATCATTATCTAATTCCAGAGGCAAATTGAAGGATTACCTTTGGTGTCCACAGGTGACAGTAAATGTTGAAGAGATGTAAGGATGCTGTGGCAGCATCTTTAGAGACCATTGAGGATTTGGAGGCATAAAGAGAAGGTATTGACAGGCTTGACTGACATGAGAGCAGAAGATAGACTCCACACAGTGGTTCTGCCAGTAAGAACAAATGGGATTCTCCATTTATGCACTCAGGCAACACCCTTTTCATAGGATGACAAGACTTTAGGGGAACGTCAGGAGAGGAAAGTGTCTAAGGCTCAATCCTTCCTGCTGTATCAGTGTCTGGACCAAAGTACTCTCCATGAGCTGTGGTTATCAGAGCTGACTTGCTGTTGCTAATGGCTAACACCGAGCCCGTAATTCCTAGCTTTTGGGGACATCATCATTCAGCTTCTGTAGTGATTTCAGTTCAGCCTTGCTGCATGTGAAAACTCTTGCACATAGGTATCAAAATTATGTACTAATGCACTTACAAAACTACTGAAGTCAGCCATACAGTTATGTGAATACCCAATTTATATGTACTGGAAGACTGTAGAGCTGTAAAGTCTCTACAAGATGTCACCCTAGTGTGACTCTCTGCCCTAACAGAAGAAGGAATAAGGGGAGACTTTGCATTTTTAGTTCTCTTTACTGTCTTGAGAGCACTATATATGCCTACGGTAGTGTGCCTGAGCTCTTGCAATTATTGCAATAGTCTGAAAATTGAAAACAGAAAAGCACTGCACTCCCCTAACTGCACACTAGTAGCTATTATTCACAAAGAACATAGTCTTCTGTGTCCCTCAGATACAGATCTAAAAAACCTTGCAGCTTGCTATAGAGCTTATCAAAGGTAATTAAAGCCTGCCAAGCATACTTGCTTTTAAAATACCCAGAAGTACTTACTTCATTTTTATGAAACAGAGATGCTGTGTCAGCACAAATCCCCACCTGATCAATGGCATCTGCAAGAAATCTATTACAGAGTCCTAGAAATTGTAAAGGCAGTCCCTGTCAAAATGTCCAACTATTGCAATTTCCCATTAGGTTTCAAAAAGGTGCTTTGTGAAAGAGCAGGGAAGAGATAAAACATAGAGCATATAGCTGTTCCTAAGTAAAAGGAAAACTGGCCCACAGGAACTGCCAGACAGGAACCCATTAAAATCCTTGGATTTTTAAAGGCAGTTTTGCAGTGCTTTTGTCACACACGTAAGCCAGCTGACCATGAGTCAGCAGTGTGCCCAGATGGCCAAGAAGGCCAACAGCATCTTGACATTAATCAGAAACAGCATGGCCAACAGAACCAGGGAAGCGATTGTGCCCCTGTATTCACCATTGGTGAGGCTGTACCTCGAATACTGTGTTCAGTTTTGGGCCCATCACTACAAGAAAGACAAGAACAGTGTTGTGAGGAGTGACTGAGAGAACTGGGGTTGTTTAGCCTAGAGAAAAGGAGGCTGAGGGGAGACATTTTTGTTGTCTAAAATTACCTGAAATGAGGTTGTAGTGAGGAAGATATTGGTCTCTTCTCCCAAGTGAATGGTAACAGGATGAGAGGAAATGGCCTCAAGTTGCACCAGAGGTTCAGATTATACATCAGGCACTGGCAGAGGCTGTCCAGGGATGCAGCTGGGTCACCACCCCTGGAGGTATATAAAAGACAGGTAGATGGAGTACTTATGGACATGATTTACTAGTAGACAGGTACAGTTGGTCTTAATGATCTTATAAGTCTTTTCAAACCTAGCATTCTATGATTCTGTAACAATTTTACACCATGAAAAGAAAGGGAAGATATTAATGAGTCTTACAATCCATTCATGTTTGCAGTATTGTTTTCCTTTCTAACGTCTGTTATCCTTCTTGAAAAACAAAGCAAACTGCACCTTACATCAGATTTTTTGATGCCTTCTGTTATCTGTTATGTTTTTATGGCGTCTTATCAGACTTGTTATAGATAAGACTGGCAAAAGCACCTGAAAAACTTGGCAGTTTCAGTCCTGGTTTTGTTCATACTACTATTTCCTTGCACAATGGTGGTGTGCATCCACTTTTCTTTCAGTTGTGCCACACTCATTCCTGCAGTATTTCTTCTAATGTCTTTGAGTAACACGGTGTTACAGCTTAACTCTGGCCAGAGAGGTAGTGCCAGAAGTCATTGCACCTCTAGGGTTACCTCAGATTGCTTTGTAACACTGATGCAATAAAAGTAGTTACACCACTGAGTAAAAGGAAGACAGATGGAATTTTTCACTGCTATTAGCCTGAAACGTGTAAACCAGGTAGACAGAGAAGAACTTAGGTAACAATGGTAAGTGGTGAATACCACAAAGGTCTCATCCCTACAAGATTTTCAAATGCTTAATTTCTTTGTAGGCAAGATTATTTCAGTGTGAATGCACTAAGGTAAAAAAAAGTCATAAACCATCAGTATTTAATTTATTTAGCAATAAGTAAACATAAAGAACTCAGAAGATCTAAGTAGTACAATTGCTCAGCTCCTGTGAAGGGCAAGTAATTAATTTTGCAATAGTTATTATCAAACCACAGTGAGCTGAAAGATTGTCTTTCCTCCTTTGAATTGCCTCCTCCTCTCCACATCTGTACTTCAATGAAGGTCTTTTATTTTTTAATGTATCTGTCATCTGCTGTCAAGATAACATCAGGCAAATGCAAGGAGACTCATTCTATTATTGTATTATTTTCCTTTATTTTTTTGCTTCCTTTTGTTTAAATTGCTACTGATGAGGAGAAATCCACAGATCCTGGAGCTTCAGGGGAAAGAAAACAATGTCTATGTTTGCATGATTGAGAAGAAAATCTCTCTCTTCATATAGTTCTCTAATTCCTTACATTATATTTTATGATTGGAAAAAGCTGATAAGAATAAGAGGAGAAGGCATCAGGGGACAGGGGAGGGCTGTGAATTACTATGCCACCTTCGGTATTATGGAGATTCAGAAGCTCTAATATCAGGGAAGTTGCAAACTAAGTGCCAAATACTAGTCTTACTGCTTTTAACTCCACCTCTGATTTCCGAGGGCAGGGTAGGTCTGGGTCATACTACTGAATGCCATGGACAGTCTAATGAGGTCTGATCTCTCTTCCACCTGCTTTGGGGAGGAAGGGCCAAACTTAAAATTGGAATAGGAAGAACACAGTTTTTTAAAAGGCATGAATGAACCAGCATTTACTATTTAACCAGTTCATAAGCCAGACCCTAAGTCTTGTTTGAATGACAAAACTATATCCACTTTGGTGTGTCTGAGGCTTGCTAGGCACTTGGTGAGTACTGTACCAAGCTGGATTTAGAAAAGAGATGGCAAAACCATACCCTTGACTGACAAGGAGTTCCCTGACAGAAGACTGGGATCAAGACAGGACTCCCTAAAGGTGGTTTGAATAGAACACAGAACCACACTGAATTGCTGTGGTTGAAAGGCACATTTCATTGATCGTCTAGACGAAGCCCTACATAGATGCTGGCCAGATAGAGCAAGCTGCCCAGGACCACATCCAGTCAGGGTCTGAATATCTCCGAGAATGGAGGGTCCACAGCCTCTCTAGGAAATCTATTCCAGTGTTTAACCACCCTCACAATGAAACATTTTTTCTTCTGCTGAAATAGATTTCCTCATACTTTAATTTGTACTTATTTCCTCTCATTCTGTTACTGGACATCATGGAGGAGAGCTTGGCTCCAATTTCTTTACTTGCTTACAATCAGGTACACATGGATAAGATTACCCCCCCTTAGTTTTCTCTTCTTCAATCTGAAAGGCCCAGCTCTCTCAGGGGATTCTAATGTGAAAGGTACTCCACTTCTTTAATCATTTTCATAGCAATCACTGAGCATGCACCATTTATTCCACATCTGTTTTGTGCTGGGAAACCCAGAGCAGGACACAGCACACCAGATGTGTCACCAGCAGAGATGAGCAAAGAGTAAAGATCACCTCCTCTGGCCAATGTAAAGGAGGAGGCTGTTGGCCTTCCTGGCTGCAAGGGCGCATTGCTGACCAATGGTTACCTTGGTGTTCACCAGGATGCTGTGGTCCTTTTGTGCAAAGCTGCTGTCTAGCTGGGTGGCCTCCAGTATATACTGGTGCCTGGGGTTGTTCCTTCCCAGGTGCAAGAAGTGGCATTTCCCGTTGCTGAACTTAATGAGGTTCCTTCTGGCACATTTCTCCAGCCTGTTGAGGTCCTCTGAAGAGCAGTACAAAAATGGCAACTACTCCACGGTCAGTATCATCTGTAAACTTGCTGAAGATATACCCAGCCTCATTGCCAACACATTAATGAAGATGATCATTACCTGCTGCTCTAGACCAAATCTTATCCCTGCACAGGACAATCCAAAAATTCACACCAAGTGTCTAGGAACGTTGTCCAAATGCTTCTTGGATATTTTCAGGCTTGGTATCATGACTGCTCCTCTGGACAGCCTGTTCCACTGCTCCATTCCCTGCCACATTCATTCCTCCTATGCATTTCTCTAGTGATAAAATATTTTTACTTGACATCAACCAAGGAGAGTCCAAACACCATCAGCAGTGCTCAGAAATTCCTTAGAGCAGTTCAGAAAGTTGCACTGGCACCTTGTTTGCAAGGAACCTGGAACTGTATGAACATGTTTAGATTTCCTTGTTCTCTAAGTATTTTATATGAATAATGTGTATTATCTACATTCCAGAAAGGTACTGTGCATAATTTCAGTGTCATAAAAGGGATTTATATAACTACTTTTATATTTTCTTCCCACCTTATCTGCCTTCCTTCACTGCACAATGACAAAGTGAGATACAAAGCACACTGAGCACAGGTCCTGAAGTCTAGTGGATTTCAGCTTTGTTTAAAGGTATAACCATTAAAATGCAGTGCAACATAATTGATCTGTGTAGGTTTATCCTTAGTATTTCATTTGAAAACATGCAAATTTGACTCATTGTCATCATTTGACAATGATTTGGGATACAGAACAGCAAAAGCGTTTGGACAAATATAGACAAAAATAGTTAATATGGAAATGAGCCTGTCCCAAGTAGAAAAATTTCTCATTTGCATTCAGATTCTGTTTCTGCTGCTTCTTCTTTTGTTTTCAAACTGACAAATGGTCTTTCCCTCCTCCCCAGCCCTTTCAGGATCTCATTAGAAGGTGCAGAAATGAAGCATGAATGGTCCCATGACCTTCTTTCCTTTGGGGGTCACATGCAGAACACAATTCAATTTGGCATGCTGGCATATTTTATCAAGGTTTTTTTTTTCATCAGAAAGGCGTAGAACCACAGAGAGCCACCCAAAACACTGATGGTGCAATACACATAGTGATACACATGCCATTAATCCCAGAAATAGATACCAGTGGCACACAGATTGCTGTATAACGTGATTTTCCTTCAACAAAAAGATGTTTGAGCAATAAATGGCTTTGTCATAGGCATGAGTCCACATATTGCATTTTGAGAAATGAGGTTTCTCTCTAATTTAGCATTCTCATTTACCACACAATATTTTACCCTCTAATAGCAGGAGATGGGCTTGTTTATTTCTAATTTACTTTACTCTATTTTAATTTAAAAAGCATGGGGAAAAGAGCAAGGCATTTAAGTGATTATATGCCAAGTAAGTCTGAAAAAATCTCATTGCTTGGAGCAGTCATGGAAATTACAGATGAGATGCAGAGAATTTCACAACCAGAAGTAAATGGACAATGGCTAGTATTACTATCAGACATAAGGAACCATAGAATTTCTTTCACTGGAGCAGAATCTAAACAGAAATGGAGCTGTTTCAAAAATTGCCTTCCTAAACCTTACAAATCTTTATCCCACTTTTGAGTTGGGAAACATCTTGGAATTTTCAGTGGCAGACATACATCAATATTAAGGCCTGAAATAGAATTTTGTGCAATTATGCCTTAAATATTTCCGCAATTCCATTATGGGCTCCTTCTAAGAAATAAACCAACAGCTGGTCCCTTTTACACAAATGAAAAGGTAACTTGACAAACTGTCATAGTAAGTTATTGCTGCACAGAGTGAAACAAGCCAAACTAGATTACATGGTACTGACTTGATTGTCAGCACCATCCTTGCAGAACCTTATGCCTTTTCTTCTCCTATAAGCTGTGTACTTCCCTTGTGTGGCTGCTGAGGAGAAACAATGGGTGCTAACTAGTATCTGCAGAGATATAGCAGCACATACCAGCTAAGAAAAATACCTTAATGTTGCTGGGGCAAGTTATTTCTAACAATAGAAGTTTTTTACAGGGCTTAGAATAATTTTTCATGTTAAGAAGCCTGCAATAAATGTCGAAGAGCAATTTCTAGAGCTATGTCAAAAATTTGCTGATATATACTGTCCAAGTTTTACTTGGCATGAAATATCAATTTTTCTGTCTGAGTTATCCCTGAGCCTTCACTGAACTAGTCTCAAATGTGACTTTATCTCAAGTAGATACCTTCTGGAAATGAGTTCTTAAGGTGGGGGAAAACAAATATTTCACCAGTTCCATCTCGGAAGCTATTTGCCTCCTCTACATAGGACACATCCCTTCCCATTGTTGATTATGTTTTGCACTTAGTACATCCTGGAGTCAGAGATGACTCCATGTTTGGCACAGGGGATCCTATGAGCTCTTCCAGACTATGGGATATCCACAGGGACAAAATAATTTGGAAGTACCTCAGAAGTGTATATGTGTGCGGTTTTGTGTGTTTACGTGTGTTTGTGTGTGTGTGTACATGTCTGTGAGTGTAGGTGTTTGGAGGTTTGGCATGTCTGTACCACTGATCACACATACCTGTAAAGTTCAGATTACTTCAGGCAACCTACAGCCATGCCAGCTTTAGGTAGTTTTGAATGTAAAAGACTGTAGAAACCTGTAAGAGGTTCACACAAACTTGCTCCTGCACTAGTTCTTTACAAATAAATTGAAAATAAATTCAGCTAACTTTTTTTACAGAACTTCTATTTCCACAGGCGATGGGAGCAAAATTGCTGCAATTGCTGCAAGTAACCCAGCTTTAAAAACCCCAGACAGAAAAGTTAAGTTTGCTAAAATGACAAGAGAATAAAGGCACCTCTGTTTTTCAGTCAAATTAACTGGCTGAATTAATCTGGAGATCTTCCTTTTAACTCCAATGCAAGCTGCTTGCCCAGATTATCTTCAAAGCTTTTTTCTCACAATGCATTAACAGAAACAAAGAATATATTTTCTTTCAGCTAGAAAAGCATATCTTGCATTTCTGCACTGGAAAAGATGTTTAAGTGGAAAATGCTTTAATGGTAAAATTCTAGGTGTGCACACAAAACCATGTGTTTCCCATAATGAATGAATGATTTCATAAGACATCTGCCTCCAAGGATGTATATAAATTGCAGACAGTGCCTAGTATGAGAAAGTGTGACAGGATGGGCTCTCTCGTTAGTACGATGTCTGGGCAATTTGGTACAGAGATTTCCTCTCACACGTTCTGCTTTCATAAAACTCATTTCCCAGTAGGGAGTTTCTGCACATTTTGAAAGTCGAGATACTTGTATTTGGGCAGATGTAGAGTTTCAGTTTAACTAATTACTGTTTGATAGGAAGAGTAGGAATCTATGATCTTGTGGGTCTTTCCTAACCTAGTGATTCTGTGATTCTGTGATCTGCTTATCTCACAGCTAAGATGGGATGCTGTGTCTCTTATTGAACAATGTAATCTGTTACTACACTTTAGAAAAATCTGTATGAACTGCTATTGCAATCAAAGCAAGCACATTCTACATGGGCACTCAAATGCTATGGTAAAGGAGAACTAAAGACAGAGCTCACTGACATAGCTTCACATTTTTCATCCTCTTAGTTCCAATGCTTCTGCATAAGCAATAAACTCAGTTATTTTATGAACTAAAACCTTGCCTTCTGAATGATCAATACAGAATTTCCAACCCCTTGGCACGCAGCATCCCACAATAAGGTCCCAAGGCACTAACCATTCATAAATATATTGCAATGCACTCACTACACATTCAAGCACATACTCTTCTACTGATAAATATTGAAGCAAGACCCCTTTCCTGGCATCCATATAGCAGATTTTGTCAATGTAAGCAGGAAAAAAAAAGTACTACAAAACACAGAACACCCCAAACCTGCTAAAATTAAGTGCAACAGTATTCCTGAACCTGTGAGATCCTACAGCTTTCATTTCAGATAATGCATTTCACATTATCAAATAGTAATTATCACACATCAACAAATCAAAACTATCTCACTGACTGAATTCTTAATAAAATGCCATGAAATTTTATTAGCTGTTGCTGTTGCAAAAGAAAATGTTTGTTGTTACCTACAATTACTTTAGTTTTAAACATCAATAAACACAAAAGAACAAGACTACTGTAAATTACTGTGAGTCACAGGAAAAAAAAATCTCATATACACCTGGTGCCTTTGTCTACTGCATCACTTCCCAGCTTTAGCTCATAAACTTCTTATCTTTCCTTTGCAAGGTCTTTGTCTAAGGCAGAACAAAACCAAAGGAAAGCCTGCTATCAGCTCCAATGGTCTTTGAATGAAGTCTGAATTTGGCCAAGTGCAGGTAATTTGACAGCAGACACCAAACTGCAAAAGAATAAAACACCCATGCATTGATTTTGGCTTAACCTTACAGTTCCTGAGAGGAAGGCTGTGTTTGTTATTCAGCAACACAAGACAGATTTTCACTTGCTAGCCTTTAAATACCAAATACGAACCTCTTTTCACAGGACATGGAGAACTCTGTCCCATGAAAGGCACATAACTGCTTAGCAATTGCACATTTTCCTGGCCAACGGAGCAACATGGTTGACATCTGTTGTGCCTTGCTAGGACCAGAAGGAGGAGAACATTATTTTTACCAGGGAGATGGTTTTCAAATTTGTCCACTCCCTCTGTGGTTCTTTGCATTAGAACTCAGTGGACTGATTCACTATTCCTCTTCGTTTTTTTCACAGGCATGCATACAGAGGCTATTTCTGGCACAATCTGCACCTTCTACCACACTGGTGCAAGAATCAACACCTCTTCACAGGGAGATATGAATGAAGGAGAAGTTTGAACCCATGATTCAAAATCTTCAGACGCAAGAAAAGCTTCAAGTGGAACTTGAATCTTCCTGGTCTCCTAACCACAACTAGCATCAACTAATCACAATGTAGAAATCCATGATAAATCAGGTTTAATTCACTATACTGTTCCCAGATGCACCAGATATCCTTTAATTTTCTCCTAGTGGAGAAAAAATGTTCCATTTGCTACTTCCAAGAGAACTTATTTTTGTTTGTTTAGGTTTCTGATTTAGCAAAACTTCAGCAGGTAACTGGGTTTTCACCACACAACACAACTAAGGCTGATTAAAATCACTCTGGTTCTGTGTAATAAAATTTTTGTTAAGCACTTAGAGACGTAAACTTCAGAAGAGAAAAAAAAAAGGCCATTTTGGATATCTCTGTGAGGACGTGGAATAAATTATACTACTTCTAGCAAGCCATTGTGCATATATGTAACCAAAGACATTTACTTAGGAGAGACAGGCCAGACACATTTAAAAAGTTAGGCAAATGAAATGTTATTTGATCACTCCTATTTTTTTGAAAATATTTTATTTCTCTTCTTCAATTCTCCATCTTTCCTTTCTTCCATAAAAAAAAAAAAACTTTAGAAAATATTTCTATCTAAGATCAAGGAATTTGCTGAAGTTTGGAGGAGCTGCCAGCATGGCAAACAGAATACTGTGGAGGTGATGCCTTCCTTTGTACTCAGCATTGTCCCCCAGTTTAGCTGGCTCTCATCTGCAGCTGCTTGACCAACAAGCTCTGCTGAGGCCCAGGAGCAGTCTGCAGGAGTGAGCACCTGACTCTGAACAAGCCTGTGCCTGCACAGCTGCTGCCAGATGTGCTTCCTGGAGGCAGCATGATTATGCCCTCAGCTCAGGGGCTGCTGTTACATTTCCACAGGCACTGCCAGCTCTGCAAACTGGGCCCAGTACTGTGCTGCCAGGGCTCTACTGATAACACCCATACCAAGCCCCATGATTGCTGTTTTCACATAAGACTTCCTCTGGCTGCTGTTCAGGCTCTGATACAGACAACCTCTCTCTACCAGTCTGCTCCAGTCACTTGATATCTTGCTGGGAGGCAGAGGCACATGGGGGGTGATCTGGAGTTTTCTCTGACCGAGTTTATTCCCACAGGCAAGGCTTACCACCTGCCTCGATGGAAGACTTAGTTGCTTGTTCAGTTCTTTTATGTGGCTTTTCAGATGAACTGGAAAGATACTCCCAGCTGTGGAGTTCTCTGCAACCTCTGAGATGAAGCAATTTCTTGAAGGAGGCATATTAACCTACATTTAACCTGATTGCCTTCTATGACAAGGTGACTCACTTGATAGATGAGGGGAAAGATGTGAGTGTAGTGTTACTAGACTTTAGTAAAGCCTTTGACATTGTTTCTCACAGTATCCTGCTTAAGAAACTAGCTACCACTGGCCTGGACAGTGGGTAAAAAAATGCTGGGTAAAAAACTGGCTGGCTGGATGGGCCTAAGTGGTAAATAGAGTTAAATCCAGCTGGATGCCAGACATAAGTGGTGTTTCCCAGGGCTCGTTGCTGGGTTCAGTCCTTTTCGATGTCTGTATAAATAACCTCGATGAGGGGATTGAGTGTTTGTTGGGGGTTTTGGTCAACAGCCAACTGAATATAAGCCAGCAGTGTGCTCAGGAGGCTAAAAGAGTCAATAGCATGTTGGCTTGTATCAGAAATGGTGTGGCCAGCAGGACCACAGAAGTGATTCTGCCCTTGTACTCTGCACCAGTGAGGCTGTACCTCAAGCACTGTGTTCAGTTTTGGGTCTTCACTATAAGAAGGACATCGAGGTCCTGGAGCGTGTCCAGAGAAGAGCAATGAAACTGGTGAAGGAGCTGGGGAACAAGTCTCACAAGAAGTGGCTGAGGGAACTGAGGTTGTTTAGCCTGGAGAAGAGGAGGCTAAAAGGAGACCTCATTGTTCTCTACAGCTACCTGAAAGGAGGTTGTAGAGAGGTGGGTGCTGGTCTCTTCTCCCAAGTGATAGGTGATAGGACAAGCTGCATCAAGCTGCCTCAGGGGAAATTTGACTGGACATTAGGAAAAATTTCTTTACAGAAAGGATTATCAAGCATCAGAACAGGCTGCCCAGGGAGGTGGTTGAGTTATCTTCTCTGGAGGTGTTTAAGGGATGGGTGGACGAGGTGCTGAGGGGCATGGTTTAGTGTTTGGTAGGAATGGTTGGACTCGATGATCTGGTGGGTCTTTTCCAATCTGGTGATTCTATGATTCTACAATAAGTATGTAAATGGCGGGTAGATGAAGTGCTTAGGGATATGATTTAGTAGTGGACAGGTCTGGTTGGAATTGATGATCTCTAAGGTCTTTTCCAACCTAATGATTCTATGAGTCTAAAAGGTGCTGAAGCGGACAGCAGATCATGTGGCTAAAAATTCAGTGAAAGAGCATAACATTCTGAAACACAGCAACACATGAGAAGTCAAGCTGCATCCTACACAAGGAATTTTAGGAGTTTTATCTACCCCAAAGTCTACGAAGCATTTTCATGTGTATCCACTTCTTTGCAGGTGAGAAACAGGAGCTGCTAAAGTGATGTAAATACACCTAGTGTAAGGAGGAGGTTGAACTCTGGTCATCTACAGCTAAAAGAATCAAACAAAATTTCACTAATAGATGGGCTTTAGGAGAAAGAAAGAGTTGTGAGATTGATTTCTGACCTCCTTTAGAACAGGAGCAGGTAAAGCACTAGGCACTGTGGTGAGAGTGGCAGTACCAGCAGTACAGACAAACCAGCAGTACAGACAAACCAGGTGATGCAACCAGACTAGCATCACAGCATGGGTATTTCTCCTCCCCTCTACATGGATCCACAAAATGCTCTATGGGAAAATTTACAGCTTTCACATGTTCAAGCTTCATCACAGAAAATGAAAAAATAGACAAACATCCAGATTTTAGTGGTGGGGAAGAAATTGCACTGGGGTTACTTAGGAGTCTTGTTTCAGCTTTTGTATGATCAGTTTGTGAAATTAAAGTATATGTGCTGTGGGAGAGAAAAAAATGGGAAGGGAACAATCTACAGTTTCAGGCTGTGGTTTGAGACTGCCCTCCACTATTTTCTGTTTCTGTTCCCTCCACGCAAAACAGACACTGCTGTGCATGATGGTAACACTGAAGGGTATGTAGGGAAGGGAGACATTAGTGTAGTGACAAGGTTATCAGTGCTGGCAAATGTGGCTGTACAAAGAGAAGTACTCATGATGCAATACAAACAATCTCTTTGAACTACCCTTCACTTCCACTCCCCTGTTTTATATCTTTCTTAGATTGTTATGAGTTGCACTGGAAGCCACCCCTCACCTAATACAGCCCTCTCTAAATCCATGTGGCTCGTGTGGCTCAGCTTTCCCATCCAACCTTCCTCCTTCTCCTCAAATTCAAGTGCCTCAACCTGCCTCCTAAAGATTTTCTCCACAGAAAGGCAAAATACAGTGAGTGCACTGAGAGCAGCAGTGGGTCATGGTGACTAGTGACATAATTTTACTATTAATCACAATTGGTAAGACAGAGCTTTAAGACTGTGCTGCATATGAGAGTTAATTTATGGAAGTGACATGGAAAGCATAAGCATGAACATTTTCAGGTTTAGAGCTTCCAGCTTGAGCCCCTCAATGAAAATTCACCTCATACAGGCAGAAGGTTTTGCTTTTACAAAAGATCTAGATTACCAAGAAAGTTATGTTTTGTTTGGGCATTTATTTGGCAGGTTTAAAAGCTATATTGAATGACTGATGTAATTCAGACAACTCATGCCTTGCCGAACTAAGAGATCTCAGCTCAACATTGCCTATGGAGCAAAAAACAAAACCTCCACAGCATGTTGTATACATACAGAAGGAGCCCAAATTTTGTCTTTATGCACACTGTCCTTTAGCCTAGTGAAAAGCAGATGTGTCAAACCACCATTCCCATATGTTAGATTTTTATACCCTTTATAAGCGACTGCCAAAATGATCGAGTGAATAGCTCTGTCTGCCCTTAGTGGATGACAGACTAAAAGCAAGCTGAAGATGCTGTTAGTAGCTTCCCATAAATCCTTACCCATGAACCAAAAATTCCACTGATGGCATGAATCAGTATACTCCACTTCCAAGCAACATTCAAAACAAAAGTAAATGACCTAGTAGTGTCCCCAGAAATGACATAATACTAGCAGTGTGCTTTATCTCAACTGTTTGTTTCTACTTTCATTTTTTTTCCCCATCTAGCTACAGGGAAAACTGTAGTAGCATAGAATTATCTGTCCACCCAGAAAGTGCATTTTCAAAACAAGCATTTCTGGTTATTTTAAGTTATTGTTATGTTTCATTCAAAACCAGATTTTTAATATGATGGTAAGAATTCAAAAATCTTTCAGAATAAAAATTTGAAAATATTACATTTCATCAAGGCACATATTTCTTGTACATGTTTACTGAAATCCATTCATCCCTGCAGAAACTTTCAGTTTCAAGTGAAAATGGAAGCATTTTTGAAGGAAAATGTCAATAAGTTAGCCCTCCTTCTCAACGCCTTGAAGCATTTCAGGGCTTCTCTTTATCAGCTTCAAGGATTTCAAAATACTTGGGCTAATACTGTCTCTGCAGCCATGGTCTTCTTCAGCTAGGGATTTTGAAGAGAATTAGATATTTCACATTGAATTGGCAGCCTTTCCCTTTCTCCTTTTTTCACTCATTTCTTTCCTTTCATTCCTGATCTTTCTATTTACCACAATCTGAGAAACATGGCACAGTAAATATCCTTCTGTCCAGTTATTCCACAGTAGATGATTATGTCTGAACCCTCAGAGATTTTCTCACAAAGCTTTCCATTGCTGATTCTCTGGGACCTGGAGACTGTTGGTGGTATAAATCATCTGTGTTTTACAGATTCCCAGACATCAGGCATGCAATTTCCAGGAGACAGGAGGAGGGGAGGCCTGCCTTCATTTTTCAAAACCTTGCTGTAGAATATGGTTATTAATGGGTTTTCATTCCCTTTCATATTGGAAAAAGCCTTTAAAGAAGCGTGTTTTGCATTCAGATTAGCACAAGATATATCATTAACTGATATAGGGAAAGACTGAATTTTCAATACATCTGCTATGGATGTTATTTTTAATTACATTCCTGCTGCTGTAATTTGGTTGTGCTTTGTAATCACAATAATTTAAAATAGAAGGTGAGACACAGAATACAGAAGGTTGTAAGAAAACACAAATGCCTTGAGGTCAGCAGGAAATAAGATGTTCTGCCTTAAACAAGATATTTGATATTAAAAAGGTGAAACAAACAGCACATGAAAGGATTGCTAAATCCAGACTAAATTAGAAACTAAATTATGTATGATGCAAGATACAGTACCTGCTGGATTTCACTTGCCTGAGAAACTAAACTTAGTGCCTAGTGACTGGAGACAATACTAACACAGCACTATCCAAGACTTTATTTCTGCACACTTTTGGAACATGTGAAATTGGATCAGTTCAATATCTTTAACACTGGATACAGTTTGTGGAATGCTTCTATTAAAAAAAAATACATGAAATGATTTTGAGAATGAGCTTTCTGTATGATCTTTCTGCATTTTGAGAGATTTGAATACCTGATTCACGCAAGAGAGCATTTAGGACCACAGAAAACCCAGGAAGTTCAGCCTTAGCAGAGAAAGATTTTAAATGTGTACGTTCAGGCACATCTGATTTCTGATATATCACACCTGCTTACCCTCTTATTTTCAGAATTACTGTTTAGAAATGGGAAAAGTCCAACACTACAGGACTTTTCTTAGCTTTTTGTTTCCATTAAACTTCACACTACTATTTTTCCTTGAAAATGTTTTACAATTTTTTCCTCACCAGACACGTTATATTTCTTCTTTTTTGACGAAAAGGCATTTTGACAGCAGAACTCATCATTTGTCATCATGTAGCTTATTACATACATTTAAAAAAAATCTTCAGGGGAAATGAGAAGTTCATATGTGACATAAATGTTTTGTGTTACAAGCCCTTCTGCCACACATTAGCCAGCCACCAACAGAAACACTGATTCAGCTGGAAATCAGAGACTAGCATAAATACCTTCCAAAGTAGCTACATGCTACAGATATCTGCAAGCATGGACCCATTGACTCTAGTTGCTGCTTTGTTCACAAGGAAGCTACAACATCATCTTCCTTAACAAAAATAATCTTTGCAGTGCTCTCATGCTAAGTATGTGTACAGTCCTGTAACAAAAAGCATACTGAAAACATGAATTGCAAAGCAGCGAGGTGTCATGCTGTTAACTCAATGCCGCGCTAACTGGGAATGCAGTGCACTCCTTTTGACCACCTTGAGCAAGCTGTATTAGTGATAAACATCCCTAGCCATTTTTTTCTATTCCTCTTTGCTTCAGTCAGTGCCAAGTAAATCAGATCAGTAACTGTCAGTCATTTCACCACCAGGCATTTGTTACAATTTAATCTGTAAATACAGACAAGCAATGAACTACAACACTGGATCCAATCACACTGTAATGCAGGGAAAAGTCTGAATTTGATACAGACACTGCCACATGAGTCCACATGTACCACAACATATATATGTGATCCTTCATGTCTGGCAAGGGAACGAAACAATGTTCCTACGCACAAATGAATAAGTCTCTAAGTTAAGGTGTATAGTGTTTTCACTGGAATCTTTCCTTTTTTAAGAAAAAAACCATATATATATAAATATTCCTAATACATTCTAATTCTTAATAAACCAATAGATTTTTCTGGGAAGAAGAGTAAAACGTCTAAAATTAAAGTAGCACTTCAAAAAATTAGGGGAATCACATGGAGAGAAACCATATTCCAGGAGTTAAGAACACACACTCCAAAGGATGAGAGAGGGTATAGAAGTTTGCTACCTGCCTTGCAAGGAAGACAAAGCCCCATATCACTTGCTCTGACTCACGATGCTAGACAGCATGCATGTCAATTATTGACAGTGGTTTTAGTTCAAGAACTATCTTTGATTGCCACATCTGTCATACACTTCAGTGCCCTTCGAGGCTGTGTCTACACTGATGCACTGACAGTGTTGGGAGGTATTACCACACTGATCAATGTTTAGGACCTTTCCTTGCATGGGTCTGCCCTGCTCAGACGAGCAGACCTGCTGACATGCTGCTAGCCCAGGCCAGGATAGGTCCAGAAATTTCTGCCACTGGAGATGTAGCATACAACTTAGTTTGGAGGTGAAGAAAAATTTCTGGCCTTGGAGACTGTGATTGCAAGCAGCCATCCTCCAGACAGACCACATTCAGACTGCCAGTGAACCTTAGCCTCAATTACAGCGCACTGCAACGGCAGCTCTTTGGGAAGCAATTGAGGGGTCCCGGTGAAGCGTTTAGAGATGGCATTAAGCCAGGACCAGAGGGAGTTAGGCTGAACCTGTGTAGAGCACCGAGCTGGCTATTTCTACCTGTCTTTTCTCTACTGCATCTAGACTGACACTCTGTTTAAATTTATCTTATCCCGTAATGCAGGTACCTTTATTTCAATAGGCAGTTTCATTTGATGCTAATACAATTCTCCAATGTGTTTGACTTTGAGACAGTGCCTCTTGTTTTTTTTTTTAAATAACCATTTGGCTCGATATACTGCAGCATGCAGCATTCAGCATTCAGAGTGCTTGCAGACTAAAGAATGCATTTGCTTTTATTGAGGATCTGAAAAGAAGGGGGGGCGGGGTGGAGGGGCAGCAGAGCTACTGCAGCAGCAGTTGTGGCCTGTGGGATCACATTGCACCTTCCATCTACTCAGCACTAAATGACATTATCAATTTCCAGTCTTGATTACTAAAAAGCATAAAGTAACAGCACCTTCAATGAATACTGTTGCAGAGTGGGTAAAAATAAAGAGAGGTTTTATTAGGATGATTCTCTTAAGAATTTAAAGCATCAGATATTCACATACTCAATGGTACAAGGAAAGGTTTGGGGAAGAGGTAGTAATACATATATGTTTCTCAACCAGAGCTATGGTACATGTGCTTTGCTTCTTAAAATACATTCTCAAGATTTAGAGGACAAAAGGAAAAAAAAGAAAGAAAAATCCAAACAGAAAAAACCTGTGTTTTTTCTTAAAATCGAAAGAACTGATTAAAAAAAGTAATCTCTGATACAATTGCTTGTCTGTTTAGCATAGGGATGAAAAAGACGATGTGATAATTTTTGCACAAAAGTGTGCATTTTAATTTAGTTCTCAAGTAGTGTACCACTGCATACTTTGCAGTACAGCAAACACCCTAAAATAACCAAGGCAAATTTTAAATTCATAATTAATGTACTAAAGCTATAAAAAAAATAGGAGAAGAAAAGAAACTTTTCCAGGCTACTTTGGATTCTGCTTTAAAACAAACAATGCTCCGTCTTCCTGTGAGACTGCAGTTAACACCAAGAGGCTATCATACTCAAGTTCAAATAGCAGAGGCTAGTTTAGAATTTGGGGTATTCTTAGTAACTATCTCATGGAGTCTTGCAAAAGTTTTATTTTTCTGTGTTTAATCTGACCCTTAGTTCTTCCTTAAAAAACCAAAAATTATAGAATTATGGATTTCAAAATGTTGTATTTATTTTTTCAGAAAAACACTTCTTAGAAACTACTTCTTACAGGTCATTGAGGTGGGAAAGTGCTTCCAGTACTTCCAGTGGCCAGAATGGGATATTATTCAGAGATTCTTGTATATATGCATTTAAAAATTGCATTTGCCTCCACAATCATGTAACTGGAGGGTAATTTATAATGTAGGGTTGGGCTTAATCACTCAAACTGGTGCCCATGGGCTGTGCTCCTGTCAGAGCCCTCCATGGTGCATTGCTTATTTCAAGTGAAATCTGTGGAAAGTGCAAGAGCATAGATGGCAGGCAGCTGATGCAAAGGCTGAAGCCTGTAACCAGCGTCCACAGGCAATTCAGTCCAGGGTGGTTTGGGCAGCAGAGACTGAGATTCCCTGGACATCTCCCTGGAGGAAGCAGTGGAAGGAGCAACACAGCCATCGCTAGCTGGGTGCACCATAAAAACAGTTGTCTCAGAGACAAATAATACAGAGAGCACAATGTGTCTAAATATGGTGACACCACAGCTATTAATTGCTGTGTCAGGACAGAGGCAGCTGAGACACATGTGAGCAAGGCTGGGCCCCAGAGATGTTAATGGCAATGGAAACAGTTGCCATGGAGACTACGAAGAAAGGCAGACCAAAGGAATTACCAACATGCGTGAGTCTAAGGGTGCCTGACATTGAATAACGTAGTGTGATACAGCTGCAGTCCCAGCACTATTTCTGAGCCTGGGAAGAACAGCAACACCGTTCAGTTTGCTTTGCTGCAGCTGGCAGGCAACCACATTATTATAGACACTTATATTCAACAAAAAGGAAAAAAAACCCCACAAAACAAAACAAAAAACCCCAAAGAAAAACAGAAGAAGCAACTATAAAGACAGTAAAACCCTTAAAAAACCAAATGGTTCCCCTTGTCTGTGCTGGAAGGAGGATTTCTGCTGGTGCTATGTCTTAGCATTTAGCTCACCACAAGTCACAGGAAACAGTCCCAATATAAGGGAGGAAGAGAAGGAAAATCAATAATGATTGATCATTGGAAAACTAAAACCATTAGGAGCGTAAGGAAGACTGCAGTTCTCGTTAAGGCATGTAATGCTCCTCCTTGAACATCTGCTTCTCTGAGATCCTGTTTCACAGTTTCAAGGTCACATGCAGCATAAAGCAACACAGCGTTACCAGGGCAGTTTTGTGTTTCAACTTGAACCAAAACCAGTCATTAATATAAAACACAAAGAAAAGCCCTAAGTGGCAAGAAAAAAAGAAAAACACGTACCATGGCAGCCTCTTGTATGAGGCAAGGAAAACAGTATTTTGCAACACAGAGATATAAGTTCACATTAATTCCAAATATAATCGTTGTCATTCTTACTAAGGGAAGAATTTTTCAATTTCACACTGTAACTTTTTGTACAGAATTATAACTAGTTTCATATGCCGTCAACAAAGTTATATCCCTGTTTTCAGTAAAGGTATTCTCATTGATGGTAGCATCTGTTGGCTTTACTTGGAGTAAAGAAGGTGAAGAAGGAGAAGTATTTCTTCTGTTTTTCACAGGGAAAATGGAAGCATAGAGATTTTTCTGGTGGATGACAAATATTAATCCTATGCCATTCATTTTGTGTTCTCCACCCTCTCACCCCCACCACCCCACGTAATCACACACATAATTTATACGTAACTGAATCCAGAAACCTAAACCAGTCAATGCTTGACTTATCTATAATACTTTGAGAATCTGATGTACCACTGCTGCTGAATGGCAGAGAGGTGGGTAACTGACAGCTGAGAAGCAGCAGAGGAGAGGGAAGACATCAGCCTGTGACCCTGCCACCAACTAGGCTGCTCTGTTCACTACACATCTTTCCTAGACTGCAGTCTTCTATGCTCTGAGAAGACATTTCTGCAATCCCTGAGGATACACAAATGGAACAGGGACCCTGATGCCCAGCCAGTCTCCAAGTAATGGATACATCAGCAAGAGCAAAACTCCAGTTTTTACCACTCACTGTGATGTTCTATCACATGGAATATCCCTTGGCCAGTCTGGGTCATCCATCCCAGTTGTGTCTCCTACTGGCCTTTTCCCAACACAGAGCTGCTTGCTGAGAGTGGCAGCGTGAGAAGCAGAGAAACCCTTGACACTGTGCAAGAACTTCCCAGCAATAGCCAAAACACTGGTGTGTTACTATTTTAGTCATGAATACAGAGCAGAGCACCCTGTGGGCTGCTAGTAAGAACATTAGCCCTATCTGAGCCAGAGCCAGTACAGTGGTTCAGTATGTTTTCTCACAGTTTCCTTTCAGCTCAGCAGAAATACATATTGCAGGTTGTATTGAAAGAGTTCTTTTACCCATCAATGATCAAATCACTGCACATTCCTAGCTCCAACTCACTTTCCTTCAGGAGAAGTGTTTAGGAATAGAATCAAACAGAAACTGAAGGAAGGTTTCTGGCAGAAATCTATTCCAAACCCAACACTGACTTTTTCTACATTAGATCCAGATCAGAAGGATGTTTAAGCCTAGTTAATTAAAAACTTTCAAGTGTTTTCTCAGTGACTGTTTCAAGTAATATTTGAGCCTATAATAGTCTCTTCTTTCTTTTCTAAAGACTGATAACAAAGGCTCAATTTGGACATCAAAATGAATCTATATATATCTAACATACTAAAAGTCAGAAATTCTTCGGGAGTAGCATTTAATTCCCGCTATTAAAATCTGAAGTCTGAATGTGAAACAGTATAGTGAAAGTTAAAATGGCAAATTGATACAGAGATACGGAGGGCAGTAAATGCCTAAAATTATTCTGAAAATAGGCAACAAAGAAAAGCGTGTATGTGAGGGGGATGATACGGTTACATAGCATCAGAAGTCTGCTTAAACAGCTCCTTTTAACAGAGCTAATCAAACTCACTGCAGATGAATGAACTTAGAATCTGTGGATACTATCACTAGCACATTTCAGCCTTTTTTAAGTTGGCACTAAGATGCCTCCTAAATTCTATTTCAGGCCTTTCCTGTTATTTTCTGATTCTCAGCTACAAAAAAAGGGTTTATCACAATTTTCAGAATGCTCCCACTTTCAACATAGCCTCCTTAATTCTGCAGTCCAATGATACTGCAGTTTGAGGTAAATTAGAGTCAGTTTTGTGACTAACTCAGTTATTGTAAGTGACTTCATTCTCTGAAAACTAACTGAATGGTTTTGAGAGAGTGTTGTTCTCTAAAGTGATAATACAAGGCATTGGGATGCAAAAAGCCCAGTGTTTATACTTAGCCAAGATCATCTTCAAGCTGTAAGGAAAGGAGCACCTATTAGGAAAGGCGAATAGGGCAGGTGACCCTAAACTGAGCAACAGAGTATTCCATCCCATATACGTCTTACTCAGTACAAACTTGAGAGAACACAAGGGTCTCACTCTCTTCTGCGATGGCCAACATCCAGTGAGGATCTCATCTGTCTGGTAGTTCCTGATCCTTTATCCATCCTGAATCCAGTCCCTGAGTTCAGTTCCCTCCCACCCATGCACCCATTCCCTCATATGTGCTCTGCAGCTTTTGTGGTGATGTATAGTCATTCTAACATGAAGTATTTGTTACACTTATAACTTCAGAAGAAAGGAAGTTATGAAGGAAGTTATGAAATTTCAGTGTTCTCAAAAGAAATCTTCAGTTAGATCTGCCTGTGACAGTTCTGCCCACAAATTGTGGGAGTATCTGTCAGTAAATCAGCTTCCAAGATTCAAGTGATATGTCCTCATCAACAGCTTCACCAAATGGTAACCCTTAACATTTATTTCTCTGCTGTACCCATTAGAATGTGTCACCTTTTGCAGTATCAGCAGCTAGGAAAGTGTAAGGCACCCCAGTGAATTCACTTGACAACACAGATCTTGTACATGCACTAGGCATCTTTATGTGCTCAGACTGCCTGAAGCAATGTGAAAGAACAGCATAAGAAAAAGCCTGCTGATAGAAATACTGGCAAAGGCAATATGCAACTTCACTTGTTCAGTCTTAAAATAGATCCTTAGAGGAGAAAGAAATTATCAGCACAAGTTGATAAACTACTGAAATTAAAACCATGTGTGAAAAATTAAATGCAGTTTTATTCAATGACATGTATCATTCAGCTGCAAAGCTGTCCAAACATTCTTTATGAAGAAATATTTACTTTGAGCTTTCTTATTTGGTGATATCACGTGCTAGACTCTGTGAATGCTCATTAGCAAGACAGTTTCAGAAATCTAGGAGCTATTTTTCTCTTGAAGGTATTGAACTTTTTCCTCAAATTTGGAAAGAGGAGTTTGAGTGAGACAATGTGAAAAATGTTCTTTGAAAGGAGTTGCAAAAAAAAAAGTAGATTCTGTGTAAACAGCCTCTTCTGACTGAAGAGGGAAAAAAGAAAGATCTTTCCTCTGGGGAAAATCAGGTAGTCAGTTTCCTTCAATATCTCTTGAGAGAGCTGCAGGCTTTTTGCATTTTCTGCCTGTATTACACCACAAGGATGGTTATAAATGCTCACATACGTATGTCTATGTGGAGTCCAGGAGGAAGAAGATCTTTACAGGCTAGGATTCAGACACAAGCCCAAGTCATAGTGTGTCATAAAGAAGAGAGACAAAACTTGTTCTTTGATACCTGAGCCCTTGGAGTCTAGTTGAGTCATGCTCACAAGTTCTAATGTTTTGATACAGCTACCGAAGGGTGGGCATCACAGATACATCAGTTTCCCTGTATTACGCCACATCCATGGCTGACAGACCCAAGTTCTACATCATTTGGAGCTGTAGGCTAGCAGCCCCTGTTTGAGATTCCTCATTGGCATGGCATAAGCCCCCAGCAATGTCATTTCCCCCCTGCTGCTGAAAGATGAGATTCCTTTCAAATCCCAGTGTTTCATGATCTTGAACCCAACTTTTTCTCACTGAAAGACAGACAAGAGCATGTCAGAACTAACTGCAGTGAGGAAGAGACAAACATGTCACTGAGCAGCAGACAGTCCTAAGTCAATCAAGATCCAGGACAGCAGGAGTGATGGCTAAAGAGTGAAGACATCAGGAGAAAGTGATCGATTTTGAGGAAAGGCATAAGACTCAATTATATATTTGTGAACTCAGTGTCTTTGATGGAAGGACAGGGGAAAGCAGTGGCAGAAATCCTGTGCTTTAGGTCAAGGTCATCACAAACTACTATAGCACAAAAAGAACACACTTTCAAGGCACCAACACATCACAGGGTAAGGAGTACACCAGAAGAGCAAGGGGCAACAATTAGTAATTTTGAAGGCAGTTAACTGATTGGTACTTTAATGGTCATGTATTTGGACATGTTCTTTGTTGAGAAGCTGCCTCATCAGAAAGTCATGCAGGACTTCAGTCATGCAGAGATGCTGAGAAAAAAAATTGTTTGCTGATCCTCATGTGAATAGATAAAATACAAGTTCTTTCAGATTTCGAAGCAGAGGGAAGAGAGCTCGAGGGTTTACTTGACAGGGCAGATCTAGTAAGTGAGGGTAGAAACAAGAATGGTTATTTTGGGGCCATGAAAACTTTCCCACTGACATTTTTCAGAAGGCTGAAAAAATTCAAACATTCCCCCTGTCTTTTGGGTACTAACAAAAAATGCAGTGGCTTCACACTGGAATGGCAGCTTCAATGTAAAGGATGCTACCTTGGAAAGATCAATTTTAGGCCTACCAGCTGAGAATGAAACTACCACAACATCAGGAGAAAATGTGAGTTTTGAGTAAACAATTTTAAAGTGAAATCCCGCCCCCCTCCCCCCGAGAAATGGCACAGGGAAAAAGAAGAAGAAGCTGAGAACAATTTAAACAATCTAGTGGAACAGTTGTCACCAAGGACAGCATTATTACATAGCAGCAGGGTGCAAGCAAGGACAGAAAATAACTGAAGGTTACATTTATTGGAAAGGTTTTCCTCATCTCCCATTTCCTCTTTGCCCCATACTTTTGCATATTGAAAATACAACATTTTCAATCTCTTTTTAGACAGTACCAGTTCCAGCTATTATCATAGAATCATAGAATGGTTTAGGTTGAAAGAGACATTTACAATCATTTAATTCAACACCCCTACCATTAGCAGAGACACCTTTCACTAGATCAGGTTTCTCTGAGCTCCATTCAATCTGACCTTAAACATTTCCAAAAATGTGGTTTCTACTAGCTCTCTGGGAACCTGTTCCAGGGCTTCACTACTCTCATTGTAAAAAAATTCTGTCTTATATCTTGTCTCAATTTACCCTATTTTAATTTGAAACCATTTCCCCTTGTCCTATCACTACATATCCTGCTAAAAAGTCTGTCCCCACCTTTCTTGTAAGTCCCCTCTAAGTATTGAAAGGGAACAATAAGGTCTTCTTGGAGTCTTCTCTTCTCCAGGGTGAACAACCCCAACTCCCTTAACCTTTCCTCTGAGGAGAGGTGTTCCATCCCTCTGATCATTTTATATCCCTCTTCTGCACCTGCTCCAGCAGGTTCATGTCTTTCCTGTGCTGAAGTTGTTGTTATATCATCATCATCATCATCATCATCATTATATTACAGAATGTTGCTCCCACCATAAACAAGCAAATGGACAACAAAAACTGCCACTTTTACTGAGCAGTCAGCTAAACTGTATGTATCATCAGCTAATCTGTATGTATCCTTTATTTAATAAAACATTCTTGAATATGTGTAATAATTTTTTGTTCCGACACACAGTTAATAAGAATTTGGAAGCAGGAATAAACAGAAATCAATGAGAGAGTAATCTGGATAAAACCCCAACTTTTTAATGGAGGTTGAAGGGTTTCTTCCAAATAAAGAAAAGTTACTTATCAGGATGTAGGAAAGTTAAAAAGAAAATCAGTAAGACAGTATAGTCACAAGAAAGTCAAAAACTGAAAGTGAAAGGTATCAACATGCATGGAAACTTTTACAATAATTCATTTTTGACTGCCTGTGGAACTACAATATGCAGTAAATTTTTAAACATGTGTCCAGAAAGGGTGCATTTTCCTCTGAATGAATTGGGTTTTAGGTGCTAAAAATGCTAGGACATTTGTTTCAAACACAGAAAAAAATATTGTCTGGACAAAAGTCTTTTCTTGTTGTTGGTCAGAATAAATTCAATAGCTGTCACTTGAAAAGTGAAGAAGGGCAATTCAGCAGAGACAGAGCAAGTGGGAGGGCACACAGTAGTTTGGTGTTACTTGGCTGCTGAACCAGGCTGTATTGGTAACACCAAAAACCTTTTTCTGTGCAGAAACTAGTCAGCCACTATCATCAGAGGCCCTTTTGCAGTGCATGTGCGAGTAAATCTATTTCTATGGTATAAAAATTGAAAACAGCATCTCTTTTACCCATGCAATTATTGCCTGGGGAGGGATATGAAGGGGAGGGAGAATGGGATTCACCCAGGCCAACATCTTTTTGAGTGCCTTCCCTCCAAGTACAACATGCATTGTATTCTGGTAGTTATAGGGAGAAAAAGGTCTGCACCTCCATGGAATACTCTCATATGGGTAAAGATACAAATCTGGTCCCCAGTATGTTCCTGAAAGAAAGCAGAGAGAGAATCACATCCCAGCTTGCCCCACAGGCAGTTTAAAATTCAGTCTGAATATATTAGACATCTGACCATTTTTCAGTGAGCTAAGTTGGCAGCAAATGTGTTGGGGGAGCCATGCAGTAACTTTCATGGCTTCTCATGGCCATCACATCCAGGATCTGAGGCTTGTGCATAGGACTGAGGCTACTCACCTGCAGAAGCCATAGTGAACTACAAGCTTGGGTCCGAAGCAAAATACTCTGCTTTTCTGTATGCAGAAGCCTCATGATTTTAAGTATACTATGGTCTGCTGGACACAGTGTTGGACATGCAAGACAACCTGACATGAACAGAGCATGGTAAGAGTCACAAAAGGCTCTTTGCTTCGGAGGAGAACTGAGATGCTGAACTCCCTCCAAAACCAGCAATTCCTTTTCAGACATCAGCTACTAGAGAAATGCTCTGCCTTGTATGTCGTGACTGTTCTGGAGAGGGGTCACACACATCCCACTGCACCATAACCCATGTTCCCAACTGACCAGTGATAAACCTCCCTCATCAGACAGATGCCATTGTTAGAAAAATGTTACCTTGTTTAGGAGCTGAAACTGATAGGAAACTTTTGAGAGTAGGCCCTTCCAGAGTTGGCATTCAGAAGCAAAATGTCTTGAAAAAACTCTGTGGTTGCCTGGAGTTGACTATTGTCCTTGCCCTGAGAGTTTCACGTCCTCCAGAATATGGGCATACTCAAACTAAGTAAACAACATTTTAAAATTGTTCTGCACTGTATTTGGGAGCACTTCCAAGAGAACACAAATTGAGAATGCACTGTCAACAATGGAATGAGGAGGATGGATACCATACTCTATCAGGTCCGAGGTTCTCTCAGAGCTAGCACACTGGCTGGAAGGCAGGTGAATCAGGACAGGTGAAAATAGTGGCAAAGGAAGAAGTCAACCAGAGCATTTGATATCTTCCTCAATCTCTTTGTTTGGTCTTCTGTAAGGTACAGTCTGAGCATTTACCATTGTAGTCAGGATAGTCTTCTCTGGATAAACACCCACATTTCTGTGTATGGTGTTTTATTATTTAAAGAGTGGCAAATTATTACTGTAAAGACTTTGATATTCCCTCATTGTATTTAAATGGCCATCATGTAATCTGTTGTACAAACACATTGCAAGATGGATTCTTTGTTATGTATACTGAATCGTGTACTCTGCGTCTGAGAGGGGAGCTGATTCTGAGTAGTGGCCATTTAAAATAAACCCAATCTGAATATTACAAGATTTTTCTCTACGAAACACACCATCAGACTTCTAGACTTTTCACAGTCATCATGCTGCTTTCCTAATTCCACAAAGATCTTAACTGAAGTCCTTTAAAATATAAAAGCCTATGTGTATTTGCTTAGAAAAAGAAAAAAAGGTAATTTTCCTGTATGTTTGTCAGCCTAGCACCCTACCTATTTTTTTTTCCATGGTGTGCTAGCTAACTTGCACACTGGCAAAAGTTTCCAAATAAAGAGGATCTTTTTAAAAAATCACAAAACCAAATTGTGAATGGGCAAATGCAGGAATTTATAGAAAGAAAGGATGGAAGTATACAACAAGATGTAGGCCTTAGGCATTCAAATTAAAATTATTCAATCTCAGTATGAATATTAAAGACTGAGAATAAGCTGTCCATAAACTCTGTGCAGAAATAATTCATTGTACACTTTTGAATAATTAAATATCACATAACCAGGACTATCTTGAAAAAATTTGCAAATAACATCACACAGAATTTCTAAATGCATTGTTTTTTAAAAACCATCATGCTACTTAATTGAGCACAAATACTAGCATATTAAAAATATCTCAATATTTCAGCTTTTTTTTCCTGGGAAAGAACATGCTTGCCTAGAGACTAGGAATTTTTCCCAAGTCAAAGTTTAGCTGAATATATTTCTGTTTACATTAATACTAACCACTTTTATCTTGTATTAGCCTGTAATCCTTTCCCAGGAGCTTGTCTGTGCCCTCCAGCAAGCACTCTGTCCCATGTCTGGTGCAGGCAGGCTTGGGAAGGAGACGCATACTCTGCACAAGCCCACATGGCTCTTCCAGCCCGCTACAGGCCTGCGTGTCTCACAGTGTCTGCAGCTGCACTGCAAACTCCAGAGCAGTTGAAAACCTTAAACATTTTGTGTCATGAGGTGCTTAACTACTTTAACTCTATCAGCAATGACTTTAAGACCTGGTGGTTACTGGTGCCTCTCAGCCCTTCTCTCTTATGGTGCCCAAGCTCCCCCAGAGCATAACATTTATACCTCGGTACAGCAGTTGATTACAACACTCTTTAAAAACAGTTAGCAGCAGCAGACTCACAGAGATATGTTGTTCTTGGCAAAACAGTGCTCACCAGCAGAGGACCTTGTTTCCCATGAACAAGGTTCTGAGTAGATGACAATCTGTATAAAGCTCTTATCAAATTCTGCAAGAACTCGAGCCTTAGTCCTGGTGCCCACAGCTCTGACAGCCTAGAGCTTATATTTTTTCATTCTGTTCCATGTCATTCCGGTATGTTACTCACAGCCTCTGGTGAACTGTACACAGTATTATGAATGCTAGTTGTGCCCCATCCTCTCACCATAGGATTCCTGGTGTTTCTAGGTGCAACATATTTCAGAATTCAAGATCGCAGCCAAATCTTTAGCTCCCATTTATTACACAGAATCTTTTAGAACCTCTGGCACTAAAAGAAAAGCATACCCAAAATATGGCACTGTAAATTTATTACATGTGTTTTATCTTTTATTTATAATCACAAGTGGTATGCTGTTCTCTTTATATTTTAGTCACTATTTTTAGGGCATGATTTGACTCCCCATGTGAAGAGTTTTAAAACCCAAAGTTTAATATAAAAAAAAAAGGTTCTGTTTTCCTTTTCATTTAACTTTGATGAACATAGATGTATTTAAGGATCTGAAAAATCTAAGTGTGATTTAGAAACCCTTAACTAGATCTAAATCAAGAATTCAGTATTCTTTAAAAAAATGGTGTGCTTTTGTGTAAATTAAATTTCAATACACATGCAAAATTACTTACCAAATATGAAGCCAGATCCTTAAAAAAATACTAGAAGTTTCCAAGAAGCTACACAAATACTGGAAAATATATTTTTTTCTTTCCCAGTTCCAGTTATTGTCTAGCTCTTTTAGCATTCTGTATCCATATGCAAAACCTTAATGGCTCTGTAAATACAATGTTAATTATGCTGATATTACTGTCTTCAAATGACAACGAAATCCACATGTCATTATAAGTTGTATAGAAAAAACTGTATGTGCTTTATATTTACATATATTTTTCACCGGATGTGGGTATCCATGTGCAACTATTATAATTGGATGAGGGTCCATTTTTGCTCAAGCTGGACTCAGTCAGAGATGTGCTTTTGCATGGGTATGATGGTTGTACGAAGATGTGTTGAGTCAATAGGAAGAAACGAGCCAAGCTTACACACACAGACACACACACAAATAAAAAAAGAAAAGACCCAGCTTGGGGCAAATTTCTGGATTGAGCGTGGTTAGAGTTGGAGAGTAACAGGGAGTGGCTTAGTAGAGGCACTGGAAAAAGGAGGTCCCTTAGAAATTCCTTGATGACAAGGCACATCACCTGATCATTGTGTTGAGACTGCTGGCAACCAAGTGGCAACCTCTGCATGCTGCCTCTCTCTTTCATATAGTTTGGAATGTTTGTGAGATTGAGCAGTGGATCAGATAGGAAAATGGTCAGACTGACAACTACTTTTATTTTGGAGGGGATATTAGGGATGAAGGAAATTTCATACAGTGAACCGAGGGTGACAGGAAGACAGCACAAGTTAAATTGGCCACACAGTAGGTCCAGAGTCACCTCTATCCCCAGGGACAGTTCTTAGTAGGTAGCACTGTGTCCTATTCCTAAAAACTCTGTTTATTTTAGTGACAGAATAGTCTTTAGCCACCTGCAGTTCTATAGTAATGCTTTAAAGAACCTGTGTACACCTGGCAAAATAACATATAGTAAACAGCTTTTAATTAGAACAGTTATGAATACTCCAAGGATGGAGACTCCACAGCCTCTCTGGGCAACTTGTTCCAGTACTAACTCTTTAAACAGTTGCCTGTCTTAGAATAATTCTGTCTTCTGGGGAAGAGAATGGCAGTATGGAGGCAAAATAGGTCACTACAAACACTTGACAATGGCTTTACCAGCACACTGTCATGGTATGGAGTCATATTGATTTTAACCAACAATATTTTTTTCACTAAGTTCCCATGTGTGATTGGAGAAGAAAGAAAAACAGATAGCAAGCAACATCTTCTTAAATGAAATGCCTGACCTGCCACATTTCATGGCCCTTCAAAGTAATTTTCTTATCTACCCTAGTTCAGACAGATTCTGCAAGGAATTAAACACAAAGGTCTTGTATTTTCAGTAGTCATGCTTTACAAATTCTCTTTCAAGAGATAATACTCTGTCTTCCTTCCTGCTATTTTTGAGTTGAGTTTTCTCTACACTACTCTGTAAAGTAGAAAATCATGCTCCAAAACTATGATGAAGTCACTTCAGTCCAGAGAAATAGCTGGTATATGAAATACTTCCATATCTTCGTAAGTGAAGGCTGTATATCACAGCAGACCTTCATATCTATGTAGGCTCTGAAATAAGAGGCCAGCTTTTGAAATAAACTCAAGATAGTTGAAGTTCAGTGGGCAGGAGCTTCTCTGGCAGAGGAGTACCTATTCAGGTTTGGAAGCAGATCAGAAATACCCTTATTTCACTGAGGGCATGGGCTCATTTAGCCATAAATTCTACTGCCTAAAATACATGAAATTTCCAAATAATTCAGCTTCCTTTAAACTGTGAAACAGGAACTAATCTTTTGGGAAAATCTGTCTTGCATCAGAGTTGATAAGAAAATAGTTTCAGATCCCAAGGAGGACCTAAAAATTGCAGGATGAACTTCTAGCAAGTCTCTTCTAATGTAAGAATACTTTCTTTGCATGCTATTCCTTTCCTGTGGCTGCTTAAACACAATGGAGTTTCTTTTTATAAAAAAAAACCAAACCATTACCCACTTTTCCTGTTGTCTCCCCAAAAGGAAGAAGGTGTCACAGAAGATGCACATACATCAAATTTCTTACAGTCTAACAAGCATGTGCAGGTACGTATACATTATATATATACCTCTTCATACACACACAAAGAGGAATCTTAGATAAGAATTGCAGCCACCTGAACAGATGGCAAAGCTGTAGGCAACTTTGCTTTCAAAAGCAATTAGAAAACAGAGTAACTCTCAGGGGAATTTTACAGCCTAGGCAGCCTGTCAGTGCCAAAGACAGTCTGCCCTCACAGGAGAATCAGAGCTGTCTACTCCTATCCATGATACTGAACTTACAAGAGCTGGCCAATCGAAGATACCGTAGCTTGCGCAAGGACACAGTGCAGCCCCATACTTAAGTTTGTGACAGTTGTAGGAAATCTTGAAGGCAGTAAAACCAGTCATGGGGAGATGGCAGTGTAAAAAGCATTGAAGCAAGAAGTTATGAAAGAAAAGTTTTCCATGTTAAAATACTTAGAAAATTAAGAAATGCCAAGGAAATGACAATCACACTGCTCATAATTTCCTGAAGAGCTAAAACTTTTATTTCAGCATCTTAAAATAAAAACGCTTATTCTCTTCAGGAGTTCATGTCAGCCACTCCAGCAGTGGTAGAAGAAAGCTGCTTCAGAGCCTAGGTACATTCTAAGGAATCCTTATAAACCCATCAACTGCTAAGCTTTGCTTAGGAATGACAGTTCAGTGGAGTGGATGTGCACAAGTAGGAGCTTGGTCTTCCCTTGAGTTCTGTGCCTGAGATTATGGAACCAGAGATAGAAACCCTTTTCTCATTGCTTTATAAATTTTTCTTGGAAAATGCATGCCCAATAAATAAATAAAATACAGATACTGCTGAATATTTGATTATTTTTCTCACCATTCAGCATCCACAACTGTTTCATAATTAGTGAGCCTAGAAAAAAAATCATTCTATCTTTGCTTTTGAAAATCAAGAGATAGGTCTGTTTAATGCCCTGTGACAGAGGGCTTTTAGAGATTTTTATTGAAAGGGAAAAGAAAAGATTTAACTGACAGTCCACTGAAAAAAAGGGCAGGTAGGGAAGAATTTGAGCGTGAATTTAATCATAACATTATGAATTTACAATCATGGAGCTTGAAAAATAGGAGTAAAATGACTAAATGAATAAAATGAAAAATACTACCAGTAAAAACTCTATATGAAAATACTGCTAAGAAGATTTCTTGTCTCGTCCTTTGTTTTCATTTTATTTGCTTCCTTCTGCATCTTTATTCATACAGACCTTCTCCTGAGCATCTCTCTGACATTGCCATAGATCAAATACTCCCACAAAAAGCACTTAGCATTACACTCTCCGATCCCCAGAAACAATTCAGACTTCCTAGTTTTGTTGAGAACATGCAGAGTGAGACTGACACAACACTGCAGTGTCAGCAGAAACATTAGAGAGAGCCCAGCCCTCACTGCCCGTGGAAAGGCTGATCTTTCTCAGAAAGTAAATTATGAAGGAAATAATTTCTTTCCAAAAGATTCTTCTAAACAGCATTTTCTCTATACTACTAAATGGATCACAACATAAACAAAAATAAACACAACTAACATTTTGAAATGAAAATAAAAAGTTTCCTTGAGCTGTTCTTACCCACAGAGCTAAATAGGCAGAATTCACTTCCTGGAGTATTTGAAACGCTTGGGTCTAGACAACGTGTCTTCAGCAAACATCCTTCACAAGTGTAGCTAGCCCAGTGTTCTAGAATGATGTTCTTTTGACAATCTGAGTTTTATGTTATCTGTTTTGCTGCCAGCCAGGAGTGTGGCATCCTACTGTGCAATGAGGCTGTACAAAAAGAAAAACTTGCACTTCGCAAAGTAAGCAGATACTAAACTGAGAAAGGTCATGGCAATAGCGAAGTTGGAAACAAATCCCAAAATTTTTCTTTTTCTTCTGTAAAGTTGTTGGTAAGGGCTGTTATGACTGTCTTAGACTCATTTCTTCCAACAGAGTTCAGGTAAGGTCACAGAATGGATGTAGAAAACAACAGGAGTGTAGAGAGCCATGTCCTGCATGTCTGTGCCCAGGCCCTGCAAGAGGCAATGTCACCAGCAGCTCTAGCAGGGCTGCAACTGCCATCAGTTGAATAAAAAGGAAATAAATGCCTGTTTCCCTCACTCAGTCCCTTGGTGACACTTTCTCTTCCTTCTGCTTGTTTTTTATCCTGTCTCCTGCACTCCACCACTGATCAAGAAAACCCAGAGCACTTGAGCCATGTTGGCCATGCCTACTCCTGCAGGAGATCCTGCTGCAGCTGTACACCGGCAGCACAGCAGATGCCAAGGGCAGAGCAAGCAGGAGGGGAAGCATGTTTTGTTGCAGGTCCAATGCTTCCAATTTGCATTCAATCCATCTCTCTGCCTACCTACTGACAATGCCACTCTGCTCTGGTTTCTCTCCACTATCTGCCATCTGCCAGGGCACTCTTACTATTGTTAAAGTAAAGGGAGGACTGTTAAAGACATACAGACAGTGCTCATGGGAATCCAAACCAGAGACAAGCCTTGGGGTAGCAGTATTTGGCAGGTGCCTTTACTAAGAAAAGCAAGTCCTTCAGATTTTACCTCATGCAAGCCAGTATTTCACTTCTCATTTGGCCAGCAGAAAAAGTGATGAAGGAGTGTGGATGACAAAGCAAATTCTTTCTAGACCAAACTTCTGGAAGCTTCTAAGTCCTAGTTCTGAGTGAAGTGATTCATACATCTGATAGGATTTACTGAATAGCAAAGCAAAAGGTTTTATTTGCATAGGTATGATGAGACAAGAGATATTTGCAACATTTTCTACAACATCTCCACTCCAGAACAAAGGTAGAGTAACAAAAGAAATGTAGAAATAATGCCAGATATTAAGAGAGAAGGCGAATCAACTTGGGAAGGTGCAGATGTTGACAGGATACATGTACTTAAATGTCACATCATTCCATACTCTCTTTGCCCTCATATTCTCCTTAAAATCCTATGGTTATTGTACCAGGAGGGCTTTGGTAGGGGAAATGCTCTCTTCTAAACTGAATCCTAGCAGGACTAGCACTATCAGCACTGAGAAAAAGTATGATAATTCAGTTTGGTTGAGTTGCACTGGATCAATTTGAGACACTTTTTGACCTCAGGTCACACATCTGTGGAAACTACAATGCCATCAATCCAATCGTCATCTTGTCTCTCCAGAATCTTTCCAAGCTCATTTGTGAGGGTATTTTGGGGGATGATTATCTCCTCGTTTTTCCAAATAAATGCCCACAGCCAGAAAGTACATTTGCTTTGTAATGCTATAAGATTTATCATCTTCCAGGAAGAAAACACAACAATTCACTCCTATTGCTCTCCCATCAATCATCCAGTATTTATGTAGTGATTCTGTTGAGAGATCTGCAGCAGCAGGGAAGAGTGTCTACCCTGCTGCCTCCTATCATCTAACAGCCAGTAGCCACTGCACAGTGGTGCTGAGTCTTGTGTCTTGCACAGCATTTTCCAGCAGGAACTCAGTCCCTGTCACACTTTCCAAGAACATAAGAACCACTAGGTGTTTTCCACCCTTTCTACTTTCAGAAGGAGTAGGGTAATCTATTAGAAATGCCAGATCCAAGACCAGCCTGGCTCCAGGTTGGATCAGACATAAATGCAACCTGCGCTGAGTAACCCGGCCAAGCACATCAACCTCAAAATCTCTGCTAGTCTAAGGAGACTGGTTATCAAAACCTCTTACTTGAAAAATACTGCACTGTTTCCATTCCTTTTTCTTTCTGGGTTGCAGACTATTTGGTCAAACAACATACAAACGCTATACACAGCCATACTTGTCAAATCAAAAGGGAGTGCTTTCCTGAAAATTGTTCAATAATTAATCTATAGGTCAGTTGAGTAGTCGGATCATTAACTAGTCTGCTTTCCTTTGGACAGGAGTCTCTGTGCAGGTGTGTTGAGAGGAGAGCAGTATCTCCAGACTGGAAAGAGCAATCCAACAATCCCTTAGAAGGAATATTTAAACAGTCCTCTTAATGAAGTGAGAAGTCATCGGAATAACTGAGAAGAAAAAAGGTTTCTAATTTTGGATAAGAGCTAGCTATTTAAAGGTGCAATTGTCTATAAGTCAAGATCATCTTCACTAAATGCTGAACTCAGGGCAAGACATTTTCAATTAAGTGGCTTGACCCCGACCATAGACTGCTGTGTAGGCGGACAGAAGAGTGAGACCTCTCTAACATCTCAGGATCAGCTGAGAAGCATGTGCAGGCAGAAACAGGGATTTTCTTTCCACGTGCCATTTCTGATCTAGCTTCTTTGGTATCTGAGTTAATTTCTACAAGTAAACTAACTTTAGCTATGCCTGGCGTCATCAGAAGTGTCATGGTAACTATCAAACAGCATGAATGACTCTCAGGAATGTGAGAGGTGGAGTAGTGCCCCTCTTCATTTACAGAGGTGGATTTTCTATGGGGTTGGTGTGTACAGCACTCAGGGACTTTGCAGTGGGACAGTGTGTGTGGCAAATTTGGTTGTCAACAGCATCAGGCAGAAACTCCTCAACATTCAGTAGGATGGAGGGGGCAGGTGACAACATCACACTCACAGGCCTGTCTGCAAACATACGACACCTGTGGCTCCTTCTCTGCAAGGGGTAGTGCTGAGTGCTTCAGAGGAAGTCACTGGACCTCACCCCAGCCTCTCTGGTCAGTTAAATTAGCATCAGCCTGGTTACTGCATAAAAGCAGGTGGAAACTAATGG
Source organism: Clamator glandarius (assembly GCA_033459285.1). Taxonomy (NCBI): domain Eukaryota; kingdom Metazoa; phylum Chordata; class Aves; order Cuculiformes; family Cuculidae; genus Clamator; species Clamator glandarius. The sequence goes on from JAUNZM010000965.1 coordinate 722,262, forward strand.
CCAGACATGACCTTAACACCTGAAGGTTTAACAAACCATGTATAACTACATAAGGAAGGAAAATTACTCTGAAAGCACTTCAGAAGCATTGTATTAGAAACAGGAGACTGTGGTAAGAGGAATATGAAAAACAGAGCTTCTGGCAGAACTTCTACATAAAACGCAAACATGGATGACAGCAAACCTTAACAAATAAATGTAGCGAAGACACCTTAACTCTTGCCTACTGTTTTTTCCAAAGCATTAAAAATCAGTGCTGCAAATAAGGAGGTGGGGAGATGAAAGGTAGTTTTCAAATATATTGGCATCATCTAGGAGTCACACTTTTATAAACTCCCATAAGTTTTGAAATGCTGAGTATCTATAGAATTCTTCACCTTCAAAAAACCTTCCCCATCGGTGAATAACAATCAACCCTGAAAACACACACCCACAGAGATAAAGGCCTATACAGAATACTTGGCCCAGTTTTCTCCCGAGATATTTTTGAGCCTCAAGCAATAGCTCCATTTAATCAAATGCTCTATTCTTCTGCTTTCTTCCTCTCCTCTCATTTAATTTTCAATGAAATTGTCCAACCAGTTCACATGTAGTTCATTATAGTTTTTAAATTTTAAAAATATTCTTGGACTGGGTGCATGAAAAAGGGAACGGGTAGGCATTTGTCATTCTAGTGGTAAAGAAAAGACTGGCTACTCATTTTTAATTCATTTTTAAACATTAGTGCTTTTGAAAAGAACAGTTTGGCCATGTTTTTTTTTCCCAGGTGCCAGGCTGGACAATCACACTATGTCTTCAAAAGTACTTCCTTTGCTTCTACAGCACATATGCAACTTCAAAACTCACAAGCATATGCTAACAAAAAAAAAGGCTTGGAAAATGCATTTGTGCATAAGTATAGAATTATTCACTCATTTGTCTCTCAGAATTAAATGTTTTGAGGGAATGAATTATTCACCAGCATCTGTCTCCTCTGAGAATTATTAGGAATCCTGTGATAACTAACTTTACTGGGAATTAGAGTAAGCTATGATAGGGCATTGCAAGATCAGGCCAGAAATCACTTGCATCCAACACGGTTTGGTTATGATCTATGTTTTCTGTTCAAAATCATAGATATATGTCCCAAGATAGAGTTGGGAGGGTTTACTAAGTGGTGGTGGGCAGAGGCACTTCTATATATTTTCTTGGCTTGGATTGTTGCATACCTTATCATAGAATCACTAAGTTGGAAAGGATTCACTGGATCATCGAGTCCAACCATTTGCATCAATCACTAAACCATGTCCATCAGCACTTCATCCATCTGTCTTTTAAACACCTCCAGGGAAGGTGACTCAACTACCTCCCTGGGCAGCCTGTTCCAGTACCCAATGACCCTTCCTGTGATAAATTTTTTCCTGATGTCAAGCCTGAACCTCCCCTGCTGGAGCTTGAGGCCATTCCCTCTTGTCCTGTCCCCTGCCACTTGGGAGAAGAGGCCAGCTCCCTCCTCTCCACAACCTCTTTTCAGGTAATTGTAGAGAGCAATAAGGTCTCCCCTCAGCCTCCTCTTCTCAGGGCTAAACAACCCCAGCTCTCTCAGCCATTCCTCATAAGCCCCTTCACCAGCCCCTTCACCAGCCCCTTCACCAGCCTCATTGCTCTTCTCTGGACTTGTCCCAGAGCCTCAACATACTTCTTGTGGGGGAGGGCCCAGTAGTGAATACAGTATTCAAGGAGCTGTCTCACCAGTGCCGAGTCCAGAGGGAGAACAACTTCCCTGGACCTGCTGGCCTTGTCGCTTGTGATACAAGCCAGGATGCCATTTGCCTTCTTGGCCACCTGGGCACACTGCTGGCTCATGTTCAGTCAGCTGTTAATCCTGACCCCCAGGTCTTTCTCCTCCAGGCAGCTTTCCAGCCAGGTTTCTCCTAGTCTGTAGCACTGCACAGGGTTGTTGTGCCCCAAGTGCAGGGTCGGCATTTGGCCTTGTTAAACCTCATGCCGTTGGTCTCAGCCCAGTCATCCAACCTGTTCAGATACCTTTTCAGAGCCTCCCTACCCTCCATCAGATCCACACTTCCACCTAGCTTAAATGTACTGCATATGTTCACCCACTTGTATATTGCTGCCCTGTGTCTCCAGCTCATTTCTGCATGCAGCAACCACATGCCTCTCCACTATGGCTTCTGTAGTGTACTGATTTTCTGACTTGTGGTTTCAGTTGTTCCTGTGTCACAACCTGGCAGTGGCTTAACAATCTTTGAGACAAAAATGTCTCAGTTTGGCTCCTTACACCACTGCACGCATCAAAGATTGTTTTTTGGAAATCCATGGTGACTTAGAAAAAGGATGGTGTTGAGATAGGAAAGACTGGAAAAGAGAGATTTCTACAAAAACAACTTATACAGTCTGCATTACCAATCATGTGGAAGAATGCATAACAAGAATTTGCTTGACACCATTGAGTGAAACAACAGACACAAATTGCATGTTAGTTATAATATATTAGATTAACTGTATAAGACAGGAGATAACACAAGGTAAGAATATTAACATTGAAAAACCACAGAAGAGATAAAATAAGATTTGTTTAACCCATAGACCACCTGGAAGCCTGGAGAATGGATCAATATTCTAACCTTTCCAGGTCTGGATGGGAACATGAGTCAATTTCCACATGCCAGCTTTAATTTGTTGAACAATTTAGTTATTTTCATCAGTTTTTAAACAACAACTGGAGTCTGTAAGCTTACCACAGACTCCTCCCTCTTCTGCCAATAGATAATCAAGCACTAGACGGTGTTAGTAAGTTGTCTTTTGCATTTCGATATCCTCATCAGCCAATAAGTCTAGGACTCTAGTTGCTTCATTTGCAATTATTTCCAGGATGGTTTGCAATCAAATAATTTGGCTTAGTTATAAATGGCTTCCCATGTTCCACTGACCCATTTATTAGGGCTCCAGGTGGCTGGACCATAATGCTCTATGATACGTTGATGGGTCCATTCATTTTTTTCTTCAAGTTTGGGAGCTCCTGCTTTTAAAAGCAGTATTAATATATTGTTCTTCTCAAGTCATTGTATAATTTTATGCCCAAATGGTTGCTGTTATTGTCTGGAAGCAAAAAAGAATAGAGGGCAGACCACCCTCATGTTACATGTCACTGACCAGTTGACAGTGAATTTTTATAAACATAATGTCCACAAATCCAATAATGGCCTTTAAAAGCCTGGTGTCCATTCAGCTACAAGGCTTCCAGATCCTCCCTAGGTGTATGGGAAAATAATTGTTAAAATAGCCTGTGGAAAAGCAATGGAACTCTTTATGACATCTTTATTATTAAGGAACTTGTAACATTGCCATGCCCCTTCGACTGGTTAGCAAATTCAGAAGACATTATTGCCATCCATGCCTGCATTCTGATAGTGTTTGGTTTTATTTTTGCTTGTCCAGTAAGAGTGAAAATATACTCAGCACCTCTTTTGACTCTCCATCACCAACCATACCCCTGATCCTGTTTGTACAATCTGGATCAATAGACAGAAGGCCCACTTGCAGGTACTATCTCCCATCTGGATTCCATTCTTTTGAAATCAGTTTAAACAATATTTATCAATAGACGTGTAGCATATTGGCCAGGGTCACTCAACTCGTTCCTCCTTCAGTTTGGTGGAGGGACTTACTTCACTGTATGTGCTTACTAGCTGTTTGGGGTGGACAGGTATGGAAACCCAGGAATAGCCATCTAAGCCCAAGGGTCCACCGCACACCCAACAACTGGTAAGGTTAAAGGTTTTGGTAATTTGTTGGCCTAACATGAGGAATTCATTTTGTCATGGTAGGTTAAGCATTGCTCCACCCCTTCTTATGTTCCTGAGAGGTTTTACTTCTCTAAGAAAGAGTACAGCACTCTTGTCTCAAGGGGATCCCACTTCTGACACCAAAAATGTCCCAAAGTAGAATTGGGAAATTTTGCTGAGTGATCCCTCAAGTCAAGAGTAAGACACAACCAAGGTCGGATGCTGCACATAAAAATCTTTCTTTATTATAAAAAGCAGTAAGTGAAAAGTGAGAGGAGACTGCAGTGATAGGAAGGTGAAGAATAAAGATAGAAAATTAAGCAAGAGTTCAGTAGAGTGTCACAGAAATAGTCACAACTGTGGATCCACAGCATCTTCAAAAGTTGGCGTCTCAGGAGTCTTTTAAAAAGTCAGTGGTGGGTGGAGGCACATGTAGGCTTTTGGTGGGCCCATTAATAACTTTTCTCAGCTTTGCTTGTCATGTACCACACGTACTGCATATCTTCACCCACCTACGCTTGTGTGATTCTACACTGTGTCTCCAGCTTGGTTCTGCATGTGGCAATCACATGCCCCACCTGCCTCAGGTAATTTAATTGTAAATTTAATTACAATTTACCATGTTAAAACAAAAAAATAAGATGATCATAGGATGGAGGAATCAGAGTCAGATGCTGGTTTGCTGACTTGTGGTTTTGTTGGTTCATGTGTCACAACCTGGCAGTGGTTTAGCAATCTTCAAGACAAAAGTGCCTCAGAATATCTCAGCTTGGCTCCTCACAGCATGCCACAGTCTACCTATGGGAATAATTATCTAGTGCTGTTGTGCATCAGCTGCCTGAATCTGCAAACTGAGCAGCAAGAGACAACACCTGAGACGCAGAGTGGGGTAATTCCCTTAATTGCTGAAGGAAATGCAGAAAATGAGAAAATGAAAGAAAGAATGATCAGCTCCTGTGAAAAATCACAGCAATTCCAGCAAAATTCAAGAAAATAGCTAGCACTGACTGGGGCTTATCGACCTCCTTAAACTTTTTAAAACTGGTATGTTATCAGAGAAACAACAAAGCAACAATTTGTTTTCCAAACAGCAGCCAAAAGTACACTTTCAACATAGTACTGAGACATTCAGGATAAAAAAATTTAGGAAGTTCTACATTGCATATTCTGTTATTGTCTTCTTGAAATGCAAGAACAAGTCAGTCACATAGACAGAAGGAATTTTAAATTGTTGTTAAGGGACATCACTGTCTCTTTGCAAATTATTGCAAAATTTTCTTCCTTCATTGTTGAATTAGAGCAACATCACTTATACTTCCTTAAGTCTGGTAGGACTTAAATAGGATCTGTTCTGTTTTTAGAGACACTATCTGTAGAACAGTATCAGACAATACCAAAGCATTTAATTACAATTTACCATGTTAAAACAAAAAAATAAGATGATCATAGGATGGAGGAATCAGAGTCAGAAAACATCCTGTTGGCCGGGACAGTGCAGTAAGTGTCAAATTGATTTGTGAGTTTCATAGACTATTATTTGATTAGTGTTTGAAACAAGTTACAAGTGTAAAGCAGGAAACTATAACGGCAGAAGCATATGTAGATATTATCTTATCAGCTAGCCTCAAAGATAGCAGTGGCACAGATATGTTGTCCCAAAACTCATGGGATCATTTACCCAGTGTGCAAGCTAAGAATTCAGAGTTGAAGTATTGAGTTGTATTTCACTGTGCAACACAGGGTGCTAGCCAGGTAATCTTGAAAGGTAGCATACCTCAAGAAAATTTCAGTTGGTTTTTATCCTGTTCTTCGCTTACAAGGCTCTGCCCATAATTACATCAGATTTACTCTTATTGGTATTCAATCTACATATATTGATTATTAATTAATACTCTCTGTCATACTGGCTAATACAGTCCTCAATTGCTATGTAAATTAACTATGCATGCCCTCTAGTGTCCAAGTTTTAGGTCAGTGGGTTTCTTGGGTCAGTGGTTCATGACGCGGGGATCACAATGCCTCTTGCAAAAATGACCTTTGTCCAAGTTCCTTCATTCTGTTAGGTTTATGTCAGCTGGCAAACCATCAGCTTGGGACCCTGCTGAGACAATGGTCTTCATTTTGGTTTGGAGAAGCATCTTAATTAAAGGTTTTCCATGTTTTTCTTATTTACCACACACAACAGGGGCTTAATTGATTTCTACATCATTAACAGATGCTAACCTAAATTAGAGAGCTTATAGCAGCATTACCTGGTTTGTAAGTCATGTTTTTACATTTGGTTCTCCTGTATCTGACAGAGACATTAAAATGTACTGCAGGGCCTGCACTGCTAGAAAGTACTCTATCTGCAGAGCTCCTACAAAGAAAGCTTTATATATTTTTGAAGACTGGGGTTTTTAGTAAAGTGTTATGCACCACTGCACAATACTCAAAAATAATGTAATATGTTATGGATACACTTTAACAATTTTGAACATTAGTTTATTTGGGAACTTCAACAAAATGTCTCTTATCAGAAAAATAAACTAGTTTATTGGGGAAATAACAATCCTACTTTATATTCTAGAAAGAACTTCTTAAAATTCTCTCTAACAAGAATTTTTAACTTAAAGTCCTGCTTTATGTCTATAAACTCAATATCACATTTACTCTCTATTAAAGATGATCATGCATTATCCTATTGACTTCTATCAACAATGTTCATCATTCTATTTCATATAAAACTGCACATAAACATCCTTTATGTCAAAGCTTAAAATCATATAAGAGGCTGTAGCTTTCAACTGATGATATTTCTTACACACCTTCCACTGAAACTTGTTATAACTTTCCTTCTGTAAGAAGAGAAATGCACCCCAGCATTTTTACTGCTGCCTTTTCAGATTCAAAAGTAGCTTAGATGAAAGCCCAGAGTCCCTCTTAGGATGCTGCTTTAAGAACTCCTTGATCTATATTTGGTCCTCTACTTCTCCCTGGGACAGGGCTTTGTGTCTCAATTCCAGCACTTCAAAAATGGGAAGGTCATCGCTGTCATATACTAGGGATGAGTAGGTGAGAGAGTGTGAAGGGTTTCACAGGGCACAAAGCCGCTGCACTAGAAACACCAGTGCCCAGCAGCCTCACAGCTGCAGAAGCCCAGTGACACTTTTAATGGTCAAGTAAGCCAGGCATAGAGCTACGTTTCTTACTGTTTTTAAAACCATCTGGTAATTACAATCAGTTTTGTTCTGTATGGGTTACCCAGTATTGTGAACAGTGTGTGTGTTGGCTTCTCATCTTTAAGAAATTTCTTCTTGGCATTATACTATACTGTTCTCAAAAAAAAAAACCCAAACCAAAACCCCAAAAACCCCAAAAAACCAACCAAAACTAAAAAAACAATCTCAAGGAACTTTTGAAAGCTCTGGGGTGCATGCATGGGAGTTAAATACAGAGAGTCCAGGTACAGGCTACAGCTGACCACAGGATTTTCCCAGCACAAGAAAGTTGTAAATACTTTTTCAGTACCTAAGGATATCTTTCTGAAATGCTCTTTAACTTTCCATTTGATAGAAAAGGCTATTTTCTCAAAATGCTGTTATTGCAAAGGATGCAGTTAGGGATAAATGAAAGATAAATGGCTCTCAGGTTTGAGCTTGTAATTGTCAGTTACAAAATTCAATTAGGAGCTGTATATGTAAATGCTGAGGCACTCAGTTATGTTTAAGCTAGTGTGAATATATAATCCTCTTACAGTCTCAGTGATTTAATAGTCACTCTACTGAATAACCACGCTTCTTTCCTCACAGGTAACACAGTTGAATGCTGCAACCCACAGACACGGGGTTTTACTAGTTTGGAGGTCTTAAACTGAAACAGAGTTGGAATTAAGCCACTTTGAAAAATTATCTTTTATGCACAAAATATTTATCATTTCAAGCTCCCCAGACACTTATGCAGAGACAGCTCTCTGAGAAAAGAGTTCTGTGAAAAGAATTAACACAAATCAAATTACTCCACTGAAGCTAAAGAGGACGTGTTTAATGTCATCTTTCAAAAGTTCTTCAATAAGTCATTAAACAGAAGTTCTACCTTTTTTTTTCCTAACTTTTTTTTTTTTTATATCTTACTAGGATTGACTAGGAAAATATGGCAATAAATCCCCAAGGTTAGAAGTCATAAAGCTCCATTCAGAGACTGGAAAATGTATCACAGCCCACTGGAATTATGTTTTTGAAATTACCCAGCTCTTTAAAAAGATGGAAAAATTAGAGAGTACATAAATGCTTTTTTGATGAAAATCCTGTTGATGCCTTCACTACCTAATGTCATACACTTGGAAACAGTTTCCAGTGAAGCAGTCAGCTTCTTCAAGAAGCAGTACACAGATTATTTTATTGCAGTGTGAAATCTAAGTATTTCTATTTTTAATATAAACTTGTTTTTTTAAAATGTTTTCCAGACAAACCATCTGTCTACAGATTTTTGTACAGACCAAGTCTATTTTTCAAAAAAGAAAACTAATGGGCAAATTTGATCCTATCTTATTCTACAATAGTGCTCATTCATGCGTGCAGACATGTCTGTAAAGCAACACTAGTCTAAAAGACCGGTAAAGATCTCAGGAAGTTTTCCCTCAAACCCACATGAAATTTTATAGCTCAAAAAATGGATTTACAATTTGCAGTCACTGTAGTCTGCATGTCTTAAATTTAGATTTTATCCGTGTTTTCTCAGAGGAAAACTCCAACAGAGCTAAGGAGCTTAAGTGTTCAGCCTATGCAGCATATGGGGAGCAACTGGCAGCAAAAAGAATCATTGAATCATAGAATGGTTTGACTTGGAAGAGACCTTAAAGATTAAGTAATTCCAATCCCATGCCATGGGCAGGGGTGCCTCCCTCTGGATTAGGCTGTTCAAAGCCTCATTCAACCTGGGGATGAACACTTCCAGGGATGGGGCATCCACAATTTCCCTGGGTAACCTGTTCTAGTGCCTCACCATCCAATTCCTCACCCAGTGAAGAATTTCCTCAAAATGCCTAGTCTAAATTTGCCCTTCTCTGGTTTACAGCCATTCCCTTTAGTCCTGTCACTGCAACCTTTCTAAAGAGTGCCCCCCTAGCTTTCTTGTAGGCCCCCTTCAGGTACTGGAAGGTTGCTGTAAGATCACCTCAAAGACCCCTTTTCTCCAGGCTGAACAAGCCCAGCTCTCTCAGCCTGTCCTCGTATAGAAGGCGCTCCAGCCTTCGGATCATCTTTGTAGCCCTCCTCTGGACTCATTCACAGTTCCATATCCTTCTTATGTTCGAGACTTCAGAACTGGAGACTGTACTCCAGGTTGGGTCTCTCACAAGAGAGGGGTAGAGGGGCAGAATCACCTCCCTGTAAGGGGGCCAGGAAGGCTGTTTGGCACAACACCCTTAGAGGGCAACGGGAGCTGTTCTGGTCCTGCAGGTGGAAGACAGAATTGCTAAAGCGTAGCTACTTCATACTTCCCAGCTGTAGCACCCTCCAAACACAAGAGAACCTTCACCCTCACAACCACCTTTCTGCTTAGCACATTTTAGCCACCTCTTCACTTGTATCCTTGAGGATGGAAACCTGCAAATCCTATGAAGATATCTGGGAACTGCTTATGAAACAAGTCCTTGAGGCTATGCTTGTCTCGAGGATTACACTGAAGCAGTTTGTTTTATGTTTTGTAACATAGCTTCTCATTTTAATAATTGGCTTTCTTATGCCAGTAGTAAAATTAAAACTGTGTATCTTCCTTTGGTTTCTGCCTTATTCATGACCATAGAGCTATGTGTGTGTTTGCCACTGCATCAGCATGTTCCTCCAGGGAACTCAGCAGAAGCAACCTCTGCTCTTTTCAAGCCATCTGAACAAGATGATACCAAATCTCATTTTTCTGATGTCCAGGGCAGTTTTCTGGTTTTGTGGAATGAAATTATTTTTTAAAAGCCCTGGCAATTTACTTTGGACATTGGAGATGGAAAATAAGAATAGTGACAACAATAATAATAATAAGGGAAACAGTTATATTCTGATTTTATTGCACTTATTTGTAGGGCTGCTTCTTTGAAATGAAGCAATCACTACCTTGCATGCAGAGGAAGATAGGCCAATTGTTCATAATACCTTGTAGTTCAATGTTTTTAGCAAAACTTCCAAATTTCATGTTTGTAGTTTGCTATTTATGCTTGTAATGTGATTGATAAATGAACCTTAGTAGCCTTTTACTATGGGTTTTACTATGAGTTTAAAATTACCGATGTATTTTATTTTTTGTAAACTCTGAGCAAATCAATTATTCCTGTTTTCATTTTAACTTGGAAATAAGGTTTGGTGGTGAATAGCTAGCAAAAATTTGTGGAAGAAACTGTTAAAAGAGTAAGGCATATTATTTTTAGCGGTTTGGGCAGGAGGATTCATTGCTAGTGCAACCATGCTCCCACTAGGTCCAGATAAGCTTTGAAAAGGGGCAAGATCTGAGGTGAGCTGTGGATAGCCAAAGGCTGTCCTTGAAATTTTGGAACTGAGGAGGAGCGTGGTGGAAAGCAAGAAAGAATTGTCAGTCAGCACCTATTACTGCACAAACAAGATATTAGAGCAGTTATCTCTGTAGCAAATTCAAATGGGAAGTATTATTATTAAAAGGTTACTTGCCCTGAGGGAGACTTAGTAGGAATATTTGCCAAATGGAAACGGATGGCTGAATCATACCCAAGCACAGCGATGCTATTGCATTTGTTGGCAGATTCAATTCTGTAGTGGCTAGAGGCCCAAGTGGAACATCACACAGGGACATAATTCTAATAGCAATGTTGTCACTTAATATTGCAGAATGACAAGTGGTCTCATAAAGACGGGCAAAAAGTGCTGACTTCTAAAAGGGCTGTAGATTCTTTGAGCAGCTATTTCTTCATAGCTCTGCATAAAATGTTAATACCATGACATTTGTTGAAGGCTTAAATAATACAAATGAAAGAAGAACAGTTACAGAACTAATTAATCCCAGCATGTCCTACTGTAGATCTTTAAACAGTGGCTTTAAGGTAATGAAATTGTAATACGAAAGATGTTTTCCAGTGAGATATAACCATTCTATAAGCAGTTTTATCTCCTTATTTAAGAACTTGCATAGTTCTAATCACACATTATCTGAACTCTGTCCTGGTATTTAGAAACAGAATTTTGTTATATTTCTTTCACAGACCTTTTTTATCTTAACTCATAGGTAAAATATTTCAGAATTACTTCAGTGATAGCAGGATTATCCCTAACTATTCAGAAAACTCTCCAAACCACTAAAAACTATAGTGGGACAGGTAAAGGATATTCTGGCTTGATTTGAGATACCTTTGGTTTCAAGCAGTGTATGATCAAGCAGAACCTGTGCATCTGGGTAAATAGAAGAACAAATCCTGAAAGACGAAGAGCAAATAGGTGCAGTCTTTTCTAAACTTGCACAAAATTTCTAGGAAATTAATACATTCACATGGACAGGTCAAATCAAATCTATTTCTGCTACTGCCCCAATGAAGTGTAAAATAATAGAAATTCTGACATTATGTATAAAAGATACATCTGAATAACTTCTCCTTTTAAGTGATTAAGAGGTGAACAGGCCCTTTACTTTGCTATTAGTAGGGTTTGCTTCCCCCCTCCCTTTTCTATGAAAAATACACTTCGTAAATTCTTCAAGGCAGTGTTGAGATGAATATGTGAGAAACCCTATTAAAAATGTTTTCTTATCAAATAATAGGAACTGTTACAATGAAGGTTTTTACCAAGGTCTTTGGTGTAACAAGTTTTTAACTGAAAACCATAGAAATCTGTAAAGTGAGAACAGATAAAGGCCTCTCCAAAATAAGACCATTACAGTTTTAATGCCAGCCATCTATGATCCTCTAGGTAAGCCTGCACAATTCCTGTCTGTGAAGCTCAATGTCAAATAAAATGCACCAAGAAAAGTCTGCAGTCCATAAATAGGTGTGTATACATTTTCATAAGTGGCAGTTCCTAGGATTGTTTTGTGTGTGTTTTTGCATGTGTTTTTACATGAGTGTGTGTATATATGCATGTGAAAGCGCATATGCATATATGTATAAATATGCGTGTGTGTGTGTATATGTATATATATATATATACACATTTAATAGTGTGTGTGTGTAGTTAATGTTATAGTTGAACATACTGCTATATGCCATGAACACTGAATATTCTTCCAGAAATTTGCTATTAAGGTGCGATATGTTAGGAAATATTCAACCAATGGCTACATAAACTATCAACAGCGAATCATAGAATCATAGAATGCCTTGGTTTGAAAGAGATCTTAAAGATCATTCAATTCCAGTCCCCCTGCACTTGTACTAGATTAGTTGCTCAAAGCCTCATCCAACCTGGCCTTGAACATCCCTAGGGACAGGGCATCCTCTGCTTCTCTGGGCAACCTGTTCCAATGCCTCATCACCCACAGTAAAAATTTCTTCTTAATCTAAAACTACCCTCTTTCAGCTTAAAATCATTACCTCTTGTCCTGTCCCTAGACTATGTGAATGTTTAGTGAAACTGCCCTGGCAAGCTACCGGAACAGTTATAGTAAAAGTCCAATGGGCTACAGTAAAGTACATGGAAGAACTTAACAAAATAAGTTGGTGTCCCTGTCATGCCATTATACCATGCATTGAGCATTAGTTTCTGTTGATATCACCACTGTTTTAGGTAATGCCTTGGTGGGAAGGCATTATTTCCACAGCAAACTCTGAGTCAGTTAAATAGAGTGCTGTGGAAACAGATGTTCTCTGCTTTTCACTCACAAAATGCTGAAATTCAGCCTTCCAGAATAAGAAGATGAAAGGCAAATACACAAGTAATACCAGTGAATTAGTGTCTGAGACAAGAGCTTTGGGCTGTCTGCTGAACAGGTGAGTGATGCACACCAGCTCCACAAGATGCACAGTGTGGCAGAGTGATCAGAAGAAACAGAAAGAAAGCAGTGCTGCTTTTAAATCGGTTTGACTCATCAATCCACACTTGCGATTCTGGGTTACTCTTTTTCATTCTGCCAGGCACCTTTCTGAAAAAAAAAAAAAAAATGAGCATGTCTCCATCCATACTCCCACAGCTGCCACTCCATCTCACCACTGGCAAACACTAAATCTTACTTTGAAGATAAGACCTTTAATCTTGGCCCAAGAGAAGTATCTTTTTTTGATTTAAGATTTACAGTGGAAGAGTTACACTAAATATATACTTGCCCTGACCTAGCTCCTAAATCTTAATAATTACAAATATCCCCTCTTGATTTACTTTTGTGTCTTTTCTTGGAAAACAGATTATTTTATTTCTGCAAGCTTAATGTCCACCAACTTCACCCTTGACACCTCTCAAAAGGTTGTTTAGACTGACTTACACTGAAGGGGCAAGTGGAACTCCAGAGTAGTGCTGGTATCATGTCAGTGAAAGACTTAGTAGAGTGATGAGCTATGAACAAAATCCTTACCCTTGTCTGCTGTCTAAAGAGAATATATATACCTTTCTTGCTGTTCTGCAAGACTTCTCTACCTAAGAAGTGCCACCCTGCCAAGGTTTAACATCTTGTTTCAATTTGCATAAGGATAACACCAATCCCACTGTCTCACAAGAATTCTAAATGCTGTTGCAGAGTAACTGAAATGAGTACAAATGACTGTGTTTGCCCAAAGGCATTAAAGTTCCTACTTAGGGAATTCATACACCAGCCATGTCAAGTCTGGAGCAAAGAGTTTACTGCTTGCATGAATATACCCCTTGATACATGCCTACAGTCAAGCAGCAGCCAGTAATGCCACATGACTGTGGCCATGAGGGAGCCGTATGGAGATAAACAGCAGCTGCATAGACATTATTTCTGCTCATGCTGTTGGGTTTGCCATCTCTGACAGCACGCTGCCAAGAGAGTTTTGTGAAGCCTGAGGTTGGGAATATCTCCTTCTTGAGAGTCTGTAAGGCAATATTCAGATGCTTTGAACTCAAGTAGTTAGATGTTTATAGCCATGGAAACTAGCTTTTAGTCAGACTGAATTCAGATTTAACAACTTCGGATGGCTGTGGCGGTCAGTCAAATTAGCCTTGTGCAAAGACAACAATACACAGTCTGCAACTTCACTTCTGGAGTAACAGTGCTAAATGCAGACAGCCACTGCTAACACAGATTGATATACAATAGAACAAAGTGTCTATACAGGTGGATAAATCATGATATCTTCTGTACAGTAACCACGTTTCTATTGTTTGTTTTAAATTGTTCCTATCCACCGTAAACCACAGCCAGCTTAACCTGAGTGCAAGCATTTGTGCTGAAGTGAGAGTGCCAAGGACTTCTAAGTGAATTGACCAAACAGGTCAAGGACAGGAAAGCACTGGGGAAACTCTTGCTGCAGCTGCATGGAAAGCCTCACTGCCAGCCTTGTGACAGCACTTTGAGCCCTGCTTCAGCACTCCCTCCTGGGCTGACAAAGCAGTGCAGCAGCATCTAAGAAGCAAATTAACCCTGCATGATTCAAAATGGAGTAGAGGCAGTGCGAAACTGAGTTGTTCTGGCAGAGTCCACAGTTGCCTATAGCACTCTGCACCCTGCACACAAAAGGTTGCTTAAGCCAGAGTTTAACAGGTAAACCTTAATTTCTGGCCCACCTTAATCACCTCCTAGGAAACAGCTCCCTTGGGATACACAGTGAGGAAATATCCTTCTAAATATTGATGATACCTCTACTCTCATATATTCTTTTTAACAAAAAAAATTATAAATCATCATTATTTTAAAAGCAAGAGATGTCTTAATAATAATAAACATCATAAAAACATTAGGACAATTGAAGCGGGAAGGGACAGAGATACTATATCCTAATTTCCAGATGATGCAGAGTGAAGAACAAAAAAAGCTTATCAATGACACCTTTTCTATGCTTTATCTTGGAGATGGATGTCTATTTGCCTGCAGAAGAAGTAGATGAAGTGAATACCTAGCAAAAGAAAATTGTTATGTACAAATACAAAACTTGGGTTGAATTGACAACAAACAAGTGCCAGAGTGACTTCCTTGTGTGGGTTCTAAACCACATAGCAGTTTCAGCAGAATTGTGTCCCTGCTAGTCACATTTCAGCATTGACCAACATGGAAGACATAAAAATGCCTCAAGCATAACTATCCTTATCTTATCTCTATTGTACAAAGTGAAGTGTATACAATCAAGATTAAGCAAGATTAAGCTAGTTGAAAATTGAAGACTGGGTCTCCACATCATCTGGGAACTTCCTTGTTACATTCTGTCTATTCGCAGGGCATGCAGAAGACATGGACATGGGCATGTGCACAGGAACTGATGCATCACACAGTGCAATATGCAAGAAGAGCTGTCTTAACTTTGAATAACCCTTCTGTTAGAGGCAAATCCTTACTGAAATCTACATTTATGCCCACAATTTTCAGAAACTGGTGAATTCTCCTACTCAAAGTCTTAATTCTTTCTATTACACAAATCTTGAAAAAAAAAAAGAAGTCTATGTTTCACTCCTGGGGGAGGTTTAGATCTAAATTTGTTCTTTGTCCTATTTCAGTAGTTTTCCAACACTGGGTTTGGTTATACCAAAATCTCCAATGACTCAACGATAAATGGAGGAAATATTTTAAAGCTTCCTAAGCCTTCTCTTTTCTATTTTAATTTGTAGGCTGGGAGGTAACTACCTATAAATAATGGTAAGTGACAGACCAAAGAACAGCTGTCAACTCTTTCAGGGGCCCTCCATTGATCCAAAGTGATGAATAATGCAAGGTAATAAAAATAAAACAACTGCAGTTGGAGGCTGTACCTAAAGTGCAGAATCCTGAAGTACAGTCCATTTCCTGGTTGGAGGTGTGATTGCAAAGACTCCAGTCTCTGCACCAGCACAATTGTTGATACAGTTGGGAAGGAAGCCCATCTCTACTTTCACTGGAGTGAAGCCTGCAGGACTGGGGAATGCAACCTCAGTTTCTCCATAGAAATAAACTAAAGTTCAAGTGCAACATTACCTCTTCCAGTTAGAAAATACCTGTAAGTGTTTCAACTATCTTGTGTGCCAATTGTTCTGTCTACACATTTGTAAATAAACATGGGGACACATCTGCAAATGAGTGTATGTTGAAAATAACAGTACCTCATCACCCTAATTGTCAAGATATTCCTCCTTATATCTACTCTAAATCTGCCCTTCTCCAATTTACAGCCATTGCCCCTACTCCTATCACTATATGTCTTTATAAAAAGTCGTACAATCATAGAACAGTTAGGGTTGGAAAGAACCTTAAAGATCACCTAGTTCCAGACCCCTGCCATGTGCAGCGACATCCCACTATATCAGGCTGCCCAAGGCCCCATCCAACCTGGCCTTGAACACCTCCAGGGATGGGGCAGCCACAACTTCCCTTGGCAACCTGTGCCAGTGCCTCACCACTTTCAGGTACTGGAAGGTCACTATAAGATCTCCTCAGAGCCTTCTCTTCTCCAGGCTGAACAAGCCAAACTCTTTCAGCCTGTCCTCATAGGGAAGGTGCTCCGGCCCTTGGATCATCTCTGGACCCATTCCAGCAGTTCCATAGCCTTGTTATTTTAAGGATTCTAGAACTGGACACAGTACTCCAAGCTGGGTCTCACAAGAGAGGAATAAAGGGTCAGAATCACTTCCCTTGACCTGCTGGCCACACTTCTTTGGATGTAGCCCAGGATAAGGTTGGCCTTCTGGACTGTGAACACACATTGCCAGCTCATAGAATCATACAATCATTTTGAGCTTCTCATCAACCAGTACCCTCAAGTCCTTCTCTGCAGGACAGCTCTCAATTACATCATACTCCACTGTGTACTGAAATCGGGCATTGCCCCAACCGAGATGTGAGACCATGTATTTGGCCTGGTTAAACCTCATGAGGTTCTTGCAGGCCCACTTCTCCAGCCTGTCCAGGTCCCTCTGGATGACATCCCGGTGTTGGAACTACACCACTCAGCTTGGTGTCACCTGCAAACTTGATGAGAGTGCACTCAATCTCACTGTCAATATCATTGATGAAGATATTAAAGAGCATCGGTCCCAGTACAGACCCCTGAGGAACACCACTTGTCACGGATCTCCACCTGAACTTTGAGCCATTGACCACTACTCTTTGAATACAACCATCCAACCAGTTTCTTATCCACCATACTGTCCACCCATCAAATCCATATCTCTCTAATTTAGAGAGGAGGATGCTGTGAGGGACCATGTCAAAGGTTTTACAGAAGTCTAGATAGATCACATGCATTGGTTTACCCTTGTGAACTGCAGCGGTCATCCCGTCATATAAAGCTGGACATACAGGATTTGCTCCTGATGAAGCCATGCTTGTTGCCGTTAATCACATCCCCATCCTCCATGTGCTTTAGCATGGCTTCTAGGAGGATCAGTTCCATGATATTCCCAGGCACAGAGGTTAGGCTGACAGGTCAGTAAGTCTCAGGGTGGTCTTTTCTGCCCTTTTTAAAAATGAGCACGTTACCCTTCTTACAGTCACCAGGGACTTCTCCCGATTGCCATGACTTTTATTCATATCCCTCCTATTTTTGGTCAAGTCCCTACCGAGGTTTCTTGTACACCTCCTTCAGGTACTGGAAGGTCACTATAAAGTCTCCTTGGAGCCTTCTCTTCTCCAGTCTGAAAAACCCCAACTCTCAGCCTGTCCTTGTATGGGTGGTGCTCCAGCCCTCTGAACAATTGTTCATGGTAATACAAAATACTGGATTCATTATTTCAACATTTCCAGTCCAAAGGTACTACTCCCTACAACCGAACATTACAAAAGCTGTATTTCAACAAAAACATGGTTGCTAGTATGGGGCTTGTACAGATTTCTCTGACACTGTTTGGATCACTTGTCATTTTCTGCTTCATCCATGGGACTTGCTTAATGGGAAAATCCATCATTGACAAGAGTAGCTGTTGCACTGTTGTATCTGTACCTACATGCAGGGTGGATACACCAGCTAGAAATTAAATCAACAGTCATATCCAGAGCCTCAGGTCTCAGTCAGTTTCTAGTCCAAATGGGAGTTTGTTTGCATTGAATTCTTTTCTGTTTTAAAATAAGGGTCAATCTGACTACCAGCATAGGCAGAATCTTAAAAGAAAACAAAGCCATCTTAGCTAGAAACCAGTATGCTGGTTCAGACCTGGCATTCCCAGCACTCTGGGAGATGCATAGCACCAACTCTTTTCAGTTAAGCCGAATGGTTAAGAAGATCCAACATCCTTCCTACTGGCTGGATACAAGCATAAATTAATAGAGATACAAACTGGTCAACTTCAATTGACCTCTTGTAGGGAAAAAGTGGTATTGGTACCAATGAGCTTAAGCAGAAGTAGAAGAAAAGCCATAACTTTAAACATGGATTTCCAATCAGAAAAAGTGAGGGGAAGAACAAGACTAAAAAAGGTTCTGTCTTCGTTGGATTTCCATACAAGGTGGTAGTATCAGTTTTGTGAATTCATGAGGTAATTCTTGTAATCTAATCCTTTTAAGTGACATGAGTTTTACCAGACATATGTAGATCAAACTCTATGTAGTCTGATGTTTCTATAACCATCTAAGTTCATAAACTAATGCTGTTTTGTTTATAAAACAATAGTCAGTCTTTTAATATTTCTTTAATTAACTCCTATGCAATTCTTGTGCAAAGGCAGCAGAATCCTTCATCCTTTGTAATGAAGACAAGCAGGCAATATATTTCATTTTATCATGAACTGTCAAATCAATGCCATGACAAACTTCTATTACATCAGGAATCACTGAAGCTCCTCACCTTCATGGACTAGAGAAAGCAGTGAAGTTAAAATAAGTTGTAGCCTGTTTGCATGTTGCTTATATCCCAAAGAAAACAAAGGCTGTTCAGAACATCTACTAATTGCAAGGCAAGAAAAAGTGTCAAATGAAACACTTGTTAAACATTGTTGACTTACAAGTAAATGGCAGGCTTAAGAAGTGACAACGATGGGAACTAGCAGTCCAGTGGAGCATTCTTTTTAAGCAACATTGATATTGTTCAGTGATAAAAAAACCCCTTTATTTTCAGAGTCACCATCTCATCTAGTAAATCTATATACCTTGACTTTCATCTGTTTGGACTTTTGTAAGGCCTTTGACTGGAGAAATTTGGATTTGATGGATGGACTGCTCAGTCAACAAGGAATTGGTAGGACGGTCACATCCAGAGGGCAATATTCAAAAGCTCAATGTCCAGATGGAGATCAGTTACAAGTGGTGTCCCTTAGGGGTCCATAATATGATAGCAGCTTTCCAATACTTAAAAGGGGCCTATAATAAAGATGGGCACAGACTTTTAGCAGGGTTTGTGGTGACAGAACAAGGCATAACAGCTTTAAACTTAAAAAGGGTAGATTTAGATTAGATATAAGGAAGAGATGCTTTATGATGAGGGTGGTGCAACACTGGAATAGGTTGCTCAGAGTTGTGCCTGATTCCTGGAAACATTCAAGGTAAGGTTGGATGAGGTTCTGAAAAAACTGATCTCTTTGAAAACATTCCTACTCATTGCACAGGGATTGGACTAGATGACCTTTAAAAATCCACTCCAATGCAAATTACTCCATGAGGATGGGTGGATGAGGTGCTGAGGGACATGGTTTAGTGATTGATAGGAATGGTTGGACTCGACGATCCAATGGGTCTTTTCCAACCTAGTGATTCTATGATTCTATTATTGAATGTCAGTCTGCCTTCACTTAGGAGGCTTATCCTCAGCAGTATCTTTAAATTCTGCTTTAAATCTTTATGTAAACTTCTAGGTATTTTCCAACCAGTTATTTTATACAACTGTGGGTTTGTGCTTTGTGTTGGTTTGGGCAATAGGACCAGAGACAGCTCATCCTCTGTCTTTACCCCTAAACCTCCATTAAGCAATTAACCAAGCAAATTCTTAACACGCTTTTTCTTGTTGCTTAATAAAGGGAAAGGAAACTGTGGTCAGTCTGGTGAACAAGCTAGAATCCAGGTTAGGTCATTCATTGGCCCTGCTCCCATTTACTTCAGGAGCAAAAGAGGAGATAAATTAAATATAACTTCCTATGGTCTTAACTTTCCCCAGCTTACTAGCGCTATTGCTTATTTAATGCTGGCTGCAATTTAGCACCAGAAATCTTAAGCATGGGAATCACAGAAGGATGAATGCATTCTTCTGTTTGTAAGCTGCATTTCCAGATACTAGAAAGCATTTGTTCCCACTTCAATTTACATTCCAAATCTTCTCAAGGAAAATCATGATAAACTCTAATCCTTTGGTGGAATTTAGCATGGGCCCATGCAATTTTTATTGACATTTTGATGAAAAAACCCTCTGGCTCAACATTTATCAGGAAGCTGGAGAGTAGTGCAAATGAAGAGTCTGATTTAAAGCAAGAATTCAAGTAAGCCTTCTAAGATGACACAGCTAGCCAAGGACAGCATGGCAAACCAGCTGGGCCAAAACAAATGTATGATTTTTACCAGGGTTAGTATGATGTACAGCATGAGATTCCTGGCCAAGCTCATTGATCCTTGGGGCTGTGGAGTCTCAGCAAGCCACTCATCCCCAAGGGACCCCATAAGTACCGGTTCATAGCTAATCTCTTTGTTATTCCTACACAGTTTTCATCTATATAGCATGAAACACTGTCTAATATTTAATTAGAATGTCATTAATACTGTGGTATTTGGATGCTAAGTCTCTTTTTTAATTGACTTGGTGCTTAGTGACCTTTAGCAGTTTTTTTAAGTCTTGAGTTGTATCTCATTACTAAAAGACAGAAGGAAATGGAGAGGAAACCATTAGAGAAAACCGAAGAAATGCTTGGGGAAGAGATTAACAGCATCCACATGAATTTGGCAGTTCTTAAAACATCCACTGGAAAAACAGCTGAGACATCTTGTTTATTGCTGTCCATTAATATTGTTGTGATTGCAACCAGGCTCAAACCCACTGAAAATTATTAAGGGTTCTGAGAAGCCATAGCAAAATTTTTTTTTTAAAGATAATCTTTCTTTATTTATTCTGAAGGATTAATTAAGTGGAAAGTGCTTGCTGTGTACTATGCAATTTGGCCTTTTGCTTATGTCCCTTAAAGAATGCAGTGCTTTAAAAATAGGTACAGCAATATTGAGGTTGGCCTTTTTTCCCTACATAGGTTGTGTCTGAGTCTCAAATAGCACACTGAAAGAAACCTAACAATATTGTTTGTCCCAAAGTGTGTACATCTCTAATACATCTTTTTTTTGCCATATTACTAGAATTTCCTTTCCACTCGTAAATTTCCATGATATGGAGGAGTTTCGTTTATTTGGCAATTAGAGCAGGCCTGTTTGTGTTTCATTCTCAGCTCTGTTACTGACTCATTGATGTTTCCACATCATGCACATAGATGTCTTGCAAAGGGTATCTTCAGCTTCTGTAAAATGTTAAGAAATACAGAATTGGATTGAGCTGCATTAGAATCCTGTATATGCCACTTTCAGGATGGACTCCTGAAGAGTAGTAATTTTAGGTATCGTAACTCTATGAGCTTTAATTTTCTTGCCAAAACAACCTACATATTTTGGTGTGCATTACTAACAGTCAAGAATCCTGTTGCTTAAACTGTATGCATTTCACAAGTCAAAATTTCAGAGAGGAATAAAAAATGCCAGTGTTCATGAGTGGAGCAGGAGCAATAGAAGTAATGCACTGTTATGCATAGTGACATTTCTAATTACTTTCGTTCCAAAATCCCCAAAGAATTAATCTACTTCTACCAAAACAAAAGAATAAGAATTCTATATATCCTCCTTTGAGTTTCTTTTATCTTCCTCAGGAGAATTCTACATTGGTTATTAACTTTGGCCTGCAACACAAACATTTTGTAGTTTTTAATTAAATACTCCTTTAATTTATGCATTGGTCTTAGAATACTCTATTCTGCTCTGTTTTT
Organism: Clamator glandarius; assembly: GCA_033459285.1. Taxonomy (NCBI): domain Eukaryota; kingdom Metazoa; phylum Chordata; class Aves; order Cuculiformes; family Cuculidae; genus Clamator; species Clamator glandarius. The sequence continues at coordinate 744,049 of JAUNZM010000965.1, forward strand.
TCTTTTACAGCAGGGGAGGATGGATGTTTATACTCTGTACATGCATGTAAACTATTATTTACTCATAGATGTAATATGATTTGTACAAGAGGGGTAATCTTATATATTTCTGGTCAGTTATAGGAGAATTGTCGCTGTTGGGGCAATCCACGACATGTAGAAGTTGTGGGCCAAAAGACCATCTCTATCGATTTTACAAGACTTTTTATACCCCTTCCCGAGCTGCGCGTCCGTGCACGATTGGTTTAACTAAAGATCTACAGTTCATAATTGGATGACTCCTTCTCAACTGTAACTTCATAACTGGGTGATTCCACTTGCGGCCTGGCAGCTTACTAATCTTGTTTACTCGGCTCTTCTTGGCACCTTCCAACTTCTCCAAGGATACACAGGCATCTAATCAAGGCCAATGTTTAGGTTCACACACTCTAACTCCTCGGACCACCTGAGGTTTCCCACAATTCCCCCTTTTTGTATTTGTGCTACAAAAATTGCCCGCACCTTCTGCTGCAGGGCCCTTTGCAACAGAGACACAAGACATGGCAACATTAATAACACAAACACAACAGCTAACAAAATCAACATTCTAGACCTTACCAAAGATAACAACTACCTTGACAGTCCCTATCCTTTAAGCAAGCCTTTCAACTAATTCCATCCATTGACTCCTTATCTGATACAACACATTCCCTCAAAGCCTTCAAATTCATGTCCTTAAACTAATAATGAGAATCTAATATGGTTCTATTTTGTGATACAGCATACCTAACACTATCAACATCAGTTAACAAACCACTCAGTGAAATCAATCTAACATTGGTTTGCTTACCTAGCCAACATTCCAAGTTCATTAGCTTTCCCAGGCAGCCGCTGTAGCAACTCCAATACTGAGGCTGCTATAATTTTTTGTAATAAGGTTGGATGTTGGTGACATAAGCTCCCCAAAGCTACATGGCCCATCCTTAAGTTTCAAAAGAATTCCACCCCCCATGCTCTATCCCCACAAGCTAGAAAGATCCCTACAAGCAAAATCTACTAGAAGAGAAAAAGAGTGTGACATATTAGAGGAGGTGTATCTGCTTCAGTTGTGGGACCATTCGTTCTTCACTTGCACGGACCATCCATAACAGGCCAAATGCAGCGAGCAGGAACCCGCTGAAGGCCACTATCTGTGGAAACACAAGCATACGCTCTTCCTCAGGTTAATAAATCACACAGAGGTGACCATTGTCCACTTTGCAGGTCTTTCACCTTAACCTTAACACCAGGGGAAATATTGGTTGTGCTATGTAGGGATTCAAAGTGGCGAACCATAGGTGGCTCCTGCATATGTTCTATTATGTTAACAAAATTCAGTACATACATGGCTTTATTTAACCATGCTTCAGGGGGTTCTCCAACCATTCCCCCTTTTTGTTTTTGAAGAAGGCATTTTAGTGTGCCATGTGCACACTCCACAATGCTCTGTCTGGTGGGAGAATGAGGGATCCTAGCAACATGGGTAATCCCCCAAAGCTGTAAAAAAGCTTTTACTCAAACGGAAACGTAAGCAGGACATTATCAGTCTTGATTTGATGTGGAACACCACACACAGCAAAAGCCTGTTGTCAATGTTGAGTAGCATCTCTAGCTGTTTCTCCTGTGTGTGCAGTAGCTACTATGACTGACGAAAATATGTCAATAGACACATGTACATATTTAAGTTTACCAAACTCTGCAATATGGGTAACATCAGATTGCCAAATCTGTAAAGTTTGTAAATCTCTGGGATTTGTGCCATAATACGCAGGTACATGTTCGCCTTGGCAGTCAGGGCAGGCTGCAATAATAGAATGGGCCTCTGTAGTTGTTAAATGAAATTGAGGTTTCAAGGCACGAAAGCCTTGATGCAAAAAACGATGGGATTCAATTGCCTATTGTGTCAGATTAGGCACCGGTCCCATTGCCACAGCTGAGACCAATTGGTCTGCCTGCACATTACCGGCTGTTAGAAATCCAGGTAAAGTGATATGGCTTTTAATATGCTGGACATAATACGGGTGTGATCTTTTTTGAATCATCAGCCATAATGATTGTAGCACAATTGGAACGCAAATGTAACAGCACGAAGTTCCACAATCTGAGAGGAACCTTCTTGCTGCTCAACTATGTGTTGCCACTGGTGACCATCATACCAGAAAACAGCTGCTTTTCCAGTGCATCCTGATCCATCTCTAAATACGGTAGGACCTGTCGCAGGTTCTTTCTGGCTTGTTTCTGTCCAATATGAATCTGATTTCCTATCTTATATAACGGATGAGAAGGAAAATGATACTCAATTAGTCCTGTATAATTTATTAATGTGGCCTGCAATGCTGAACTGTTAGCTAGACACCATTCAAAATAGTCTACCTATACAGGTGAGATGATTTTTTCTAGGTCTCTTGCCAACAATTCTGAGCATCTCATTTGAGTCTTAATGATAAACTGTGCCAATAATTCAAACAGGCCAGGAGCAGTCTTCTTGTTGCAACAAGACAAGAAGGCCCATTCCAATACATGAAGTGGGTCTTCCTAATCTGGGTTAGGCCTCAATAAGGCCCTAACCAATTTATGATTCCTGCCAATTTCTGTAAATTGTTCAAGGTTTTCACTTCCATCATTAGCTGGATTGCTTGTGGCTCCACAGTGCAGTCAAGCACCCTCATGCCTAAATAAAGCCATGGCTGAGTGTGTTGTACCTTCTTTGCAGCCACCACTAGGCCAAATTGGTTCAATGATATTCGTGCATCAGATTCCATTGCTGACAACAGCTGAGATGTTGGAGCAGCCAGAAGGATATCATCCATGTAATGAAAACAGTACTCCATTGCATATTTTTCTCTGATTAGGCTCAAGGCTTGAGCTACAAACCATTGACAGATGGTGGATGAATTTTTCATCCCTTTTGAGAGCACCTTCTAATGGTACCTCTGCGATGGTTCAGCATGGTTGATTGATGGAACTGTAAAAGCAAACTTTTCCGTATCATTTACATCTAATGGAATAGTGAAGAAACAATCTTTTAAGTCTATCACAACAATTTCCCACTGCATGGGGATCATTGTAGGTAATGTTAGAAATGTTAGAAAATGGCATACGAGTCTTTTTTTGTGTAGAAGGTCACACAAGAAAGTCACACCAATGCCATGAGAAAAAGCCGATCTAAAGAGTTTTCCAGTCATCCAAAAATGGCTTAGCACTTATAATCCATGTACATAGCCCACTCTTATATCTGAGAAAAAAATCCCCAACACACGATTAGAAAGCCGTCTTTAATTTTGTGTGAGATTTAGGAATATATTTTGCAAATAAAACTTGAATGAGAATTTTACACTGCTCTTGACATAAGTAGGGCAGCTTTAATAAAATAATACAGTGAACAGAAGGCCTTGTGCCAAAATCTTGACTTGAAAAGGCTAAAATGTTCAACTTCTTCCTCTTCATTGAGGAACTACAATTTCACAGCTACACCTAAAGTATTTTAACCAGGGAATCACTTCCTCTAAACTCTCTCAGAATTTGATTAATAGATTAACAAAAGTTTAAAAGGTAGATGTAGAGATACTGAGCTCATAGGAAACACTGTATTCAAAAACAGCTGTAGCTCAGGGAAGTTTGGAGAGATAACAGAGGGAAGAACAAGACTTGATCCCACATGCAAAAACAAATAGGAATTTTGTAATTTGTTTAGTTAAAATACAAAATCAAATAATTACATGACACTTCTAAAGAGGGTCAGTGTTTTCACAACAGAATATATTTTACTCACAACAGTAGAAACCAACAACATGTTTACTTTTTTAAAGATAAGCAGCTTCATGTAAGTATTGTGCCCTAGGCTCAAGAAAGAGTTGCTTCCTGGAAAAATCATGAAGTTATTTTCATTTTCAAAAACTAAGTGTTGTAATCTCAGATTGCTGTATCAGACACTTTCGGATTTGTCTCAACATTAGGAAAGCACTAAAGCTATGTCTTCCCAACCTTTGGAGCCTGAAACACTTGAAAATGCTCTGAGCTCATCATGCTTCGAACAGAAATACTACTGGAGTAAAAGCACATCCTCTTTCATCATAATCAGTAAAACAACAATCACAAGTGCTAGCACTGTTTCAGCATTTTAGAATAAGACTAAAGGTGGTTTAATAGCGATGATCAAGTATTCTTTTTGTGTGTGTTGACAGTCTATTCCAAGAAAAAGGCTAGTGGAGCTGGTTGACTTGGTTGTTTCCATTCTTTTCCTGGTCACTCCATATTCCCCAAACTATCTTTAGCAGCATCAAGGAGAACTGAAATACTGGAACTAAGCTACTGTGTTCCTTCAGTCCTAATCTCTTCATTGAACTTAAAGAAGAAAGCAATTTATTTTCTTCAAATGGTGAAAAAAAATCTGTGTCGTAAAAACTAATATAATCATGTGTAAGATTGCAATCAGTGACAACAGTCCTCCTAGGTCTCTGTCCTCCATGCTCTCTGTCCTTATTGTAAGACGACCAGAAGGCAAGAAGAGCTGGATTTTACATGGCTTTCATTTGCAACTGGGTAGCTTAGGTGGCACAATCCCATTCCCATTTCAAATGCTATTAAAAACATTAGTATTTCAGAATAGATAAAACAATTGGCAAAAAGTTCCTAAATGTGTTCTACTGAATAAAGATTCACAGACTGCTTCAAATCATCATATGAACCCTCATGGGATGACACAAAACTACCTTGTTTCCAGTCCATATGGTGTTATGCTTAATAAGATGAAAAGCAGGCAGTAAAACCATTATCTACTTTGTATGCAATCTAATTAAGGGTAAAGGTTTGTGTGCAGTAGTTGCAAACCTAGCTGTAAACTCATAATGTACTTTAGTCAACAACTGAATTAGTCAAATCATCTCTGCCCTTGGGAAATTTTATTCTTTTATACTCAGAAACTCCAAAAATAAAAGAAGTTGTAACTCTCTGTTTAATAACTGAAAGTAGCTGAAGAACTAGTTAACAGCAGTTGGTTGTACAACTTGGTGCTTCTTACCATTCTAAATCCAGATTGCAATATATTTAGACTATACAGTTATCAAAGATTTTTTCAACTAATTAAGAATAGTTAGAAACAAAAATTCTAGAAGAAATTCATTTCTTCTTTCATCGCTTTGAATAATTATTTTTACTATTATTGTGCACGAGCTACATTGATGGTTCTTAAACAGAGCACAGAAATTCTTCAACAATCTGCTCATACTGTTCTAACTGATACTATTACAATTTAACAGCTTCTGGATGCTGTAAGATTATAATGCTTTTAGTATCCACCTATTGAGTTTGGCTTCATATATATATATATATATGTATATATATATAGGTATCTTGTTCTGTCACTTTAAATAGGTATGGGTCTGACAGGTTGCTAAGGATGTCCTCCTGTCAATTCACTTTCTAAGCTTCCCTTCAGAGGGGAGCCCAGGTGCAGCTAGACTCATCTGTAGTCCCAGACTTGGTCGATGGTTTATGACTAAAGGATAATGTGATGCGTGTATGTGTTAGACACCAGTCAGAATTAGAGTAAACAGTGGGTATTTTATTTTAAGAGACAATTTTGGGATTGCCATTGAAAAATTCACTTGCTGTGTTAGCACTAGAAGATTATAACCAGTTAATAATGGCCACATGTATATATGTGAGGTAACAATTGAAACTTGAGTTAGTAATTTTCCTTCCAAATAACTGACAAAGTTAGGTGTGCGATTCTTACCCAAAAGGAGTACTTTCTTGAGGAGGGTAGAGAGATCCACGCCCACCAAGCCATGTGACAGGTAAGGTGATCATTTTTCCTCCCTCACAAAAGTGTTTTCAGGTGCTGATTTTATACTTTTTGAAAAACACTCCTGTGTCTCTTGGTGAAGTGGGAAAAAATCAATTAGTATGTGTTGCTTGGCTCTTGGCAAGGTAGTTTATGTTGCCACAAGGGTTCAGGGCAAGGAGCTCACTAAGTGCATTTGGGGTTGTTTCTGTTCTTAACTGAAGTATCTTCAGGCTGTGAAGCCTCTATCGCACCCAAGGTGTCACTCATTTGCCTTGCAAGATAAGGTTGTTCCTAGTTCAAGTAGAGCTGCTCCCTTTTGCAAACCACTCCCTTTTGCAGAGTTCAGTATTTGCTGTGCAGAAGGCCTAGTAAGTCTACTGTATCACAGCTTTCCCTCCTCTACCAGTATAAAATATCCCAAAGTAGCCTCTTTTCATGTTAGATATAAAATCTCTTTGTTGTATTTAGGAAGTAAAACATGAAATTCTACACCCAATAGACAACTTACAGTTAGTCTTATAACCACTACAGTCTACGTCTCTGAAGAATCAATTGCAAGGTCCTACGCTTGGGTTTGGGGCAATCCCCAATTTCAGTACATGATGGGGCATGACGTTATCAAGAGCTGCCCTGTAGAGAAGGACTTCGGGCTGCTGGTCAATGAGAAGCTTGGCATGAGCTGGCAATGTGCACTTGCAGCCAAGAAGGCCAACCGTGTCCTGGGCTGCATCGAAAGAAGCGTGGCCAGCAGGTCAAAGGAAGTGACTCTGCCCATTTATTCCTCTCTAGGGAGATCTCATCTGGAGCACTGTGTTCAGTCCTGGAATCCTTAACATAGGAAGGATATGGAGCCATTGGAAGGGGTCCAGAGGAGGGCTACAAACATGATCCAAGGGCTGGAGCACCTTCCCTATGAGGACAGGCTGAGAAAATTGGGCTTATTCAGTCTGGAGAAGAGAAGGTTATGAGGATATCTTATAGCAACATGAAAGAGACCTACAAGAAAGCTGGAGAGGGACTATTCATAAAGGCTTGTGGTGATAGGATAAATGGCAATGGGTATAAACTGGAGAGGGGCAGATTTAGACTAGACATTAGGAAGAATTTCTTCACAATGAGAGGGGTAAGGTACTGTCACTTTGCCCAGGGAAGTTGTGGATGCCCCATCCCTGGAGTTGTTCATCCCCAGGCTGGAAGGGGACTTGGTTAGACTGAGCTACTAGGATGTCCCTGCCCATGGCAAGGGGGTTGGAACTAGATGATCTTTAAGGTCCTTTCCAACCCTAACTATTCTATGATTCTATTCTATGGTTCTATAATTCAGTATTTAGCTGGAGCATCTGATACAATATGCCAACATTCTCTGATGAAATCTACTAGCCAAAGGGAAAAGAGTTGAACACTCAAAGGTTTTGCTTTGCCCAAAGGATGGTTATCCAATCAAAGCAGATTTTACACAGGTAAACTTAACTGGTAGGTGTAGTCCAAAACATGTCTCATGATAGCAGGATGCATACGTAACTCTTGGAGAATCCACAGCCTCCTCTGCCCAGAGCACCTTTCACTTCTGCTAAGAGCATCAGAATGCAAGGGCAGTGTAACGTAATTGCAAGTCAACTTTCTGTAAAATTCTTAGATAAAAATCCACCCCATTGCCAATTCATTATATTTGGCAGACTGATGTGTCAACAGAGAAACTGGCTGTGTCTCCTTCTTGCAAGCTGAAAATTACTGTATACTGTCTGCATCCTTTGTGCCTGCAAATGATTCGTATGTTCACATGGTGCACTTCTCTTGGTGAAAATTGCCAGGAACTGCCTACGGCTTAACATGCTGGGTTTTTATCACTGTTCAGTGACTGTACTTCTCTCACAACTTGACTCTCATGTTACTCATTTAAATATCACACAGTTTAAATTCCTAATTAGTTTTGAGTGGGAAAGAAAAGAAAAATTATGTTGATAAGCAAAGAAAAGAGAGCTTTCCCAGAAAAACTCCCCCAGAATGTCCTGCATCTGCTGGCAAAAGTAAATTGTCAGACTGAAGAGTCAAACCTAGGTAGGTACTCACACTGTCACTCAGTTCAAGCTGCAGCAACTAACTGAAAGCCACTACAATTCTGTCCATTCTTGAAGTTCAGCTTTGGCTGCCTTTGAATACCCTTACTTTGCTAACCCACTTAGATGCCATGTCAAAGCCTGTGACATTCTCAACATGGGCAATGGAAGCTACAGCCCAGCTATGCCAGAAAGTCCATCAGTATCCCAAAGGACAGTGGTATCCACTGAGATGTTTGCCCTTGGAGAGAGATTTGCACAAATGGCATAAAGCAGCTGAAGCCTCTCCTCAATTCTTTAAACTTTATGAGTGATTCAGCACTGGATGAAAAGTGAATGGTGACCCTGGTTTCTGAAGAATATTCCTTAAATACCTGGAACAGTGAATCTGTGCCATTGGCAACTCATTTTTAAGAGAAGGAATTGTTCTCTCTTAGGTGGCACGTTGAGATAAGAAGTTTGGTTTGCCAGGTTGGCAGCAACTAGAGGAAGACCTTCATTTTGAACAATGAAACAGAATGGGTTGAGAGAAAGTTACTTAAGTGCCTGTGGAGCTCAGGTAAAGTTTTGTCTGAGTAGAGTGTAAGCTGGCTATCACTGGGCCAATCATATGTATGTAAACTGATGGGCTGTTGTCAAATGTCCTGTGGCTCAGACAAACCCTCTCCAAACAATTCATTTCTTCTGGCAGGGCAGTAAATAATTATGCTTGGTTTTCTCTCTTCCTTCATTAGATTCTAGTTACTCCAGGATATGAAATATTTTTAGAACCTCTATGTAAGATTGCCAGGAGAAGATGAACCTGCCATTTAAACCTGCAGTGCAGTACATCTGCATGCAGAAACTGAGATAGACTTCATGAACATATGCAGAAATGGCAGGAGGCAGGAGAGATGACATTCAGGGAATGCACAATCCACCCTCTTTAGATACTGAAAATCCTGAAAAGTTATGATTTTAAAGGAAACAGCCTCTTGAATGCAAGTTGTTTTGCACATTGTAGCATGGTTAGTTTAAGAACTTAATATTGCCATGGATTGCTTTGCAGTTCACTATTTTACACTCTTTTACATTAGTTCCAAATTGTCTCCCCCTTCCAGACAAAAGTGGGATAACTTCTAGTTTTGGACGTGCAGAGTGGGACTAATACCATTAGTTGCTTGATTAGCTATAAAGAAGCCAGGTTCCCTCCCTCTTCTACTTCCAAAAGGGAGCATGCAAGAGCATGCATGACTTTGCACCTGCAGGTGACACAAACAATGTTTGCCTAAGGCTGGTAACAGCCAAGCAATAGCCTGTAAGATCTTGCTTGCAAGAACTGGTGAAGGCATGATTGCTGCATGTGGGTATATCTCTGTGTTCTGGGAGGTTATAGCCCTTTCAAATCTCAGCACAGAAGCTATCTCTTTTTCTCCCTAGCAGCCTCTGTGTCTTTACAAACTGTACTGGTCAAGTGGCATTCTGCTAGAAACCTCTTTTTACAGGCATGTACCTGTCCTGAAGTATTATGGGGACCTGGAAACCTTTGCAAACTGCAGGGAAGCAGGGTTGCCAAGGATCCGCAGAACAAGGTATTTCAGATATTTTCACTGAAGCCCAGGAAACAGTATTAGGCTTCTGAGAGGCCATAACTGTGGATGAATACTTTCTCCTGTAAGAGAATTACTAATTCTGGAAACCACATGGCAAGGCATGAAAAAGTTTTGACAGTTTATTCATCAGTTCAACTAACAAAACCAAACAATGTTTAACAAAAAGTCAACACTTATTTATCTTAGAAACAGTTTTTCTTCACTGACAAGTGACTTTAAACAAATTCACTTTATTCTCACTCACTAGCTACCAGGCACCTGAAATTCTGTCAGAATGTTTTGAAGTCCAAATATTAAGACACATGGTTCACTATTTTGAAAGGAAAAAAAAAAAGTGTTAAATATATGACAGGATTTTAGAAGTCTAATAACCAGGAAAATCACATCCCAGAGAGGCATAAGCAAGAGGCAACACACAGCATGCAGCTTAGGGAATGAATAAAACCTCAAACACACAAGTGTGTTTAGAGCTGTGAAATTTAAAAATTATACAATATGTGTATTTCACACTCAAGCTGCGGCATTCACATGCTAACGGGAGTTACCAGACCCTGATGACAACATCAGTCCTTCTTAAGAAGAAAGAAAGCAAGTTTATAATTGTTTGATGGCGACTTGTTTGACTTGCAACAAATTATTGCCAACAGAAAATATTGAGGGGAAGAAAGCCCTGACTTCAGAAGACATTCAAAACACTTTCATTTCAGTTAGAATTTGTTTTTCACAGCTTGTGAAAATTCAGTTTCAAAATGTATAAAATATATGGCAAGGACTAGATTGCCCAAAGAAAGGAGGAACTATTTTTTAAAATCAGTTAACACAGAGACCAAACAGAAAGAAGGTGAGGCTTCTGGGTATGGATTTGCAGAAACGTGGCTATGGTCACACACTAAAGTATTTGGTGTCACTGCTGATTCGGGCAGCCTCACTCTCACAGATTTATATTTTTCTTTTAAGTTGTTGGCCCTCAGGTAGATTAATGTCCTAGTACAGCTTGCTCTACAGCGTAGTCTGAAGGAGAAGATGAGTTGACATTTCCCAAAACTGGTAAACCATGTCCTGCTCAGTCAAGTGAAGTGAAACTCTACATTTAGTCTGAGAGCCCCATGGCATGAACCAAGGACCTTGTGTAGATCCTGAAAAGCAATCAGCCAAACCTTTGAAGAAAGGAACCCTTTTCTTTCTTGATCAAACACAATTTAGTTTAAGGTGATGAAGGTATACGACCAACACAAAGCTAGTGGAAGGACTAAATTTACGTCTCTCTTCAGGACTGCAGCTATAATCATAAAAGACCAAATAGCTTCCCACTGAACAGTGCTATTTCTGTCCTGTTCTGCCCTGAATCTTCAGATTAAATTTTCAGAAAGGTGTTAAATTTTCCCCTTTATATGTGAGCAAAGTTACAAATCCACAGTCAGTGAAGCAAAGGTATTCAGTACAAATCTAGATGAATCAAAAATGCTGAAGTCTTGCTAATCTAGATAGTTATTTGGCTGAGTTTGAACTTTGTCCAGCTATCTCCAGGGAAGATAAGGAGGAGGCAGAGCCAGATCCATCCCAGTTAGATAAGAGGTGTCTGGGTGGTCAAACACCATATTAGGGGCCCAAAGAAGCTGTGGAGCTTTGCAGATATTTGAACTCAGCTGCCCAAGGCCCCAAGGAAACTGAATCACATGGCCCTTCTCTGAGAGGGGAATTTTACCATAGAACTCCAGAGGTCCTCTCTGGCCTGAATTGCAGCTCTTACAATAAATTAATTCCTGCATCTGTCAAGCTGCAATGAAGTGTAACTCTATTGTTGCTTTTTAGTATAACATTCAGCTTTAAGCACAAGAATTTTGACTTAGCAACATTCAGTGAAACATCAGGATCCTTCAATAAAGGATATAAATAACTCCTATATGAAAAATCTGTTCCTCTTTCCCTGCTCTCTTGTTACATTGAAAAAATCAATCAAGCGGGAACCACTTCCAATGGGTCCATAAAATGACAACAATCTTTGGAAAAGATCTCTGATCAGGTAAATGTTATACTGGTAGATTTTTGTGAGGTAATGGTAATGCTTCCAAACACTTTGAGCTCACAAGCTGCTAGAACAGAATCAATGTTACTTAACAATTTAGTGCTACTAAATCATTCTATCACCCATATCCATTATTTTCCTCCTCCAATAACTTTGTTCCTCCATCTGAGTAAGCCAAAACCAAACTCCCTACTTACTCTTGTGCAAATGACAGGAACTTTGGGCTACTCAGTTATACATATGCCATTAAAATCATTAATACATTTATTTTCCAGGACTGTGATGCTAATGTCACTGAGCATACATCTGCAACTAAATTGCTAGAACTACAGCAGAAAAGACAAAAATCTGTGCTCCGTTTTTGGGAACATATGATCTGCTGTGATGTTATCCTGACTCTGCAAAACAGTCCAAAGAAGACCGAGACACTCATTTGTTCTAAATAAAAAAAAGGCTTTTATTCATCTCTCATGAGAACACTTTTGGACTGATAGTGAAAACCAGTAAAAAAAAAAACCCTGAATCACCAGAAGCTGCTTCATCCAGTCATTGTTGGTACTTGTACACCTAGTCTCCCATCTCAGGAGCCTGCTGCTCCCTTAACCTAGCCTTCAGGACACAGCCCTGACACCTTCTTGGTGTGTGACCTAGAATAAGAGTTTGATTCCATTGTTGTCTCTATCTTCACATTCCCAAGAACAACAGAATCATTCCCTGACCTGATGGGTTTGGGGCTGGCTGCTAGCAACAAGCAACCCACCTCTGTTCATCAGTCTGTTTCATCCTGCAGAATGAAATTTGGATAGGTTAACAATGTGTTTTGGGAGTGGGTTTTGTGGGACAGTGGCATTCTCTCTTCTCTGATATGGCCTCCCAAAAGAACCTTCCAAACTTGACTTGGATTCTTTTGTCTTCTTTGACTCCTTAATAGCCCTCAACAAAAGTTATGTGAACTTTTCGCTATACAGTTAACAGCATCTGAGGAAAAGGTCATCATGCTTCCCTATTAATTAGTATTTTGCAATAGAAAGTCAAGACCTTCTTTGGAAAAATTAATCAATCCACACCTTTTCTCAGCCTGTCCATCTTTTGCTGATGGTTCTTAAGAACATTTGAGATTTTTACAGTCAAATACTTCATTTTCTCTTGAAGTTTTTAAGAATGAAGCAGTACATATGCAGAAAATACCACCAGCATACAAATCAAAAGACATTGAATAAGATGAGCTTGCTGTTGGTTTTAGACAAGTTTTTTGACTCTCTGCCAATACCAAAAGATGTTGCAGTGTCAGTTACATTCTCTAAACTGTCCTAACAGGATAAGAAAGACAGACAATGAAAATACTATGAGAAGAGTCACAGAGCTTTCCTCCACATACTGCCTCCTTTCCTGTTTCAAATGAGACAGTTGGCTCAAAAAAAAAAAAACCCAAACTTCTACCCAGCATGGTTTCTAGTGGCACTGTAATAGCTTTAGACTGTGCAATTAAAAATCAAGCACACTTACTCCCTTTGACAGAATTATAATTTTGGCTGCTGCAAATCAAACATTAATATTTCCACAAACCTTTGTGTGGACAAGTGGCATTTAGTAGCTATTCAGGAACACCTCCTGCAGGCTGCAAGGTTACCATACCAAGCACCAGGATCAGTTGTAGGCACAGCAAATTTTTGGACAACAGCATGAGATCCTAAGGCCATTCGGTCTCCTAGCTTCAAGCCTTCAGACTCCAATTTAGTCCTTGTTGACACACTGAGGAAAATTATCTTGGGCAGTCCCTAGAAGTATAGTGTTTGACCTAGCACATTCCTTGGCTGATGAAAGAGCTCTGAGATGGAAAGAATCCAAACTCCTTTCTAGAATGAGGAAAGACTTTGAGCTTTTTCATCAGTCTACAACAAGTCCAAAGAGAAATTATGTGTTCAGGGCCTGTCTACTCCAAAAGCACAACTGATGAGTCACCTTGGTATACAGATTCATTTCCACCCTTAGCAGAAGCTTAGTATTTTGCCCAGATCAGCAAAGAGATTTCAAGGAAAAGGTTTCTTTCATGCTTCCTAGACAGAAGGAGTGTGGTCATGCCTTAAAGCACAGCATTTGAGAAAAACACCTATTTCACATTTCTGAAGGCTCTGCTAGAAATATAATTTCTGAGAAGGTAAAAAGAATTGAAATCAACTTTTATTTCTAGATGCCATAGAATCATAGAATCACCAAGTTGGAAAAGACCACTGAGATCATTGAGTCCAACCATACCTATCTGCCACTAAACCATATCCTTTAGTACCTCATCTACCCATGTTTTAAACACCTCTAAGGATGGTGACTCAAACACCTCCCTGGGCAGCCTGTGCCCGTGCCTGATGACCCTTTCTGTGAAATTTTTTTTCCTGATACTTTTCCAGTATGAACCTCCCCTGGCACAGCTTGAGGCCATTCCCCCTTCTCCTATCACCTGTCACTTGGGAGAAGAGGCCAGCACTCACCTCTCTACAACCTCCTTTCAGGTAGTTGCAGGCAGTGATAAGGTCTCTTCTCAGGCTCCTCTTCTCCAGGCATATTTACTTAAAATGTGGAAAGGTAGTTTTCCCTCCATCTTGGTTCACCGCATTGTTTACATCTGACTACAGTGCACAGATTCTAACTATTATTTCCCAGGAGAGTGTCTTGCATTGGAGATCAGGTATATTGCCTTGGAAGAAAAGCTGTTTAACATAATTTTTGTAATTCTTGCTAATATTCCACATTGGTGACATTAACAGAAACATTATTGCACGGTAACAAGGTATTGCCACATTTCACTGTATTGTGGCATTACTACTGTTGTTGATTTGGTTAGTGCCTCAGTCATCACTATCTTCCTCTGTAGATAGCAATTCCACATGGAAAGATTTTTATCTTCTTTGACATGAAAATCTACTCCCATTTTTGTTTAGCTGGCCCATTTTTCTTTAGTATACCTCTTCGCAGCAAAGCAGGGCTTTGTGAATGAGGAGCTACAGTACCACTGCCTTTCAGCTTGCACAGCTGCTCACACTCAGCGCAGAAGAACCAGAGCAAAGCTTTCCTGCCTCGTCTGCAATGGCACAAGTACCACAAAAGCACTGAGCAATGACCAATTGTGAACTCCATTTCTTAGAAGCAGCTTCAAGCCCTCACGAAACATCACATGGTTTTGGTAAATCTTTATAATGCAATCTCATTTCTAACCTGATGAGAATGATTGAGTCCTATCCAATTAGAGAAAAATACCATAGCCTTTGTGAGGGTGGAGATGCAGTGCAGGGCAGGAGAACAGCTCACCTCAACCTCCCTCCAAAGCCAGGAGGGAGAGAAGTGGCTGGGACAGGCAGAGCAATTGCTCAGTGCATGCATTGCTCAAGAGTGGAAGCAGCACTGCAGAGAATGTGTGAACTGATCCTCTTTGTCTCAGCCATAGTGCCCCCATAATAGGGTAGACATGTTTGCAGTGTGTCCTCACTGTGGTGCAATCCCACCATGGACTGTCCTCTCCCAAGCTCTGGGAGATGGTGACCTAGGATAAAACATGATAAACTGTACCATTGCACTGAAGGTGTTAAAAGGTCACACAGTAGAAGAGAGAGCTGGGCACTCCAATATCATTAAACATAATGGCAAGATTTATTCAGTATGCCAAGAAAAGTGGAAACTGGGGTCTGCACTAGGCTGGCTGCCATCCCATAGCAAATGTGCCACAGCCTGGAAATGCCTGAGTGGTACTTCTGCAAGTTTCTTAAAAAGACCAACCATGTTGTCTTCAAGACAGGCATGAGCTACCTCAAAATGTGCTAATTCACATACCCATGGCCACACTCATCCAACAGGAAGACAGCAGTAGAGGTGAATACTCCATGTATAAACCAAGCTGCCCACCTGTATTTGATATTTCACATTTATGTTGTAACAAGGAGTTGGCTTAGCCATCTTCAGACTGTTCTGGTCATGCCTAAATGAGCTCTGCCCAGATCATGTAAGAGACTCCTGTACGGTATCCACATATTTTCTGTATTTTGATGAACTGATGCTAATGTAACTAATGGAAAAGAGAACCAGCTTAAAATTCTTACAGCTATATAGGTTACTCAAAGGACAAATGCTCGCTGAAGTCTCACAAAGCAAGACTTTGGGCACATTTCAATATTGTGTGAAGGTCACAAAGGAGCTTATGAAAGATAAGTTAATGCTTCCTCATAATGTCAGAGGTGCCTCACAAGAGTGAAAAATGGAACAGAGACAAATATGAAAAGCCAAGAAAAAATCCCCCAACTCTTCACTTTACAAGCAAAAATCTGACAGGTTCTGAAAATATAAAAAGCATCTACTCAGGTCCTGGAAACCTGCACTTTACTCACAGATAAGAAAATTACCAATAGATCTGTAGTTTTCCCATGTTTAGTCTTCCCCTGGAACCTCAGGCAGTGCTAATAAATTCTTTTTCTAAATAATGTCAGAAATGCATATATTCTCTAAAATACAAGAAGTCTATATTATTCACTAAACTGAAAGTCGCCACCTTAGATAAAATCTGAATGCATGAAAGAAAAAAAGTTCCTTGTTTTCATTAAATTACACGTAATTCATGGCTGTTGAAAGTTTGTTTGTTTTGCATAGCAATTCCCTTTCTGACTCTTGTTAATGATTGTCACTATATCCAGTCTAAATCACTTAATCATTTTATTGGGGAGAGATGGGGAAGGAAAAGAAAGGGAGGGTGAAGTTGACTCCTCCTTGGGTACCTACTTTGAGATGGTACCACTACCCTTCAGAGACTGCAAAAGGCCACAACCTTGCTGCTTGCTCTGTCTGTGCCAGAATGCCAGAAAACCAGCTACCGTGTTGCAGATATTTTCCACATTTGCTTTACAAGTATGCCAATTTGTACCTCATTTGTACCTTATCCATGCAGTACAGAGATGTTTAGTCCATGTTTAAAGACTAAAGGAGAAAAACAGAGAGATTAAATTACTTGTCTTTAAAAAAAAAAACCAAACCCCACACATGAAACTCACATGAACTACTCTCTTGAAGAGTGATCCAAAGCTGCATTTCTTCCACTGGTGATGTAGTGCTAGGTCCTTAACATTTAGCTTGTATGTCAAATAATACAGTAGTGTGCCTTCAACAAGGCCTCCCACTACAGCACTGTTGCAATGAAGAACAGCTGCCCAGCAGCCACTGATCACCAGCCAAGCACTGCTGACAGCAAGAAAGATATATATGTCTTCATAGGGACAATATGCCCTGTGGTCTATTGAACTATGGCAGTCACAGTTGCTGCATCCAGAATTTTGGATGTGGAATCACCCTGGCCAAGTATTTGTTGTCCCTTGAGGCTGTGAACCACTGGAAAGCAGACAAACCCCCATGTCCAGTACTGTGGGGACAGACAGATTCCTCATGCACCCTCAGCATATACATCATGCAGTAAAGCTATCCTTACCAACAAAACTGTGTTTAATTATGGACTCACTGCAGAGCAGGGATGTTTGCCTGTCAGCCACAACTCAAGCTTATGGTACACATGCAAAAATCCTACAGCCCTTGGGTACCCGCGAACCTTTGCGAGGAGAACAAGGTATGTGACCACCCCACACCTAATAGATGCCTGCAGATGGCAATCCCAGGGCAAGGGACCAGAACCCACAGTTGTGAGTGTGTAATGTTCATAGAATCATAGGATCATAGAATAGTTTGAGTTGGAAGGGACCTGAAAGATCATCTAGTTCCAACCCCTCTGCTATGGGCAGGGACACCTCCTACCAGACCAGACTGCCCAAGGACCCTCCAACGTGAGGATGAACACCTCCAGGGTTGAGGCAGTCACAAATTCCCTTGGCAACCTGTGCCAATGTCTCACCACTCTCATGGTGAAGAAATTATTCCTTATGTCTAGCCCCTCTCCAGTTTATACCCTTTTCCCCTAATCCTACCTCTACAAGCCTTTATGAACAGTCCCTCTCATCTTTCTTGTAGGCTCCTTTCAGGAAATGGAAGGTTGCTATAAGATCTCCTCGGAACCTTCTCTTCTCCCGGCTGAACAAGCCAAACTCTCTCAGCCTGTTCTCATATGGAAAGTGCTCTAGCCCTCTGATCATCTTTATAGCCCTCCGATCATCTTTATAGCCCTCCACTGGACTCATTCCAATAGTTCCATCTCCTTCTTATGTTAAGGATTTCAAAACTGGACACAATACTCCAGATGAGGTCTCACAAGATAGAGGATAGAGGGCCAGAATCACCTCCCTCAGTCTCTTGGCCACGCTTCTTTTGATGCAGCCAAGGATATGGTTGGCATTCTGGGCTGCAAGAACACCTCGCCAGCTCATGTCAAGCTTCTCATCAACCAGCACCCCCAAGTCCTTCTCTGCAGGGCAGCTTTCAATCACATCGTCCCCCATTATGTACTGAAATTGGGGATTGCCCCAACCCAGGTGCAGGACCTTGCACTTGGCCTTGTTAAACCTCATGATGTTCTCACAGACCCACTTCTCCAGTCTGTCCAGGTCCCTCTGAACTAGATCCTGTCCTTCTACTGTTGCAGCTGCACCACTCAGCTTAGTGTCATCTGCAGCACCAGTCCCAATATAGACCCCTGAGGGACACTACTTGCCACCGTTCTCCATCTGGACTTCGAACCATTGACCACTACTCTTTGAATACAATCATCCAACCAGTTGCTTATGCACCACACTGTCCACCTACCAAAACCATATTTCTCCAATTTATAGAGAAGGATGTCATGGGGGACTGTGCCAAAGGCTTCACAGAAGTCTAGATAGATCACATTCATTGGTTTACTCTCGTCCACTGCTGCTGTTACCCCATTGTAGAAAGCCACTAAGTTGATCATGCAGGATTTGCCCCTGTTGAAGCCATGCTGACTGCCATTAATCACCTCCATGTCCTCCATGTGCTTTAGCATAGCTTCTAGGAGGATCTGTTCCATGATCTTCCCAGGCACAGAGGTGAGGCTGACAGGTCAGTAGATCTCTGGGCCATCTTTTTTACAGTTTTTAAAAATGGGCACAATGTTACCCTTCTTCCAGTCACCAGGGACTTCTAACTGCCAAGACTGTTGAAATATCATGGAGAGTGGCTTGGCAACCACATCTGCCAATTGCCTCAGGACTCTGGGATGCATCTCATCAGGTCCCATTCATTGTTTTGTTTTTTTTTTTTTTCACAAAAGCATTCTGCCTAAACTGTGTTAGGAATTATCTGAATTTTTCTAGTGCTTCAGGAATGCCTGGTCAATCTTTCAGTCATTACCACTCTGTAAGCATCTCCCTCTTCTGTTATTGTGGCTGCAGCTGGATTTCCTGCAGGAGGAGGCACTACCAATGTAGACCTGGTACTCTGGGGATCCTTGGTGAATGGCGGGGTAATGGGGACGGGGAAAGGCATGGCAAAGGGGGACGAAGGCAGCACCTAAAGTCTGTTTGAGGGAAATAGACACATTATATCCTTTTTGTTCAGTTCATGGCAGCCAGAGCCCTGGTAGTGCTGCGGGGAGAGCACAAGTTTACCAGGGGTAGAGGTGTATGAATAACATGATGAGAAGCTGAGAAGGTCAGATTTTTTTACTAGACAGTGTATTGAAGCATACTGAAAAGCTTGCAGATGACTGGAACAAATGGCAGGTCCACTCTTCAAAACACTGATTCTTTAAAAGTTTCTAGTAAGAGACAGGCTTACACCATTTTTGTCTTTGATCCCGTATGATCTTCCCTCAAACAGTTCTCTAAAACACTCATATGTGCAGACTTCTTTGGAAAGGAACGGAAAACCTGCCTTTCCTTTCTTAAGGAGCAGGGCTGTTCATGGTTATCTGTGATGCTTAAGATTTCTGAAGAACACCACAGTATTTTTAAACCGAATTTCTATTAATAAGGATAATCTTTTGCTGCTATCAATTTGGATTTATTTTGCTAAAAAACCCCTCTATTCCTGCTTCTATATCATTTTCAGCCACAGACACATGGGTATGTAGTTTAATTCAAATTCTAGTACTTACATTGAACACTGAGAAAAGCCAGCTTCTGTGATATGGAATGTATTTCTTCTGGCAGGGCTTAAACAAAACCTCAGGAATAGGCTTAAATAAAAGGCAAAGAGGAAGTTACATCCCTGCTGGCACTGCTGAGACAGACGGTTAGCTCACACAACACCTCAGAACAGGTGAGGTTGAAGAAGTTTTACTTCCTGCCATGATCCTGCAAAACACTCCATAGTGAGGATCCTAGTTAAAAGACTATAGAAGTTAATGGTCCACAGAACAGAAGGGCATCTTCCAGATGGGCTCTTTAAATATTAAAATAGTTCTTTGAGGGGAAAAGGACTAAAGCCTTCGTTGTGCTTTGCTTCTTTGTAGATAGTTTCCATGAGCATGGGTGCAGAAGGTGAAATACTAAGCCCCAAGAGAGCTGCAGACAGATTTCATAAGAATTTGGAATTGCTCTGTAAATGGCCTGACATGTGATGAATAAAATTTAACATTGTTGAATAGACAGTTACGCATAGCAGGCCAAAATATCTCAGAAGTACAGGGGTACAGATGAATGAATCATGTTTCATCATCAAGGTCATATAATCAACGCAATCTCTCATGAGTCCTCTTCTGTATTGATCTGCACCATCTGATTTATAACCACACCACAGAAAATCAAGCACTGCTATGCCATTTACAGTCTTTGTCATGATTCTGCTGACCAAATACAAGAAATAATGATATTTTACTAGTTTTGGTGTGGAGGTGTTCTGTGGAGGCCTGTCTTCAAGCATACCAGGGACAGACAAAGTTCTGTGTATTAGTGATTTACAAAAGTTGCTAGTCCTGAAGTGGGCATTACATGGCATATATCTAGACTCTGAAGAGAGGTTGTACTTGAGTAAATTATCACCAGAGTAAACTAATTCTACATTAATTTCTTCCTTTTCTAAGCAGAGTTACACATCAAGGGAAGTTCTTTTCTACTTATCCTCATGACTAAGATGACAATTTTACAATTTCAACTACATTAATTAACCCTTATAAGTATAATACAACCTACAATTTAAGGATGTATTATTTAAGGTAAAGATTCTGCTGAGATCAGGAAAGCCATTTCACCAGCCTTAAAGTCCATTGCCAAACTGCCAAATCAGAGTCTATCCAAAGTTTTGCTTGGGTAACAACTTTCTTGTGGGAAACAACACTAAATAGTCTGTTACTGGAAGTCTTAAAACCAAATATAATATGTTGCTTTAGATTGGAAGCTAATAGTTCAATTTTCTGAATTAACCAGATTACCTAGGATATACCCAAGTTCTCTGTGAGTAACCTCTGAGAAAATACAAAGTTAATGTCAATCCCAGTGTCGTATCTGCAAATTCCAGGAACATATTTGCACATTACAAAACAAAGCATTTAATTATATGCCTCTTAAGGAAGGGAGTAATGATACCATAGCAATAGAACTTGAACTCCTATTTAGCTCTGCTCGATGAGACTCTTGAATGCAAAGTCGAATTAGGATTTTGAATTTCATATACAATCAGCCTTTCAGCAGTGGGACGCATTTCCCAGAGAACACTGGATGACTTTCCCCTTCTACAGTCAATCATTTGCCTTTGAAAATTAGTGGAAGTATAGTGAGCACCCGAACAGATCTCAGAGAATTGATCATTGTTACAATAAGTACTGCCAAAGGTGTGTCTTTCATTAAGTGCTGCTATCCATTACAAGAGAAACTGTTCATGTTTTATTTTAAAGCAAACAAAATATTTTCATAAATCTTAGATAAAACCAGAAGAATTAGTTCAATTCATCTGTTGGCACACTTAATTTATGCTGGGTAGGTGTTCCTGACTGTTTCAAAGAACTTTGAGACACACAGAACAAGTACTGATTATTGGAGTGAAGCGTATTTCCTTGTGTTATTGATGGAAATATGCAGCTACATCTGACCTCAAAATATTCAAAAGTAAACTGAAATACTTCCAGTTCTGTCTTACAAAAATACTTTAGTACTCCATTGCAATAATAACACTCCAAGAAAATAACTGCTCTAACTCTATCAGCATACCATGATTGGTGCAGCAAAAGGCCTTCAGCTATGGAAAATATTACATAAAATTTCTTTCTTCTCTTGCTGAAATACACGCATACAATAATTTACAGTTTCACCAGGGAGCAGTATTTTGTCGTTCTGCACAGTATCACTGCATACTGCACATGGCTGTAAGCACACCAACCAGAACTGCAATGTTATTCCCCTTTTTTGCACCAGTTCATAGTCTTCCTCTTTCCATGTGTCGTGACTGTTTGTGTCAGGCATCCAAATGTGTTTTCTTAGTGCCCTAAGGCAGCTAAAGCTTGTAAGGATAGGACTGACTATACTTTTACACTCAGAAACTTTCACATACACTTTGCTGTTTAGTGAGCGGCCCTGAAGAACCAGCAAAAGCCCATAGAAACATGACAGACAGACTCCCTGGCAATAAAGATAGTGACATGGACCAGCTTGCTTCATCCTAGTGATCCTGACACAAATCCAAAATGGCAGATCTGATGTCACAGAGATCTCATATCAGTGTTAAGATCTGCCTTTCTGCAGAAAATAAGGTAAGAATTCCCTGTTAGAGAGGGACTATGAGTAAAATATCTCTTAGAAAATTTAACATTTTTACCGTGTTTTTACCTTGCCGGTTTTTAATTCACTATAATGTGGGACTGTCAATAAAATCTTACTGCTCTCTTTGATAAGGGGATTCAGGAGAATCCCCTCAAAAATCAATCTACCCTAAAAATCAATCAATACGCTTTTGCAGCTCCAGATTCAGGAACACAAAAGAAGTGTTCCCACGAATGCAAATACAGAAGTCAAAGTCCTTAACACAAGACACCATTTGTCACTAGATAGTATTTGGAAGGGATATGTTAATCACCAATCAAGACATGTCAGAAAATTCTGGGCATTACAAGACAGGTGAGAAAGGTACATAGGAGAGGCAGAACATAGCTGGTATATAATGGGATTTCAAAATAAGAATCTGCTGAAATCATCTGCAATGCAAACCTGAACAAGAAATACAACTGTCAGCAAAGGCTGGGGGAAAACAAAGTCTTAGTAGTGCTGCAAAGTCTGTGCTTGCATCATACATGCTCAGGTAAGCAGAAACTAACATTTTCCCATGGAACTGAGAGGTAACAAAAGTTACCATGCTTCATGAGAATAAACATGAGACCTTTAAAATTTTTCATTTAAGATATAAAAGAAAAATTTCTATAATAAAAATACCACTAGGTCTGGAAAAAAAAATTACTGCCTTTTCTTCTCATATCATGATACCAAAGAAGAGAGTCTGGTGATGACAGGGGGTCACAGAGCTGATGTCATATCAATTGTCACAACAGATGGGGCAGCTCCACTCTGTCTCCAGCACCGGAACTTGAGTATGCTAGGATGTCACACGCATCAAAACTGGCAGCAGATGCCCATTTAGGACAGGTTGGTATAAGTATTTCACAACTTGAGACCCAAAATTCAGGTAGTATGAGTTCATGAAGTGTTATCATCTCACCAGCACTTGCTAGATGTTGCAGGCATAAAATGTGAAATGTGTCTGTAGGAGAAGTCTGAAGGACTGTTCCCAGGCTGAGTGTTATTCATCCTTCCCTAGCTACAGCTAACCCGCAGGAATGAACACGAACTGTCTTTCTAATAGATAGTTTCACTGCCCAGTAGATTATAGAGATTACAGAAACCAAGTTCTGTGTACTAGTCTGGAACATTCTGGAAAGACAAATCAAGTCAAAATGCTGTAGAGAGATAATGATGAAGAAGAGACTTAATCCTATACTGATGCAGATCCTTAAGGCTTGTTTGTGCCTTTACATATTTCCTCCTGCTACTACCTAGGTCCATCAAAAGAGAAGAAAAAGCCACTCATTCTAACAAGATTATACTAACAAGGCAGTATGGAGCAACTTACGCCTCATTCACAAGCCAGCCACTACCACCTGTGTGAAGAATATTCTCTGAACAATCTGGTTAGAGTCTGCTTTTAAATATCTGGAAATGTATTTTGCAATGTAGTGGTCTGTCTTCTGTTCAACAGCTGATTTTTGATCTGTAATAATTTCTTTTTATGCTGAAAGAGCTTAAAGGTCAATAAAGGTGGGTTAGAAATGTTTAAATCGTTTAGAACATGAATTTAAAAATAAAATGGATAAGTAAACAACACATATCTCACAGCTTTCTCTTAATAGTGTGTAGACACATTTTTTGCCTTGGCACTTGCAGGCTGACAACATCTGTGCCATATTTTCCTTTGTAAATAGCAAGAGGGAAGGTTTGGATTAATATTTATGTCTTTTTTTAAAGCTAGCTTTATCTAGTACACACCCAACAGACATGCACAAACTAAAATCTATAAAGACCTTGTTTTTCATCTCCTTTTCAATGCAAATCCTGAATGTGTTTGAGTTTTCTTGTCATTTAACATCACAAGACTGGAATGCTGCACATGACACTGATCTTACTGTAAACAGCAAAGATAGCCAGCTCTAACCAGAGACAAACCAAGTTGGATTTAGAGTTAGGCTTTATTTTTGCACCAGCCTAATGATTATCAGAGAGCATCGTCAAAAAAATTAGCATTTGGTTTACTAAATTTTTTTTTACTAAAGCTTGCTCATTTATTGCCTCTCTGTTGTTTTCCCAAGCTAATCTTTTGGGAGAGCAAGGACAGCTGGCTTCCTCCCCAGGAATACTGCTCACATGTCTGGGTGTGAATGGGTTTCTCTGGCTTTTGTAAAAGCTATCCCAATTTAACCTTTATGGTGAAAACAGACTGTTGTACAGCAGGCTGTCAGTGCAAACTGCATTCTGCTTCTTACCCTAGATGACTGGGAAGTTTCCAGACATCAGCCTATGCAAGGGATTTTATGTATAAAGTATACATGTCCTCAAAGCTACCTTCAATAAATGTGTTTATTTCCAGCTTATTCCTACCTGCTCCACAGTCATTTTTCTTGTTTGCCTTGGGTTTGTTTCTTTTTTAATATCTGACATGACTCATATCCAGATTCTGACATGCTATCTCTGGCTGGCAAGTCTCTACTATTCCTTGCAATAGCACAAGTCAAGATATCACATGCTGGTTCTTCCTAGTTAAGAACACCTGCCTTTCCCCTACTCCTTTTGAGTAATCACATGCAACTGCTCATTTTAACACCCCCAATCTGAACAACACTAAAGCCATATTCTGCTTCCAGGAAAACTCCCATCAATGTCAAGAGATTGTTTGTGATTCCTTACCCTCCTCTATGCAAAACTAAAAATAGTTCTACAAAAGACTAATTTATTTTTGTTTTTTCACTTGACTCTGCCTCAGGAAAATATGGAAGAACCCTGGACATCAGAAAGAAGAATCTAAGATCAACAGAAATGAAAAAAATGGTTATAACTCCCACTTCAAATGTATCCATTTACCTCCTATGCTTCCAGTCTACCTGCCTAGCCAGCTTTCCTACACTGTCCATTGTCATTTCCAGTTTGACAGGAGAACCAAAAAAGGTGCTTAGTCCCTACTGGAAAGTAGGTAGGTGTCAGGAGTGAGAAAATATCAGCCCTGCTGAAAGGATGTTGACCACAGGAAAAACATGATAATGCAAGATCCAGGTGTTGAGAAGACTTTATAAGCACTCCTAATTGTATACACAGCTTTCATCAGTACTTGCATCGTAGAATCATAGAATAGTTTGTGTTGGAAGGAGAACAAGGTATGTGACCACCCCACACCTAATAGATGCCTGCAGATGGCAATCCCAGGGCAAGGGACCAGAACCCACAGTTGTGAGTGTGTAATGTTCATAGAATCATAGGATCATAGAATAGTTTGAGTTGGAAGGGACCTGAAAGATCATCTAGTTCCAACCCCTCTGCTATGGGCAGGGACACCTCCTACCAGACCAGGCTGCCCAAGGACCCTCCAACGTGAGGATGAACACCTCCAGGGTTGAGGCAGTCACAAATTCCTTTGGCAGCCTGTGCCAATGTCTCACCACTTTCATGGTGAAGAAATTATTCCTTACGTCTAGCCCCTCTCCAGTTTATACCCTTTTCCCCTAATCCTACCTCTACAAGCCTTTATGAACAGTCCCTCTCATCTTTCTTGTAGGCTCCTTTCAGGAAATGGAAGGTTGCTATAAGATCTCCTCGGAACCTTCTCTTCTCCCGGCTGAACAAGCCAAACTCTCTCAGCCTGTTCTCATATGGAAAGTGCTCTAGCCCTCTGATCATCTTTATAGCCTTCCACTGGACTCTTTCCAATAGTTCCATCTCCTTCTTATGTTGAGGATTCCAAAACTGGACACAATACTCCAGATGAGGTCTCACAAGATAGAGGATAGAGGGCCAGAATCACCTCCCTCAGTCTCTTGGCCACGCTTCTTTTGATGCAGCCAAGGATATGGTTGGCATTCTGGGCTGCAACAATACGTCTGTCCAGGTCCTTCTGAATTAGATCCTGTCCTTCAACTGTTGCAGCTGCACCACTCAGCTTGGTGTCATCTGCAGACTTGATGAGAGTGCACCCAATCTCACTGTCAATATCATTGATGAAGATATTAAACAGCATCAGTCCCAATACAGACCACTGAAGGACACCTCTTGTCACGAATCTCCATCTGGACTTTGAACCATTGACTACTACTCTTTGAACAGAATCATCCAACCAGTTTCTTATCCACTGCACTGTTCACTTAATACAATCATCCAACCAGTTGCTTATGCACCATACTGTTCACCTACCAAAACCATATTTCTCCAATTTATAGAGAAGGATGTCATGGGGGACTGTGCCAAAGGCTTCACAGAAGTCTAGATAGATCACATTCATTGGTTTACTCTCGTCCACTGCTGCTGTTACCCCATTGTAGAAAGCCACTAAGTTGATCATGCAGGATTTGCCCCTGTTGAAGCCATGCTGACTGCCATTAATCACCTCCATGTCCTCCATGTGCTTTAGCATAGCTTCTAGGAGGATCTGTTCCATGATCTTCCCAGGCACAGAGGTGAGGCTGACAGGTCAGTAGATCTCTGGGCCATCTTTTTTACAATTTTTAAAAATGGGCACAATGTTACCCTTCTTCCAGTCACCAGGGACTTCTAACTGCCAAGACTGTTGAAATATCATGGAGAGTGGCTTGGCAACCACATCTGCCAATTGCCTCAGGACTCTGGGATGCATCTCATCAGGTCCCATAGACTCATATATGTTCAAATTCCTCGGGCGATCATGAACCTGATTCTCCTCTACATCTGGACAGGGTTTAGCCCTCTGGTAGCCATCTTGCTGTCTGATGGCCCAGGAGGGGTGAGGAGAGCTCTTATCAGCGAAGAATGAGGCAAAAAAGTTAAGTACCTCAGTCTTGTCCTTGTCTGTTGATACCAGGCCACCATTCCCAACCGTCAGTGGGGGTATGTTCCCTTTAGCCTTCCTCTTCTGATTGATGTACCTGTAGAAGCCCTTCATGTTGGTCTTTGCTACCCTTGCCAAGCTGAGCTCCAGCTGCGCCTTCACCTTCTTGACTTCATCCCTGCACAACCAGGCAGTGTCCCTGTACGCCCCCTGGGTTCCCTGTCCCTGCTGGCACTGCCTGTGCCATTCCCTCTTCTTTAGTTTAACCAGTAGGTCTCAGCTCAGCTACACTTGTCTCTTCCTTTCCCTGCCTGATTCTCTACATATGGAGACTGAAAGGTATTGTGCTTTATGGAAAGCATCCTTGAATATCTGCCAGCTCTGTTCCGCTCCCTTGTCCCTGAGGACCATGTCCCGGCGGTCCTACCAAGCAATTCCTTAGAGATCTGGGAGTCTGCTTTCCTGAAATTTAGGGTCCTTGCTATAACTGTCACCTGTTCAATATCCGTCTGGACCTTGAACTCCACCAATGCGTGATCACTGCAGCTCAGGCTGCCTCCAACCCTAGTGTCGCTGATGATTTCACTTGTATTGCTGACCATTAGGTCCAGTATTGCAACCCCTTGGGTGTGGGTCTCTGTCAGCTGGACTAAAAAATTATCTTCAGTGCACTGGAGTTTCCTGGATTACTTACAGCTTGCCATCCTACTTTTCCAGCATATGTTGGGGAGATTGAAGTCCTCCAGTAGGATGAGAGCTTGCGAGCATGCAGCCTCCTGTAGCTGGACGAAGAAGGCTTCATCAGCTGGCTCTCCTTGATCAGGTGGCCTGTAGTGTACAGCAGTCACAAGGTTCCCATTGGTTCCTCTGCCTTTAATTATGACCCACAAGCTTTCAACCTGCTCGTGGCTACTCTTCAATGACAGCTCTTCACATTCTATCCCTTTCCTGAGATAGAGGGCAACGCCTCCATTCCTCCTACCTAGTCTGTCCCTTCTGAATAGCCTGTAGCTATCTTCCTAGACTTTAGTAAAGTCTTTGACACAGTTTCTCACAGCATTCTGTTTCAAAAACTGTCAGCATCTGGCCTGGACAGGTGAACACTCTCCTGGGTTGAAAACTGGTTGGATGGCTAGGTGTTAGATGACAGCCAACTGAACATGAGCCAGCAGTGTGCCCAGGCAGTGGCATCTTGGTTGTATCACAAACGGTGTGGCCAGCAGGTCCAGGGAGGTTATTCTCCCTCTGAACTCGGCACTGGTGAGACCGCTCCTTGAATACTGTGTACAGTTCTGGGCCCCTCACCACAAGAAGGATGTTGAGGCTTTGGAGCGAGTCCAGAGAAGAGCAACAAAGCTGGTGAAGGGGCTGGAGAACAAGTCGTAGTAGGAGTGGCTGAGAGAGCTGGGGTTGTTTAGCCTGGAGAAGAGGCGGCTGAGAGGAGACCTTATTACTCTCTATAACTGCCTGAAGGGAGGTTGTGGTGAGGAGGGAGCTGACCTCTTCTCCCAAGTGACAGGTGACAGGACAAGAGGGAATGGCCTCAAGCTCCACCAGGGAAGGTTCAGGCTTGACATCACAAAAAAATTTTTCACAGGAAACATCATTGGGCACTGGAATAGGCTGCCCAGGGAGGTGGTGGAGTTACTTTCCCTGGTGGTGTTTAAAAGACTGGTGGATGAGGTGCTGAGGGGCATGCTTTAGTGATTGATAGGAATGGTTGGACTCAATGATTCAGTGGGTCCTTTTCAACCTAGTGATTCTATGATTCTATGATTATATAACCACACTCCAGTCATAGGATTCATCCCAGAAAGTTTCCATGATTGCAACTAGATAGTAGCTTTCTAGTATCACTGTAGCTTCCAGTTGTTCCTGCTTGTTATCATCCTCCATATCTATCTACATTCATCATCTTGGAGAGAAATCCTCAGGGAACTGTTACTCATTCTGCTGCTTATGGAGCTATTCACTTGTTTGCTGTGCAGTGCCTCCACCTGTTTTAGGCTGCAAGCTCCTGGGGACAGGTCTTCACTTTGTTTTCCTTGCACAGAAATAAGCACTGTACAAAACCTCTAGCTAACTTTCTTTCTCTGGAAGATCTATCAGGAAACACAAACAACATCTGTTTGTTCAGGCAGGCAAAGTAAGTTTCCTCACCCCAGTTATCCGAGAAATTTAGGCAGACTTCTAAAGAAGTAGCAGTGACACAGAACGTAACCTGCTCCTGCAGCTGTTAAAACACAGAGTAACTACAGAAGTCAGAGCTGAGGTTCAGAAGAAAGGTTTTTATTTTCAGGCCTATGCATCTTTCCAGGCAGTAGGATGACCACAAAAAGCTGCAGAAATGGATGTAAATATATTGTGTAGCCAACAGATCAACTTGTTCATCAACCAGTTCCTGTGTGTCATGCTAAGTCAAGCACTGAAAAAGCATCTTGAAAACTGATGTATGTACAGTATGTAGTCTCTTAATTGTCTATTAACATTAGAATAACGCTGATTAAGAAACAGGAAAACAATTTGTTACTACAATCAGCAGCTTCAAGCTTCAGGCGGCTGCCTGCTTTCAGTGCAGAATCTAACCGTACACAGATTTACAGTCTATTACAGCAGACTTCCACAAGAAGGGCCCAGAAATTTAAAAAAAGAAACCTAAAATGTCCTGTAAAGCAGATTTTGTGGCAACACTGACAAACTGCTCAGCATTTCGTATTGCTGAGGTAATGTGATGGGACATGACAGAGAAGACCAAGAAACGTTTTGAGGAGGTAAAGCTTCATCAGGCTGCTTTGTTTTTCTAATTTTAGATACTAGCTAGAGAGTGTTAGAGACAAAATACTTCTTCAGATGACCAGTAGCCACAAGACTATGAATCTGGAGAGAGAATCCTTCAATGATGATATGCAGAAAAAAAAAGTCAAATCTGTAGGCAGAACTCCATGTTGGCTTGCTGCTTGTGACTTCGTATCAGTACTGCTACACACCATACAGTCAGGATGACAATCTTTTTCACAAACATAAAATAAGACCAAATTGAAAAGGCAGTGGTCATTTAGGCCTGCTCCTTGAAGTGTATTACACATCTATTTCCAATGTAACAGTAAGTGTACTGATGTCAACAGAAACAAAGCATTATGGTGATGTACGCCTACATCAATGGAACCCTTCTCTGTCAGATCTTTTGGTGTATAACTATCTCTGCTACCTTGTCAGTTGCATAAATCTATTCTTACAATAATTAAAGCCAGCGCCTTGCTTTGCACTCTGTGGATTATTTGCATATTTTTATCCAAACTGTCAAGGACACAGATCAAGAGAGCTAAAAAAAAATACATCTTGTGGTCAAGTAATTGCAGCAATACCAAGAAGAACTTGTCACTTATTAGAGGGACAAAATACAGCCTGTTTTTTCCACCCCTTGTTGTAAGAATTAATTGCTCTTGTAGCACTTAATGCAAAAACAGTTGTATTTTCTGGCAGCTAATCCCTGGCAGATGGAGACACAAGTTTGCAGCTCAGTGCTTTAGTGATTCTTTATTGTGTTGGCTGTGTGGTAATACCAAACGCAGAGCAAATGCATCATATATCAGTAGGTCACAACCACTGAATAACAAAACAGTCAGAAAATGCCCCACAGACATCACTTTCTTTTACTACATATACACATTCTTATTAGGGTTTCTGCTCCAGACTTTACTCCACTGACCATAGCAAGTCTTTCTCACTGTCTTCCTCTCGCATGGTCAGATATCTTTCTGAATATTGCAGAACATGAAAATTGTCAGACCTTTCCCTTTCTGGAAGAAGCAGATACAGTGTTGAATATGTTTAGAAGTTATTAACACTCCATTCCTCTTCAGAGCTAGCCAGTTTGTGCAACAGAAGAAACTCTATTGTACTAAGAAATGAGGCCAAAGTACTCGTTTTACAGCTTCTTGGGAGCTTTTTTTCCTAGCATTATGTTTCAGATCAGGAAAACTGGTCTTTAGCTTCATGACTTGCTCCCAAAACAAAGAGGGTTTTTGAAAACCAAGCATGTCTGTGGGGCAGCAGAGTGGGTATTCCAGGCCTGCAGGGACTTGCCAGGCTGCTCCACAACTAAATATGCTCTTGTCTTTGGCAGAGCATGCAGCAGTAATAATTAAGAAATAAAATAATTCCAAGTTATATGCCTCCATGAGTCCCCTATAGTTCTGCAAATTCATCTTTAAGTAATGTATTTTCTTGAGATTAATCCAGATTTGTGAGCTTAAGCAGATCATGGAAGAGAATTAGTAAACCTGCAGATAAAAATCTTTATCAAGAAATCCCAAAACACTGCTGCTGAATGACCTCATAAAATCAAAAGGAACATTTGCATCATTTCTAGAAAATACTCTTGAGTGTCAGGAGGGAATGAACATCAGAATAGGTCAGAATGTAGTTCCTCTTTCACTGACTGCATATTTTCACTGTTCACAGACATGCAGTAGAAAGCCAGAGTCAGGAATATCTCTGCTGTCTCTGCAAAACCACACCCATGCCCATCAGGACCCACTGTTCTTTACGGAAAATACCTTGTATTGGAAGTATGAAAAAGTATATTTTAGAAGGAAGCTGCAACTCCCTTCACAACTCAGTCTACCTATTTGTGGTTGTACATGTATGTCTTCTTGCCACTGTGACTCAGGGCAACAATTATTGATTTCTTGTCATCCTGCTATTGATGATGCTGTGTCAGGTATTGCTGTAGGTGGGGTAGGGAGTGTGGGGAGCTACAGGTGTGTTTTGCTTCAGCAGACTCAGCTGTTTTCTTGTTTTTTTTTTTAAATTCTAACATCCCTATTGATGCCTAGAGCATTTTTCAAAAAAAACCAAAAAATCATTCAGTAATAGCAAGCTTAAACAGGAAAGTCTTACTGTGCTGTGTGCTTGAACATGGTGATTCTTGAGATCAGGAGCACAAGCAAACACAGCTTGAAATCTGCACACTCACTCCCCTCAAGTTCTGATAGGGCTGTGGGAAGAATATTTTCAAAGTTCATTGCTTTCTGACAAAAGTGGACGATCACTTGAGTCTATTATAAGTACAGAGGCCTGAGAAACAAGACTGCTAGCCACTGTCTCATCTGTGGCTTAGACTCATATACTGCCATAGGTGACTGTCCTTCTATTTACAGCAAGAAAAGGATCATACCTTGTGCAATGCAACATCAACTTTAAAGTGAAGCAATAATGCAGCCTTGGGCTAAATGGGTAAGTTGCTGTTCAACAGGTGCCAGATGAGGAAGGGCTCAACCTCATGCTCCAACAACAACCATGATAGCACATCCTTCAGGGCAATTTCACCAGCCTGACTGAGTGGCCATAGCACACCCACTGCTAGGTGCTCAGCCACCCACTAACTGGGTGTGTTGGTCTGTGACAGTAAACAAGCACTCTGTGGACCCTTGCTTTGTGCAATATCTTCTCCTTGCAGGGATGTGCATATAAATATAGTG
The DNA here is from genome assembly GCA_033459285.1 of Clamator glandarius. NCBI lineage: Eukaryota > Metazoa > Chordata > Aves > Cuculiformes > Cuculidae > Clamator > Clamator glandarius. The sequence goes on from JAUNZM010000965.1 coordinate 776,439, forward strand.
CAGAGTTTTTTTATTTCATATGGATCTTTCTTTCTTTCTTTCTTTCTTTCTTTCTTTCTTTCTTTCTTTCTTTCTTTCTTTCTTTCTTTCTTTCTTTCTTTCTTTCTTTCTTTCTTTCTTTCTTTCTTTCTTTCTTTCTTTCTTTCTTTCTTTCTTTCTTTCTTTCTTTCTTTCTTTCTTTCTTTCATTCTTTCTTTCTTTTTCTTTCTTTCTTTTCTTTCTTTCTTTCTTTCCTTTCTTTCTTTCTTTCTTTCTTTCTTTCTTTCTTTCTTTCTTTCTTTCTTTCTTTCTTTCTTTCTTTTCTTTCTTTCTTTCTTTCTTTCTTTCTTTCTTTCTTTCTTTCTTTCTTTCTTTCCTTCTTTCCTTCTTTCCTTCTTTCCTTCTTTCCTTCTTTCCTTCTTTCTTTCCTTCTTTCCTTCTTTCCTTCTTTCCTTCTTTCCTTCTTTCCTTCCTTTCTTTCCTTCCTTGCTTTCCTTCCTTTCTTTCCTTCCTTTCTTTCCTTTCTTTCTTTTTTATTTTTTCATCCATCCACCAGTTGCAGTATGAAGTCTTCGACATTCTCCCAGGCCAATCACAGAAGTACAGAATCATAGAATCATTTTAGGTTGGAAAAAAAGTCATAAGATCATCAAGTCCAACTGTAGTCAATAATGCTTTAAGACAAACTCTCTGTTCCTGTTGATGATATATTTATTCTCTAAAAAGTCTGTGTATTGGCTGAGGCCTGCTCCTGCAGATAGTGCTTCAGAGGTTCTCACAAGGATGTTGCTGCTCCTGTGGTCCCCCCTTGTAGGAAAAAATGTGATTGCTCGCTTCTTCCATTCTCAGACCCATGTACTCTTAGTATCATCCTTGGCCTTGGACTGCTGCTGTTTCCTTCTCTCCTGCTCTCTTCACACACAACCACTTTTGCATCAGCACTAGACTCAACAGTTTATGTGCTTTCTAAATAGAGGCAAGAGGAAAAAGTGTCTATCCTCAGGCTGTGACTGGAGATGATGGCGAGCACCAGAGTAATTGTTGAACATGGTGACATTGTTTAAGCTAGGAGAATTAGTCTAGCAAAACAGAAAAATTTGGGGTTTATGGCACAGGGCTTGTCTGCAGGAGTCATTGTAGACACTCTGATTTTAATCATCCTTCTTAACTGTAGAACTGGTTTTACACCTCCACTGCTGCCATTCTCCAAAATATACCACAAACCCATTCAGTTAGTTTTTATTCAGTCTTATTTTCATGTCCTAACAACGTAATTGGGGTGGTACACTAGGCGTGGAGAGAGGAAGAGGCAGTCTAACAGTGAGGAGGAAAAAAAAATGCAAGTATAGCTCAGAAAGCCATAAAGGCCTCAGACAGGATCTACACTTACAGTGGCCAAATGTTTTGTAACATGGTCCTGTGCAGTTTTCTGCACATCTGTAGCTTGTTGGCACAGTGCTGATTTCCACTATGGCTTTACCTTCATTCACTTGGTTACCATGGAAACTTCTGTCCCTGAGAAGCTGAGAAGACCCAGCTGTAGGACTGGAGAGTGCATAAACTAGTAAGCAGGAAAGTAAGTCAGAAACAATCAAAGGATTTAGATGCGCACCTTTTCATTAAAGTCATAACTGAATGCATTTCTGAGCATAAGAAATGTTCCTTATCCTTGCAGAAGCCAAGAGTTATAGAATTAGGGCACAAGGTAATTAAGAAAATGCTGAAATCTAGAGAGCATGAGTTAGATAAACTCTTCTTGCATGAAAATGTCTGATAATGAACATCATCCTGGAGTATGATAAACACCCAGCTTTCCCCAACCTATCTCAGGCAATACTTTTACCTTTCCTACCCTTCACACAGCAGTTTCCCTCCTTTCCTAGTAGCATTAACCAGTTTTAACCAGTATTGCATAAAGGACTAACTCTCCTGTATCTTCCTTCCTCCCACACTCTTCTCCTCTTCTTCCATCTCCACTTCATGCAGTCCAATAAATTGGAATCTAATTTACTGGATCCACCTAATATGTGCCGTTAGGGTTGCACTATATGGTAGCACCTTTTTTTCTAAAAGTGACAGACAATCTGAACACAGAGAAGGGGATTTTGCCCCTGTCAGTAGCACTACTGCCAGAAACTGCCAGCAGTACAGAGTAGCTCATACTCTGTGGATAACAATCAAGAGAATGAGGAGTTGCAAAAGTTGACTTAGTTGTTTCCTTTCCTCAGCTGTTTGCCACTACATTTAATAGGAAAAAAAAATAGTGCCTCCACTTAACTAATACGGTAAAATACTTTACATTGTTGTCTTGATTAAGTCACTGATGCTACTAAAAGAATTAAGATGCATAAAGAATTAAGCTAGTTGCACCTTCTTGTTTTCTCTCTCTCTTTTCTGCATACCTGACTCAGCTACAACAGCCTTTCTGCTGGCTGGTGGTTGCATGCTCACAGCATCAGCTGTATAGAACTGAGGACTGTGCTCCTTCTTTCCCGAGAACTGAAACTAACTTGTTAAACGAATTGACTTTGCTTCCCAGTGTCCTTCAAGCGGGCACAGTTGCAGCCTAATGCACCCAGCTTAAAACATGTGCTTTCTTTCTGTCAAGGGCAAGGCACTATTACAGCCTTGCTTTCAATGATTTCTCAGGAGACTGCAGCTTAAAACCATATGATTTGCAATTACTCTTTCTAGGACATAGCAGACACAGACTGGGTTTAGACAACAAAAAAGCAACTACTCCTGTTGCTAACTAGGCACTTTGATCACTTTACTACCTAACAAGTCATTATTGTTTTATCAGCTGTCCTTAACCTCGTCCTGTGGTGAAGTTTTATCTTCCATAACTGTCCTTGTGAAAAGTGTTTCTGTCTTTGAAAAATTTTCTTGTCTGGCTCTGAGGTGTCCATGGTGTTCAAGTTTCATGGAAATACTGGAGTTTCCATTAGTCGAGTATTTGTACAGTAAAGCTTCTCTTTGACTTCAGTGCAAGAGAAGTAGAAATTCCCATTGACAACAAAAAGAAAATGATACCTAGTAATAGGCAAAGGGCAACTAGCAGGGATTCACATCATCAGAGAAGTCAATTTGCAGCAAATCACTGCACCAGAACATATAGGACACCTGAGCTGCTTCATATACAACGTACCTGCACTTTCCCAGTCTAATGTATAGTGTTTCATTTACTCATTCTTCCTAGAGATAATCTAAATTCATAATTATTCTTATTATCTTGCACAAATTTGGAATGTTTCCATGCTAGCCTCTTCTTTTCTCCCATCAAAATACACCATTTGGGGTTTGATACTATTTGAAACTTATTTGTCCAGCTAGTTCTATCTAGCCATCAGAGTGTGAAGCTGTTGTCCCAGATCCTGTTAGGAAAATAAATCTTTTGGAAAAGAGACCTTTAACACCTTTACCTTGGTGCTGCATGTCCATATGCAGCAACTACAGAGTGCAGGCTTTTGCTTATAAGAAAACAGTCCTGACAAAAACTTACTACAAGATTCATACCATGCTGACTATTAATAACTGCTAGATATATTAAAAAAGGTAGCAGGGAAGAACACTTTAGGAAATGCAAGATAATTAACATATGACTAATTTACCAACTCAAGTTACTAAGCCACATGTTTCATGGGATATTCCTGTTGCCTATAGAGAGACAGATACATATAATCCCTTCTATGTCATGGAAAGGACACTTCATGGAGTTTTGCCAGACATTGTCATCAGAGGAATTTTACATTCAGCAGATGCAGAGCTGGACCACAATGGGGACCTGGAGATCTTCAGCAGGTCCACAGGGAAATCTTCCTGGCAACATAAATTTGCATGCCTTGAGGCTGCTTTAATTTGACCAAAGGTTAGATCAGTCTCTGAGTACTGCCAGCCAGATAAAAGGCAGGTTGGAGCCACTTCAGATGCCTAATACCAGCTTCTAACCATCAAAATTACTGCTTTCCAAGTAGACTAGGGTAGAGATTGACTAGAAATGAAAATGACCACTGTATGAGTAAATTATATTGGAGAACGGACAAAGAAAGTTTACAAATACTGTAGAAGTCAAATACTGCTAAATATGTAGATAATGCTAAAGAGTTGACAGTTGTGAAAGGGGTGATGGCAAATAGAGAACAGTAGTAGCTCTGTAACAGTAAAGTACCATTTTGAGGAACACTTACAAGAGAAAAATCAGGTCCTACAAGAAGAGCCACTGTGCCCTTGAGCTGCTAATTGCAAGAATTTCTACTTAAATATATAATTTCCCAGAGCTTCCAAGAGATAAGAAATGTGCTTAGATTTCTTTCAGCCTCCTTGAAATATTCTGCTACTGCTCTTGTGTTATCTACACTGGTTTAAAAAAAATCAGCTTTAGAAATTTAATCTACATGTGGTTTTGTTTCACACAGTATTGCCTGCTTATAAGTGCTTGAGTAACTTAATATTTTAAATTTGCTGGTAGTGCACAATGACGTAGTATGTGATGGCTTTCATATTGTTTGAAATAGAGCACCCCTGTATTTTTCTTATTGTTGGAATTGACTATGACAGATGTTCAGGGTTTACATTGTGTTATGCTTTGTTAAAAAGGTTTCTTTAGGGAGAAGCAGGACCAGATTTCTGTTTGACTTCTGAATGGTCCACTCTGAGGACAAAGTGGAAACCTTTGGAGCTGCAAAACAGAAATGGTCTTGGAAAGCTGATCCCTCAATACACAGGTGTAGATGGGAAGATACCCAAGAAGAACAATAAGGAGTCAAAAGTACTTTCTTGGTGTGCAGTACTTAGAAGAATATAGCAGTTTTCAAAAGTTCTTCTGGCTCCAAAGCAAGGAAATGGAAAAGCACTCATGTTACAGGTTAAACAACCTACAGCTATTGTCTTATAAAATTCAAGCACATTTTCCACGTCTGTTTATTTACATTTGAACTTTCGTATCTGAACACTCTATCCTCTTACTCCTGATCAAAATCATTAGGATTGTTAAAAGACATTTCTGTAGTCTGATAATTAAGCCTTTGTTGAACATCATTGAGATTTTAAGCCATTTTATTGTATGGGTGCTAAAATTGCTGTTCATTTGACAAGGTAGAAGTCACAAATTTTATTAATAGCCCTTCAATATCAGGCCAAAATATCTAGTGAGATTTAATTTCAGATCCTAGCTTAATACTTCAGATTTTACGGAAAGTGACACGTTCTTAAATCATGATCAGTAAAATAAAAATTGCTCTTTCACACCACTAATTCCTTAGCTGTTTTGCTGCCTCCAACATCTAAATCCGGGTCTGAGCCAAGGACAGCTCGTGCCTAAGGCCCGTAGACTGTGACACTGCTCTTAACAGCTGGCTACATCTGCATCATCACTTCTGTGTATTCTAATTTCTGTGATAAATGGATGAACTTAGAATGGAAATGCAATCTCAGCCATACTGGTAAGGACTTCCCAGTGCCAGAGAAGATCCAGCATAACAAATAATGGCAAGCAACACCTAATTTTTTAATATGTATTGTCTTATGGACAAGTTTAAGAGGTCAAAGAATTACACTAGAGTGAAAGGAAGAAACCCTACACTCCGGGAAATGAAGAAACCCTGGGCTCAAGAAGGAGAGGCATGATTTGTATTTGCAGGTCGGGGACAGATTTTTGCTGACCAAGTTCCAGAAGAAGCTCCTTGATTCCTCAAGAAGTCCATAAAAATTTGACTTTTTAATAATTGGAATTGTGCAGATTAGAAGAAATTATACATATTCAATTCAAAATATGAAGCAAAACACCATTGATTGTCAAAAAAGTCAATATGTTTTAGAATAGCTGCTATGGGAATTACCATAAAATCCTATTGGAATATTAATTGCCAGAGGATTTCCCCTGTAAAAATAGAAACTAAGGAAAAAATCAACTTGGACTGGTGTAAAGCCATTTGAATTCCAAATTCAATAATTTCCCCTCCTCTTGAGTGAAAGTGTTGTTTTGGTTGCTGCTACTTCAAAATTTATTTCTTCTCCTTTGGGCAAATGGATTTTCCCACTCCCTCTCTAGTGTGCCTGGCTCAGTATTTAAATAAACTAGATTCTAAATAATAGACTGCTAGAGGCATATCCTGAATTATAAGCATTATATCAATTTACCAGGTCAGAAGTATCATATTCGGTGACAGATAGCTGCAGAGTTAAGACTGTCATCTCCACTATCTTGGAATTTGCTCAGCTACTTTCCTCAATAGTTTACGTTTAATCGGTACTAGAGAAAATAATAGTACAGAAGCTCACACTGGCATTAGACCATCTAGTATGTTGATATTGTGATGACTGCTTCTGCACAGGAGAGCCATAGCTAGCTGGTGAGGGGCAAAATCTCTGTGGAGGCACAGCCATGACATTATAATTCATACTGAATTTCAATTACAATGCATTTCACAGTATTTTGTTGGGACATTCAGTTTCTGGTTTATGTGACCTAACAGGAAAAATATTTTGTAAAAAATCTCTTTAAAATGAGTGAGGAGAACAGGACCTTTCTCTGGGTTTGACCCTTCTTCATGTTCTTTTCCACTTTTTGTATTATTTTGGACGGGTTTTTCCCTACTCCCTAACTAAACCTGCCTGTACTTCCAATAATGGACTAAATTTGATCTCAGCCTTTAGACATAATCAAAAAATGAAAGAAGAATGAAAATGAAGTGGTGAGTGATTTCAAAGTACACTTGTGTTTTCACAACAGGGATTGTCTTATTAAATACCTGTTCATGAGGTTTTCTTGTCTGCTTACTTGTTTTTCCCATCAAAATGATCTAAAAGCTTTGGATTACCTATCTTTACAGTTCAATGGCAGCTAAGGAGATGGCATTTATAGCTGAAATTTTGAATATTATTTTAAATAATTTGTTTTGAAATATTTTGGATTAACATTTTGTCAGCACCTATATCAATTATGGTTCATACAGTAAGCAAAAGGGACATCTCAATGTCATTAGCAGAGTCACAGAATATATCATCTTTCTAGTTTAGGTAAGACTTTTGCAGTTTTTTCTACAGGCATCAATTTCCACTCATTCCCACAGGTCTTTAATCTGCAAAACACTCACCATTAAAGCAATGGTCTTGGAACAGTGGTGCTTGATTTTATGAAAAGTAATCCAGCCTCACTTTCAGCTGCTTCCCAGAGAGGTTTGAGCTCAGTTGTCTTCCGAGCAGGCCTTCTCTCCTTAGAATTTTTGCTAGTAATTGCATCTATATTATGAATCCTGAATTTTTTTATTGGAGACACCATTTCAGCCTCTCCTGTCAGATATCTTTAATAAACTTACTTCTTCTTTTTGGTTTACATGTCAGCTGCTAAGGCTATTGTTTCCAATTTTCAAAACTTTTACCTTTACATTTTCTATTCATACTATTGATCTACCCTTGGGCAGCTGAAACTGCCCTTGGGGCTGACAGCTGCCCCAAGCAGTAACATGACTTCTGAAAGTGGAAGTAGATTAAAAACTGGGGAAGCATTTTATTAAAAATTCATCCCTTCCTTTGTCCTTTAGCTCCTTCCATCCCTCCATTCCATCTGTCTCTCTTCCTTCTTTTCCCTTTCTCTTTATTTCTCTCCTTCCTTCATTCCTTTCTTCCTACCTTCCATTATTTCTTCCTTCCTTCTCCCTCACTTTATCTATCTCTCTCTCTGTCTTTCTACAAACCTGCAGGTTTGCCTTTATGCCACATGACAAAGCAGCTCCTGCTAAGATGTTGCCACTCACTTGATTCTTTTCTTCCATTCCTTCTAACAAAATGTATATTCTTCGTAACACAGTATACTTGTATATACACACACAGACATGACTCCACACATATATGTTATAGTCTGCTTCAGAGAGGAAGAAAACCAAATATGGTCCTCCTGGGAGAGGTGGGGAATGCATCCAGTTCACTGCAAACATCCATAGCTGCCTATCTCTGGGAAGTGGCATGGGACAGCGCTGACATTGGAGGCTGCCACTGTCTGTCCCCAACTCTTCTCCCACCTGCACTGCTACTCACAGGCCCCCTTCTGTCCCTTGGAAACATGGATTAGTGTCATGAAATCCTGCCCCAGCTCTCTGCAGCGTAGTTTGAGCAGCATCTCTGCTTCTCTTTGATGTGGGTGTCCTTTCTGTGGGCTCAGTGTGAAAGAACCATGAGGGCTCCTGCATTCCTCCTGCCTGCTCAGACGTGATTACAGTGTAATGGCCCTGTGCTGCAGCAGCCAACATCTAACCTCAGCAGCTCGTCTTTAATTAGATTTTATTTCCTCTCTACATCTTTTTTTTAATGTGCAGTTCCCAGATTCCTTCACAGTCAGCTATCCCTTTTATTCCTTCTGGAAAGCAATATATATGGCACAGGGCTATAAATAACACTAGCAATGTCATAGTAACCATGGTAACTGCCAGGCTTCAAACACGGATGTGTGTGAGATTTATAGGAGGCTGCCCTCATCTTTACAACCATATGATCTGTCTTTTTAAAATGACACTGCCTGGAATTTGGATTTCTCACCTGTTAAAAAATTTCCTTTTTTTAAATCCTAAACAAGGAACCAGAGGGGTTTTTACTTCTTTTTTCTTTTTTTTTTTTTTTGTGAATAAATGGGTATTTTAAATAATGCCCAAGAATGAATACCCTTTTTGGATGCCGATTGCAATAATATTTCAAAAACTTTCTCATTTCAGATAAAAGGAGCAACCTTTTTTGCTCTGCATCCATCGTAAATCTTTTGTTATTGAGGGATAATTCAATTCACTGCAAAGATGAGCTGGATGTATTCTGATTTTTTGAGCTAGGCAGAATGTTAAAGATTCAATTTCTTGAAAATAAATGTGGCAATTTAAATTCTGAGAAGATTTAACTAGGCTCTGTCAATAGATATAGTAAAAAGGTGCTGCTTGGTTCCCCAGGAGAAGTTATAACTCAGGACACAATTTGCACATGAAGCAAAGGAGACCTCCACACACCTTTGCAGCCCTGCCTCTGCAGCAAAGCAGTGACATTCACACAGACAGTCTCTGTGGGCAGTAGTCAGACACTGATTTATGAGATAGTTCAGCAGCTCCAGCCCACACCTGACAACACACTGTGCACCCCTACCTCTCACAACAGTAAAGCTCACCTGACAGTCTCTTGATATTCATGCCACCACAGCATCTCACTGCTAGCTGCACCCACCCACCTAGGGATTAGGGTGGGTGCTCAGACAGCCAGTCCCTGTACAACTCCACATGGCTGGCTGGCAACCTGTCCCAGTGATGGCAACAGCACAGGAGTCCTTTTCTGTGTGTCCCTGGGATCTCCTTCCCATGACTTACTACTCTGCTCTTGCAGAAGCATTGAAGTCTACAGCAATCCCTCAGGTAGCAGTAGTGTAAGATGTTTGGGACTGTGGCTGGGAAATGGCCTGGCATTCTGCTTAATTAGTTCTGATGGCAGTAATTATAGCTAGGGACCAAAGGCTCTTCAAGGTAAAGCTAGAAGTTCATACTTAAATAGACTAACTGCAAAGTCAAACCAGTGAGCAGAGACACTGACATGCTACATCTCAGGAAACGTTTTGGGAAAGCCAGACCTGAGAGGTCCTTCCATGCACAATTTCCTTGCTAAGAGAAGTAAGATCACCTCCCTCCTCCATGGAGGTGACAGTGATTTCTTCCAGAGCTATGAAAAAGGAGGGAAATCTCCACAGTTTTCAAACAAGGATGCTGCAGACAGCTCAGCACTGCACATCTGGCTGAGCTTTACAGGGGCATCCAGTGTGAGCAATTGAGTAGAAAGCCTGTTGAGGCTCTCCACTGTATGGAAAGAGAATGAATTATACATGTTTCTAGAAACTTACCGGACATGGGGCATATAGGGTCCACTAGCAGCAAAAGTGCTATTGTTCCATGAACTTCAGAAAGAAGAAATCTCCACACTGCTAGCTGAGCTCTTTGTCCTAAAGCGCATGTGCTGCTTGGATGAAAAGTATGAAACTTTAACTGTTTCAGAGATAGTTCAGCTTAGACAGATATTGCAAAATGCTGCAGCTGTCCACAGGAGAACTTGGAAGTGGCATCTGGAAAAATACATTTCAGATTTGCTGGCAGCCAGTTTGAGACGGATTTGAGGAAGGAAACAACTACACAGAAGTTTCAGCGGTTCTGCAGAATGGCCCTGCAGCAAATGGGAATTGCTGTAAAAGGCTGATGCTTCTCTGTCTATGCATTAACAGAGGTATTTGAAAGGTATTTCAACGGACCTCAGAAATTCCCTCCACAGTGATGTAATTTGTGGTTTGGAGTATGCTCTGAGACTGTGCTGTTTTTCTGTTATGGTGGCTTTCCTTAGCTCACCATCACCTCTGAGCTTTTTGTGATTCAAAATAAAATGTGGGTTTATTAGAAAACTTTTCTTGGATGTATTTTTTTGTGTGTGAAATGCACAGTGCTTGGGGGAAACAATGAGTCAGACTGCTTCTTTCCACTCCATTGATACTTGCTAAAGGTCTACATTTATAGGAATACACTGCAGAAATACTTCTCTCCCCCAGCAGTGCACAAAACAGGGATGCTGCCTCCAGCAAAGCCACTGTCTCTGCAATTTTTGCTGCCCTCAGCAGGAAATAGGTTCAGCAATGCCCACTTCAAGCACCTGCGCTGCATCTGTCAGCAACAAATGCTCCTGAACTGACAGGATTGCTACCGGTGAGATTGACGGTGCAATGCGAGATGCTTGCTTTATCAGCCTGGTGACCCATAACCATTGCCACAGATTTTCAATGAGTGCATTGCAGTGTTAAAATGGCTGTGCTCCCCTTGATAATCAAGGGCATAGTAAGGTGGCAAGGACACAGAAAACTGATAAGGATTTTACAACTGTTCTGTGCAGTTGTGATCTTGCAAGCAGTCATAGGGTAGCACCACTGCTTACTGTCTTACCATTACCTCCAGTGGGATTTCCAGTGCCTGTAGAATCCACTGTCTGCAGTGCCAGCACTGGTGTTTGTTGGTCAAGAATTAGAGCCTCTTAGTGGGCTTAGACTCAATCATCAAAAAAATATATCCTTCATTACCTTCTTTCACAAACAGATGTCAAAAATGTTGCTGGCATTGAACTGCCTGGCTCCTGCACATTTATTTCACCCTGGCACCAGTAACACACCTCCAGATCGCTGAAGCTCATTGCCTATGAGAAAATACTGGTATGCCCTCAGATTTTACAGCATGGATTTGTGTCAGAATAACCTCTCTACCAGAGAGCAATTATCCTCCCTGTCATTATGAAACCTACGTCCAGAGAAAAGCAAAGTGTTATCTGATGTTGTGAACACTCTTAGAACAAAGACAACCATAGTCATTTCCAAAGGACCTGACACCCAATTCCCAGGCCCTTTCCCTTTCCTTGAGTAACACAGTCAGTTTCTTACTTGTCTTCAACTGACCTGCTCAGCTAAAGGAAATAAAAGATGCTGATTTCCTCTAGCTAATGCTGAAGAAATTGTCAGTATCAGGAAAAAGATACAGAAACAGTGTGGAGTGTTTTTTATTCCACTATCACAATTTCTATGATTCCAGTCAAGCATCATAACTTTTCATGACATCTTTTTTTCTCTTCCCACCGACTCAGACTGGAAACTTAGGTTCATCTATAGATGTCTCAGTTCCTGCTACATTGTGCAGTTAGCCATAAACAATTTATAACACAGATGAGCAGTTTGCCTATCTGAAATGGCTTCTACATGAGCCTACAATCTAGTTGCAGTAGATTTACAAAAAGCAAACTGTTGGAAGAGAGTAGCTTGGTGAAGGTTTTATCTCAAAGCAATTTTTCTCTCTTACACTTCAGTGTAAACAGCTGGCAAGTATGAGCTGTGGTTTCCATGGTTAGGGGCCCAGAATTTGCTTACCGATTTTTCAGTTTTGTTAGGGAAACTCAAGTCTGGAAATAAATGCTATTGGAAGAGCCACACTTGGTCCTCCCATAGCACAAAGAAGCAAAATGCTTCCTTTGATGAGCTGCTGATACAGATCAGTGCAGTGTCTGGCTATTATTGAGGGGTATGAGGCCTACCCTGTGATTTGGGACACATCCTATTACAACTGTACCATCCAACACCTGCCCTATCACTATTCTGCTATGACTGATCTTTGATGTTGTAAGGAATTTCTGTCGGGGATTGAATTTTGTCATGCGATTCATGCATAACACCCAGTACAGCAGATGCCAGACTAGTCCAGGCAACACAAATTTTGAGCAATTAACATCTGAATTCACTTAACTCCAGCAGAAGCTGTGCGTTTGATTTTCAAAAGTCTTGAGTCAGTTATAGATAAGCTTCTGAAATTGTCTTAAGCATTTATTTGCATCTGTTGAGGTCAAGATTCATTGACAATCTGCCCTGCATGTCTGAAAACACATCCGATCCTGAGTTTGAAAGAAGACATCACCTGTTTTCTGTGCTGAAAGCATTTTCCTAATTTCCGTCAAGGAGGAGGTATTCATACAGGGTGACCGGACTTTCTGCAGCCACAGCAGCTGAAGCAGAAAAGTCTTCTCAATGTGGACTTTCTGTACCCCAGGCTGCTGATGAACTATGTGTAAAGGTGCTTCATATTTTCTGAAGGAAAAGAACAAGTTTCACAGTGTTAGTCCCTGCCTAAGCTGTGCTGTCCCGAACATCTTATCCCATTCCTTCATTACTTTCTGCTTCAGCCTTCTGAGGAGATTAGTATGTGCTGAAATACTGCTTTAATGACAATAAGAATTACCTCCATAATAAACCAACTTGATCCAGGAAGGCAGATGGAAGGAAAAGTGAGAAAAGAACTTAAAAAAGGGCACACAGATTAATAGTTTGGAAAAAGGAAGAAAACAGATGGTAGATTAAATCCATTAGTTTAGGGTAACTACATTGATCCTGTCCTTTCTCCCAAGATGCAGCTAACTCCTGCTCATGTTTGTAAACCTACTCCCACTGACTGGCAACTTCCTTTCACTTTTGCTACCCTTAAAATGCAGCCCATGAGGCATAGCCACAGCAGCTTTTTCATTTACCTGTAAAAAAGTGAAACCACAGCCAGGCTGCCTTTCCACCCATGCAACCAACCAGCAATAAATTCAGGTGGAGATCCAGCCCTTGAAAGGCAGCACTTGATAGTTATAGGCACGCTGAAACTGTTAATTAGAAAATAGGAACACATGTCCTTCTTTTTGCCCTAGGAGGTTTGTGAGCCACTAGGATACAAAGCCTGAAAGCTCAAGTCCTGGTGAAGTTCAAAGAGACTGAACCGTATTTTGAAGAAGCTCCAATTATAGTTACATAAATGCACCATTTCTTGAATAATAATCCAATTACTGCTGTCCCACATTGAGAGCTGTTGAAAGCAGGCAGGGTTCCCTGGAGCAGCTGGATGAATCTGGATAACATCCGAGTGGTTTTTGACATGACCTTGCCCTGGTGAGTGATGCTGCGGTAAAGGGAGACCCTTCATAGCAGAAGGCATTTCCCATGTCCACTCACCCCAAAGAGATGAGCAGAGTTGGGCAGGGAAGACATCATCACCCACCAGTAGTGGCTATCTTCCTTTCACAGCACTTTCACAAAGGAATACCATTTGTAGCTCATTTGGAAGGGCTCGGCATGTGTCCCTCCTAGGCTGGGACCTTCTTTGTTGCACAGCTGCTGGGCCAGCAAAGCAGTGCCAAAGCCCAGAGTGGAAAACTGTACTAAAACAAATACAGATATGGACTGAGGTATGCTGAAGTAAATGCTAAAGCAGTAATTAATTTAATTGAGCTTTGAATCTGGACCATAAATGGCTTCCGCATCTTAGCATAATGATTTTGCCTGTTGCTAATTTGACTAATTAATTTGTCTAATTCTACGTGTTGTAGAACTGTTGATACTGGGGAAGAAAATGTTTAATTTAAAGCCTAATTAAAGAACATAAGGATGTGGTCAAAAAGTGCAGCAGGATGAAATGGGTATTTGTCGATCACTTAGGTTTCATCATTTTCAGTAGAAGAATTCAGGTTTGGTAAACTTGGGAAACAGATACTGTGCCTGAGTGAGGACCATGAGACAAACAATTTCTCATTGACATAACTAATGCTGATTCTTTTGTACCAAGCTGTTTGTAAAGCTCCTCTCTTTCTAGAGTGAGCAATTAGAATATTACGTTTCCACCTCATCTAAAGGATTTTAGAATTTTGGCTCAAAATGTTCAGAGTATTTAAATATAAGCACTGACATCTACTCAGATAGCTTTAAATTGGTTGTAAAAGGTTACTTTGTGTGGATACTAACTATATCAAGATTAGATTGCTTTTTCAAAGTCTTTGATTAGAAGTACTTCAGGAAATTTCATTTGGAGCTTTCATTAGAAGAAGGATTTAGGAACGCTTTCTACATGTGTGCACTTGCATACATTTCTTTCTTTGTAACATGCTGCACATGTACACTCTCTGTAATTAACTATAGCAATAAATTGTGCAGGCTACATTGCTTCTCCAGCTTGTAGTATCCACTAAACCAATTATCAAGACAAGTCGGAAGAATGCTTATGCTGCAGTTTGCAGAATTTATGTTTTCAGGAAGCAAGAGTAGGAAAGTGTGTGTTTAAAATTTACCACAAGTATGTATTCAATTGTTCATTGGGATAAGGAGATGAACATGCAGACTTTCTCCACTCAGTGCCACAGCCACCAGACCTTAGCCATTGTCATTGAACAAGGAGAAAGGTCCAAACCAAGGGCAGAATTCTGAGAAGCTCAATTTACAGTGTTTACTTTAATGACAGGAGTGTGCCCAGAGTTTTTAAAAGCCTGACATTGATAGGCCCCATTCTGATACAGAGAATTATGCTCAATTTGAGATCATAGCTGGTGATCTGTTCTTTCCATCCTTTCCTTCAGAAACTCATCTGCAAGACATGTTTCTTCAGCACAGCTCTCAAAGCTGGTGAGGCCACAGAAATAAAGAAGTTTAAAATGATGTGGGAAAGGGAAAAATCGCCATGTTGCTGCAATGTCCTGCTCTGTACATAGGCCTCTGGGTACTCTTCAGATGAGCTGTGGAGGTGTCATTCTGAGATGGTATTTCCTGTTTTTATTTCAGGATGGTAAGTTGTCTCATCGCCTTTGTTATGTATCTGTACCATGTTACACGGTTTGTCCTGAGGTCCTTTTAATGCTACTGAACATAACTGAAGATTTGCAACTGATTTCAATGACTCATGCATGGAGCCCTATTCCTTCTCATCTAACACAATGTATGAACAAGTTTAACTGTTGTATTGCAGTGCATTATGTGGCCCGGTCACGTATACACTATGGTGTATTTGTTGTATGGTTCAGGAAAGAGAAGAGCCTAGCTTCAACCTGCCTGTTAAAGATGAGGATGAGTAGCATCTGAAGGATGCAAGTCTTTCTGTTGTACCAGAAAGCCAGAGAAGAATATAACCCCTGCTGAAGAGACACACGATTGCTGTAAGATGAAAGCATAAATGAGAAATGCTGGAAATCACAGGGGAGAAATGTGGGAGGAATGAGAAGGCAGCAATTACATCTGGACATGTGGTGTTTGTTCCATTTATTGTGCTAAATTTTAAATGCTCTTCTCTTCAAGTCAAGTTTCAATTTTGATTTTTTGGTTTACTTGGTTTAGTTTGGGCTCTTTTTTCCCCCAGACTGATTATCTGGAAGAAAAAAAAATTAAAAAGACAGTTCAAAATTTGAGGTTGATTTTGACTGTTTAAAACTTCAAGTCAGAATCATGGATCTCCTTTGTACAAAATCACTGAATTTCTTAAATGATTAGTCTTTCTGAACTGCAACATAAACCATGAAGATGTTAAGAATTGTAAAACCACTTTCAGCTATGGAGGGGCCAAGAAGTGCATCACAGTCAATTTGCTCATAAAAATTTGATTTTCGACAAGGTGTGCTTTCCAGTTTAAAAAAAAAAAAAACTATTAACTCCGATAATCGTCAGCCAGCAAAGCACAGCAGTGATGGACATAAACATTGGTATATCTTTCTGCTATTCTAAACTTCTCTCATATTCATCTACAGGCTCCTTTCCATGGCACAGGATTGGTTCCTTCATGAATCTGCAGTGCTTACATGCTGCTGCTGTAGGAGTATTATATTCTCACCAGCCTTCCTTAGTGTTCACGTAAGGTTTCAGATCCCATCCCATACAACTGAAAGCCACAGGCAGTGTTTGTAAATCCGTATGCGTCAACCAAATCTGCCCTGGAGTATGGCAGGCAGGAAAGGAGGAAATTTCTGCTCTGCATTGCAGGGTCAGTCAAGGCCTGGCAGGGCAGGGTCTTGTCCCCACTGAGCCCCCATTCTGGTAAGATATTGTAGCCCATGGGAAGCTCCTTTTATGCCCTTCTTCAGAAACTGCATGCTGGAGCACATTCGTGCCATCAAAACAAGGGCAGTGCATTAAATTTTTTTTTTTGCCCCCTTCAGTCCTATCAGTGGGCAGAATTTCTCAGGTTTACAGTTCACTGGGATGAGCAGATAACATCACAGATCTTCCTTGCCTCTGCGCTGTTTCCTGGCTGTGATATTTGCCCTCATTTTCCACCAGAAGACAGATGTGGAGTGTTTTCGTTGATGGGAGAAGGTCCTTGCAACCCACTGGGCACAAGTTGCACAGTTCTCTGCACAAGGCACTCTGAAATGAGGTTTGAGTGCTGCTCTCCACAAATCTGTGTTTTAATTAAAAAGTTTGCAGAAAAAAGTGGACAATCAGATAGCATTTAAAGCCTGAAGAAAAATCCATTATAATGAGTTACTCACAGAATCTGTCTTGCTCACTTCTCATAAAGGAGGCCTGTGGTTCCTGCGGAAGAGCACCTTTCTGAGGAATGATTTCCATGTACTGACCTTGCCTTTAACATAGCAGAGAAATGTATAAAAAGAACCTATCTCTGGAACTTAATGTCCAATTCAAATGAAAAAAATAGGACATCTCTTAATGGAAATGACAAATAACTCAATTACAACCTATTGCAGAAATGGAAAATATATTTGTGCTTTCAGCTACGTTCACAAGCTGGGAGAACTATTTCCCTTTGCATGTCGAGCAAAGCAGATCAGAAAAAAACAGGGCCACAAGTTCTAATGGGAGACTTTTTGTGCTATTTTAATGCTACTGATAAAGCACAAGCTGTCTTCAACTGCATAAACACTTTTACTTTTCCAAGAACAAGTGTACCTCAGCAACAACAAAAGCTAGACTGCACTAATTGATATTGCTGCAGCACTTAGAGACTGAATTTTATTGATTAGTAGCTTGGGAAGGTGCAGTTTTTCTGTGCAATTTATTTTAATATAAGATCCCTGAAAATCAGTGCTTCAGAAACAGAAGATGAAAAGGTTTTGACCCGTCTTTACAAAAAATGAAAATGACATGAAATAACAGCATTTAATCAGACATACTGCCACAATATAATTGGAAGATGTTCAGGCATGTCCTCTAAGATTGAAGTGCTTATTTATTAAGATTTTCAGTGCCAAATAAAGCATTTGAATACTCTTTCTTCCTCTATTAGAATGGGAACTGGGCATGAGGGTGGCCTAGACAGCTTTAGGAATCTCCCTTTCTTTTCACACTAGAACTAATAGAAGACATTTATCTTGCCCCACACAGCTGATGCCAAGTTTTTGTGCCTTCACATCTTGGCAGGAGGCAGCTACTGTGCTGCAGTCCTTTTGTGATTTTTCCATAAATCACAGTAGTGAAGAGCATTAGTCATGATTATTGTTCAATACCATACAAAACCAGCAGCCCTGACACAGAAATTTTGGGATATTTCTAATGCTGTCTTTAGATCAACACCAAAAATACACCTTTCAGAGTGCTCAGTTATGCTGTTGACACCTAAATGTGAGGCCAACATCTATTTGGACAAGAAGCTATCATTAAGAGCTTTCTTAGCTCTTTGGAAGCCCCTTTATTTGCAATAATTTGTTACAGCTTGTAGATCGGTATTTCTGAAGCTCACATATGATATCATCCTTCCAGGCATAAGATTGGCCATAATAAAAATAGAAGTGTAACAGGTCATATTTCTACACTTTTGCCTAATGGGATAGTTTAATGTGTTGTTAATGGGTCTAGATCTCTCCCATCCTCCCTAAACCTAGATTTAACAATGAGATTTGAGGAAACAGAAGCCTCTTGTCTGGACCAGTTATTTCTTTTTATAGCCTGATTTGCTGCTCTGCAAAGTGTAAAATTCAATATCAATTTTGGATTAATTTGGATAAGCATAAGTACATCACAGACAGATTTTTTTAATGGCTTCCTTCTGGTTTACGAAGTCCATTGCTGTTCAGGAAAAGGGTGAAGGCTTGAAAGCCAATGCTTTTAAAGAGCATTCATTCCACTACAACTTACACTTCAAAGATCTTACAACTTCTTGGGAGGGTCTGAGCCCTTGACAGCAATGAAATATTTTTGCAGATCCTGTTTTATTCCGTTTCTACTTTGAACATATACTACAAAAGTTCTTAATTATTTTAAAAGATGTGTTTTATTACAATGGTGAACCACCAACATCTGTTCTATTATGCTATTCAATCTGCACACATCTCAGTGAACACAAGATATTACATTTATGACCCCTAAGCAGATTTTACATTTGCCTTTTGTAGCATAACCCTTGCAGTTCCTAATAAATTCTAGATTTTCTTGCATGCCTGACAATTCCTTCCATGTATACACAAGCAACATATTATATTCTATGTTGTGGATCAATTTGCCTCTTCCTTTACTTAGTACTAGAATAATATGACCATAGGATCATCAAATCACAGAATGATTTCGGTTGGAAAGAACTTTAAAGGTCATCCAATTCCAATCCCCTGCAATAAGCAGGGAAATCTTTCACTAGGTAAGGCTGCTCAAAGCCTCATCCATACTGCCCTTGAACACCTCCAAGCATGGGGCATCCACAACTTCTCTGGAAAACCTGTTCCAGTGCCTTACCACCCTTACAGGAATACATTTCTTCCTAACAGTTCATCTAAATCTCCTCTCTTTCAAACTGTTATACCTTGTCCTGTCACTGCATTCCCTGACAAAAAGCCCCTCCTCAGCTTTCCTGCAGGACCCCTTCAAGTATTGGAAGGCTGCTATAAGGTGTCCCTCGCGGCTTCTCTTCTCCATGCTGAACAACCCCTACTCTCTCAGCCGATCATCTTCATAGTCCTCCTCCTGACTCACTCTAACATATCCATGTCCTGTGCTAAAGACTCCACAACTGAATGCAGTACTCTAGATGAGGTCTTACAACATCAGAGTAGAGTGGGAGAATTCCCTTGCTTTACCTGCTGGCCTCACTTCTTCTGATACAGACCAGGATATAACTGGCCTTCCTGGCTGTGAGCACACATTGCCTGCTCATGTGGAGCTTCTCATCCACCAGCACCCCCAAGTCCATCTCTTCAGGGCTACTCCCAATTCATTCCCTGCCCAGCCTGTGCTTGGGATTGTCCCAACAGAGGTGCAGGGCCTTGCCTTTGGCCTTGTTGAACTTCATGAGGTTAGCACAGGCCCACCTTTCAAGTCAATGCCCTCTGGGTGGGATCCCTTTCCTCCATCATGTTGACTGCACCACACAGCTTAGTAACATCAGCAAACTTGCTCAGGATGCTTTCAATACCACTGCCCAAGGCTGCAACAAAGATATTAAACAGCATTGGTCCCAATACTGACCCCTGAGGAATGCCGCTTATCACTGGTCTCCACTTGGACATTGAGCCATCAACCACAACTCTTTGAGTACACTTATCCAGCAAATTCCTTATCTAGCAAGTGGTCCATCTTGCAGGTCCATGTCTTTCCAATTTAGAGACCAGAGTATCACGCGGGACAGTGTCAAATACTGTGCACATGCGCAGGTAGATGCTATCAGTTACTCTTCCCTTATTCACTAGCGCTGTAGCCCCATCATGGAAGGCCACCAAATTTGTCAGGCATGGTTTGCCATTAGTGAAGCCATGTTGTTTGTCACCAATCACCTCCTTATTTTCCATGTGTCTCTGCAGAGCTTCCAGGAGCATCTGCTCCATGATCTTGTCAGGCACAAAGTTGCAACTGATTGGCCTGATCACAGTGATCACAGTGTCAAAAATAAAAAATGGCAATATTTCGCAGCTTTTATTCTAATGCAATAAAGTCCTTGCTACAAGGACCTTTCCACTTGTGGAGGATCAGTTCTAGTGGGGCTTCATTATCTCCATACACAGTGACCTAGAAGATGCACAGAACATGTACATGGTTTACCATAGCTAATCATACTTAAATTAGAGAACTCATGTTATGAAACTAGTGAAAGTTTCTTGGTAAAAAGACATTCAAGTCAGCATTTTCATTGTTCCTCTTTGGCACAAGTTCAGAGTTGGCCAAATGTTTACCAAGGAGGTACAGACATTAGATTGTGGGCAAACTTTGATCTCAGCACTGATATATACAGGCCCTCCAGCTCATCACAGGAAAATTCTCATCTGTGATGGATATACCTCTCTCCTGCCTTAAATTCTCTTAAGGGAAGCCAGAACTATACATTTATTAATTCAAAATGTAAGCATCATCCCTGGCTTAATTGATAATGCCCTCTTCCCATCTGACTTCAAGGTCAAGTATTTGTCTAGATGCATGCAAAATTCCCAGTTCAAACAAGGCCTCATGGTGTTGAATGCAGATCAGACAGGTGGTATGGGAATTTTCCTTTCAAAACAGTTGATAATATGAATATCAGATGAAAAATGTCAGGTAAGCAGAACAGGTAAATGATCATAAAATGAAATGGTCAAATAAGTTTGTGGATAAGATTGAGAATTTACTGTAGTCACAGTTAAAGTGAAATGGTTATTTTCTCACTATAAAAATAAGTAGTGTGAGCTCAGGTGTCTTTTGCCATACTGCAACTCACTTGTCAGGCATTTCTGCTGCTACTTGAATGTTTATATTAAAGATATGCCATTCATTGACTTCAGCAGAATGAGTATCATCTGTTCCTACTGGAAAATGACTTTTCATGGGTAGAGCAATATCTGCTTGCTTAGTCCTGGGCATGTGCTTGAGCTAAAACACATTTCTTCCAGAGACATGTTTCCATGCTGTTACACAAGAACAAGCTGATGCAATGCAGACAAAAAGAGTCAGTAATTGACCCAGTGACAGATTTTATTATTTTATTATAAATTTGAAAATCAAATCAAATTCATCTCTTCCTGTGCTCTAATTTAGACAATATTCCACAAACACCCAAATCTAAATACAGTATCTCTTCTTCTCTGTAGTAACAGGGATGCTATGCAGCTGTAGCCATTAAAATGAGGACATCATGAATTTGATCTATGGCTTCTCTGTCTCATTTCCAGAAACAGGTATTCTTAACATGCTGAGAGAGAAGAGTGTATGCATTCATTAATCAATAGTCCCAGAAATCAAACCAATCATCTATCCACAAAAATTCCTGAGCAAAAAGTGGCAAAATTTAGGAAAAGCATGCAAAAAGTTATAGGCTACTGTTATTTCTGCTCCTTGATAAATAATACTAAAAATATGTAGTCACAGATCAGTCAGAGGTGAAAAAAAGATACAAATGCTAAATGTTGGAGATGTCTTGCTCATGTGCAGAGCATAATAAGGAGGAAATCAGGAAAACTGATAACAATTTGAGTATGTTTGTGTCTAAAAGTGAAATGAAACTTACAAAACATAAGCCCAGTTACAACTATATCAACAAAAGATAAGGTTTTATAATGTTAGGTTTGAGAAGGTTAGGAAATACCATTTCAAACAATCCAGGAATGATTTTTTTTCTGTTTGTTGGCCTTTCTCTGAAGTGTAATCAATAGAGAGGTACTAGTAAGGGCAAATTCCTTAAGCAAATCCTTAGCTGCTATAAATCAGTGCAGTTGCCTCTGCTTTATGACAGGTTCTGTGATCAAGGAAGTGATGGTAGTTGTAAATGGAACTTATAAGCTACCCAGTTGTTTAGTTAGTTACAATTTATTGTTATGATCAGCTCAGAAAGCAGAAAATACCAGGTACAAGTACAATCTAAATTCTCTGTAAAAGGACCGATGCAATGCTTTCTCAGATAAGTAAACAATTAATTCCATGTCCATTACAAGAGCTGGCTGCTTTTGCCACTTCTGAGACAACAGTACCATAAACACTTGAAGAGACCAATACCACTCAAGTCCATTAATCTTTCTCTTTACACTTTTATCCCTACAGTGATTTAAGCTTTTGACATAACTGTCCACAACTGCTACAGATGCTTCTTTTCATATACTCTTGCACCCTCAGCTGAAAACATACAAGGCTTTTACTGCAGGATTGCTGAATTCTGCACTTTGCGTGTGTTTTCTTACAAAGAGTTTCTTTCCCTGTAGTCCATCCATAGTACTAGCTCCATTTTCTGGTGTTTCCAAGCCTTCACAGATGTTTGCCTGCTTTGATGATTCCTGCAATCACATTCTCTTCCCTTAAGTTAATTCTCCCATATCCCTTCTCTTAAGACATATTCATGACTCATCAGTTTTTTCTTGTTCTTGGAGAATATTGCACAACTCCAGACTAGTGACAGAATAAATCCCAAAAGACATATATTCTTCTTCCTTCTCCTTGCGTGGGGATAAAAAATGAACTACTGAAGTCATCTAGAAGCTCTCTTATGGCAGTGTTGGTGACACAGTGATAAGGAGAGATCAACAATAACAACACAAGGTCAGCGTTGTCAAGAAAGAGCAAAAGTGCTCTTCTTTGCAGCTGTCTAAAGCATAATGTAACTTATCACTTGTCCTATAGCCTAGTAATTTGCTGAGTGTCTTCACACAGCAAGGAAGAAAGCACTGATTAGCTTCTTTGTTGCCATAAGGAATCCTAAAATTACTTAGACTGTGTTGACAATGAACTTACCAACCCACATTGGCTCAACAGTATCCTTTGTGCTACTGCTAAACTGAAATCCTTGCTCCTCACAGAGTCATTTTCATTTTCTCATACTGTGGGACATATAAGAGGAAGTGGCCAATGGCTCGATATCCAAATGGAGATCTGTGACAAGCAGTGTCCCTCAAGGGCCCATGCTGGGACAAGTGATATTTAATATCTTCATCAGTGATATAGACAGTGAGATCATGTGAACCCTCAGCACATTTGCAGATGACACCAAGCCGAGTGCCACTGTTGCCACACCAGAAAGGCGGGATGTAATCCAAAGGGACCTGGACAAGCTGGAGAAGTAGGCCTGTGTGAATCTCATAAGGCTCAACAAGGCCAAGTGCAAGCTCCTACAGCTTGGTCAGGACAGTCTGCAGTTTCAGTACATGATGAGGCATGATGTGATTGAGAGCAGCCCTGCAGAGAAGGACTTGGGGGTGCTGATTGATGAGAAGCTCAACTTGAGCTGGAAATTTGTGCTCGTAGCCAAGAAAGCCAGCTGTATCCTGGGCTGCATCAAAAGAAGTGTGGTCAGCAGGTCAAGAGAGGTGATTATGTCCCTCTATTCCTCTCTCGTGAGACCTCATTTGGAGTATTGTGTCCAGTTCTGGAATCCTCAACATAAGAAGGAGATGGAACTCTTGGAATGGGTACACAGAAGGGCTACAAAGATAATCAGAGGGCTGGAGCACCTTCCCATTTAGAATGGACTGAGAGAGTTGGCCTTATTCAGCCTGGAGAAGAGAAGGCTCTGAGATCTTATAGTGACCTTACAGAACCCGAAGGAGGCTACAAAAAAGCTGGGGAGGGACCTTTTATAAAGGCATATAGTGATAGGATGAGGGGGAGTGGCTTTAAATTGGAGAGAGAGGAGATTTAGACTAGACATAAGGAGGAAATTCTTCACAATGAGAGTGGTTAGGCACTGTCAAAGGTTGCCCAGGGAAACTGTGGATGCTCTGTCCCTGGAGGTGCTCAAGGCCAGCTTGGATGGGGCCTTGGGCAGTCTGGTCCAGTGGGAGGTGTCCCTGCCCATGGCAGAGGGGTTAGAATTAGATGATCTTTAAGGTCCCTTCCAACTCAAACCATTCAATGATTCTGTGATTCTAAGACAAATAGCTCTGAAAGCAAGTTACCCTGCTTTGCTCCCAGTCTTGGTGTCTTCTGTCCTGGAAACTACCCTTCTAATTGACCCTACAGCTGCTAAAGTACTGTAGCACTTTCTTCTTTGTCTGCAGAAATAAATTTTTGCATATGAAAGTAATTTATAAACACATCTATGAGAGAGCTGTTTGTCTGATATGGAATTACAGAATGATCCCATTTGCTGATTGACAAATTGTGCAGAGTAAATAAAAATGGACTTTGTGAATGTGAACTGCAGAGCAAAACAGTGATGTTGGTATAAATGGTTTGAGATTCTAATTCTAGTATTTTTATCATGGTCAGATTACTTTTTTCAAATGTCATTCATAATGTCAGTCTTTTGATTTCAAAAGACCTGCTTTCCAGAGGCTAGTGTTTTATATCTTTAAATAAAAATAAATCAGTCTCTTTATATCGTTTCATGCTCTGCAAAGAAAATCGCCAGTCATTTTAAAAATCTTTGCTTTAATCTCTACAGGAGTGCAGAAAAAATCACATACATTATGTTGTTTCTTGAGTAAACTATCAACATTGACTGAAAGAAGCATATGTTTAGGATTAGTAAGGACATGAATTTTTGTTACACTACAGCCATATTAACTCTAATTCAGAGGGACTATATAGGAATTTCATATAGTGCATATTTTCAGGTAGCTTGGTAAGTCAGAACTAAGTGCCAAACATTCAAAACCTGTCCCTATTCAATCTAGCCTTTGACAACAAATTAACTATGAAAGCAGAAAAAGGCAAATGCATAAGAAAATGCCCATTCAGCAAATCAGAAACATCTAGTCAACAACCGAAAGGCAATTCTGCTGTAAGAATGATGATATGTAGGAAAGAGCCAAGACAAATGATATTCTACCTGTAGTTGAAAAGCAAAGAACAAATATCACAAATAAAAAAATATATGCACTTTTTCTTGCCTGACTTTCAATCATAAAACATCATAGAATCACCAGGTTGGAAAAGACCTCTTAGATCATCTAGTCCAACCACTCCTGTCTGTCATTAAACCATGTCCCTGAGCAACTTGTCTACTCGTTTTTTAAATACCTCCAGGGAAGGCGACTCAGTCACCTCCCTGGGCAGGCTCTGCCAGTGCCCAATGACCCTTTCTGTGAAAATTTTTTCCTGACTTCCAGTCTGAACCTCCTCTGGCACAGCTTGAGGTCATTTCCCCTTGTCCTGTCGCCTGTTACTTGGAAGAAGAGGCCAGCACCCTTCTCTCTACAACCTCCTTCATGGTAGTTGTAGATGAGACTAACCAAAGTGCAGCTGGGTTCCAGCCCCAAGAAGTGGCCCTGGGTTCCATGCCCTGAAAATCATCCCCATGGAGCTGATCATAAGGTTGACAAGCTCTGGTCTCTCTAATGCATTAGTGTCTCCTTGGGATGCTGAAGATGCTGCACCAAAACTAATGCGTCCTGTGATTTTGCAGTCTTCTGCACAATGTTGAAAAGACCCTGTCACTCTGAGCTGGACAACAAGGTGTGGGGATGGACTTGCTCTGTGAGATGATAGAAGTACACTTACATATTTCCTTTTCTGCAGAAATGACGTTTTGATTACTTTTGTATCCAGTGCTGCTCAGGGGAGCAAAGTTGATATCTGTTGCTGGCCAAAGTCAAAAGTAAACTGTTTCTCATGGGAGGAAAACAGTTGCATGGGAGGAGTTTCACCACAAAGCATTTTAGGGTTTAAATCTTCAGATATATCCTTAGGAAGCAGCTAGGGTAAAATTATTGGCTTAGAAGCAAGCACTAAATTTCAAAACATGCTAGGAAGAACTTACTAATTGAGTAACATATAGAAAGAGGCCTATCTTGAAAGGTATGAGGAGCTTTATGCCAAAGCATATTATGTTCTTAAAGAGTAAGGAAGGAAAATACAGACAACATTTCAACTGATCCATACTGCGGAGCAGCAGAAATTCTAGTCTGACTGGGAGATTTTAGACATTTCTGAACAAAGGACATAGTGTTCTTTTTTGTTGTTATTCATGTTTTGTTTGAACAACTGATGAAGAATGGATACTTGCAATTTATGGGTAGCAGATCTGTCTTGAGGTCTTGGGGCTTTTTATGTACAAGGGAAAGAGATGTCTCTCTTAGAACTTCCAGTGTTACAGGCATCACAGAGCTAAAGGAAAAGATTTCTTTTCTCTCGAGGCCAGCTCAAATTGCCTCATTTTGCACACAGTTCTCATCTAAGGCTGTGCTATAACAGAGGAACCATCCACTCTGAACTATGTATTTGTCTGCATATTTGTGCACTTATTAGTATCTAAAAGATTTTCCATTTTGGGGCAGCTCTACAGGCTGACAGCATTCAAAAACTGTGCGTGTTTCTCAGGTAGAAATTGTAGCAAGATATGTACAGTCACTAAATACAGGCTCTCTCCAGAAGAAATTACTACTTGTGTCAGGTTCTTGTAGTCATTACAAACTGCATCATGTATTCTGCTTCCAGTTCCTAGAGACAGAAGCATAAAGTAACACATGTGATTTAAAATTTTCCCAGACCTGCTAGTCATTATGGACTTATTATTAGAAGTTGTCCTAGTTCATCTCAAAGGTTTAGGGCCTGATGATGGAGGTTCTATAGCTGGTTATTATGGATATGCTTCCAGTTGTTCACTTGTAGCTCCAGCAGCTCTTAGATCTGAGTGAGAGCTAGATTCATATGAGGTGCTGCAAAGATGTTCCCACTTCTAACTGAGAAAGCCTATCTGGGGTGTCCTTTCTAGAGAGAGCACTGGCATGACCATCTGTCTTTCAAATAAAGCACAATATAGGACCCATGCCTCCACCTTTCCAACCTTACACTACATCTTGGATGTTGGGTGTACCCCAAGTTTTGAAGAAATAGAGGTTCATCTGCCTTTTTTTCCCTTAATGGATCTTGAGCTTTTCTTCCATCTTGAAATACATGAACCTGGTTGCACTTGAGGGCAGATAGGTCATAAGTACACTGAGCTAGAACTACAGTTTTTAGATAAAGGTCCATGAATCTGCTGGCAAAGCAGGGAATTGAACTAAATATATCAGTTGGATTATTTTTACCAGCCCACACCTCAAACTGCTTTTACTATCATTTCAATGTTTACCAATATCTTTCAAAGCATTCTGTAGCACTGACAATCTAAGACTTGTACTCAGCAGCTGCTGCTGAGGACAGTCTGTGTGCTAAGGTAAATGTCCATGGCACACCTTGTCAACTGACAAATGTATATGTTGTCACATTCATGTTTAATTATATAACTCTTCCCCATGTCCATCCACACAACTGAGGAGCACTGAGACCAAAGGTGATGAGAAAGCAAGAACAGTAATTTGGTAGTGGGAATCATACAAAAATCTTCCAGGACACTGAAGCATTAATTACTCCAGCTAGGGTATGATGGGGCATTAAGCTGTAAGATGTAGCAGGCAGAGGACTATGCAGAACATCTCCTCTTTGAATGGCATATAACAGAGGAAAACAAACCCTGTGCATGACCTCCAACATACAGTAGATTAGAAATGTAAAGAATATGGTGATATCCTTGTAGCTGGGGAGTGGAAGAGGCCTGAGGGTGAAACAAAGATCGTAAGACTTAGAGCTTTCCTCCTTTAGTGAAAGTGGAGCTCCTGCTGCCTGATATCTGCTCTATGCCAGGCTAAGGTACTGTATCAATTACATTCAAATGCTTCATTCATTATTTTTTTTCATAAGAAATATCCCAGAACTCTGATAAGCTTTATGGTTGATCATGTCAGTCACAGCTCCAACACAAGCTCTGTATCAGCACTTTCAAAGATGAAGCACAACTTCCTAAAATCAAGAAGCTTGCATGAACCAAAAGTTTTGAAGCTCTACATCTGAGAGCTCTCTAAGTTCCCTTTCAGTCATCAGGGTTAATTCTTTTAAAGGCAATGTGACATGAGAAATGAAAGTGGAGATTCACATGTAATCACCTTGTTTCAGGAGCCTGGGATTTAAGATGTGCAACATAAAACAGTATTAAACTTTCATGAGATGTGTTCATTAAAATGACTGAGTTCCTTTTGTAAATAACTAGCTCCTTCACCATCTAATGTCTTCACAAGACTCTTCACAACCTGATGTCTTTGTAAACTTTGACAGTCTCTTCTCCTCCATTCCTCCCCTGTGTTTGGAGGAATATATATGCTCCTGCTCAAAAAAACTAATATATCTTAATCCATATAAATATTAAGCAACACTTTGTAGAGTAGGAGATGAAGTGCTTAGCATTCACATCAAAGATAGTGAATTCATGACCCATTTCAGTTCAATCCCTGCTGAAGTATATGCGAAGGAAGAACAAAATGAGATAGAAAACAGTCCTCTGTGAGTGCCTTTAGAGCACACCTTTATGGTAAACCTTTCCTGCCACCACAAATGTAATTGCATATCCATAAGCATTAAGTCAAGGGCTTTTTTGAACTCTTCTTGATAATTGGTTTCCTTTAACAAGTGGGTCCTAACTGGCATGCTGTGTTCAGCATCATTTGAATTCCCAAATTACTTCACAAAAATAGCTTAATAATTGCTTTTAGAGTCCTTTCAGGTTCAGATCTTTTAACAGAAATAAGTTATGCAAGACAATTCCTCTTTCCTGAATCTATGTATTTTATGGATAGCAAATTAAATGTTCAGTAGGTAGGTCGAGAATTGCTTAAGGCAGGAGAACCTGCCTGTTATGTGCATAAGATGATGTTGAGCAAGTTCCTGCATCTTTCTGCATTAGGGGTTTTTTTCCCCCATATATGTAGAACAGGATTATTACTGATAACTGTAGTAAATGTCAAGACCTAGAAGGGCAAATGTTCAAGAAAAAAACAAGTAATTATTGTAGAAACAGCAATCTTATTAATATGACTATAACTTCACAGTTCTAGAAAATATACAGATGTCCAAAATTTCCAAACTAGAACAAAAACCAAGATGGTAATTTCACTGACTTCAAAAAAATGGATTTATTTCAGCCTTTAATATCATACCTCATGATCTGTGCCTGCTTTTATAATTCAACTTACACAGTGCAAATGAAAGATATGTTAACAATTCTGTTTCCTCCAAAGCATCCTTCTGTACTCAGCAATTTCAAATAGTGTTTCAAGTACTAGACTTAAAAATAGGCCAAAGGAATATAGAATCATAGAATCATAGAATAACCAGGTTGGATGAGACCCACCGGATCATCGAGTCTAACCATTCCTATCAAACACTAAACCATGCCCCTCAGCACTTCGTCCACCTGTGCCTTAAACACCTCCAGGGAAGGTGAATCAACCACCTCCCTGGGCAGCCTGTTTCAGTGCCCAATGACCCTTTCTGTGAAAATCTTTTCCTAATGTCCAGCCTAAACGTCCCCTGGTGGAGCTTCAGGACATTTCCTCTTGTCCTGTCCCTTGTCACTTGGAAGAAGAGGCCAGCACCCTCCTCTCCACAACCTCCTTTGAGATAGTTGTAGAGAGCAATAAGGTCTCCCCTCAGCCTCCTCTTCTCCAGGCTAAACAACCCCAGCTCTCTCAGCCGCTCCTCATAAGGCCTGTTCTCCAGCCCCTTCACCAGCTTCGTTGCTCTTCTCTGGACTCACTCCAGAGCCTCAACATCCTTCTCGTGGTGAGGGGCCCAGAACTGAACTCTCACTTTTTAAATAGTCCCAGCTTAAGAGTTTACAAAGAAAAGAAAGTTCTTCTTGTGAATAAGATTCCATTTCTGTTCAGATATTTGTTAACTAAGACCATCTGCTGGTAAGCAGGAAAAATATTGAACTCACCAATCTGAGTGGGTTCACATTTTCTCCTTAAAACCACTGAAGATTTTTCTCTTAAAACTACTGAAATTCCAATCTTTCAACTTCTGATTTAGTGAAGGATCATTTAATTTCTTGAATGGTCAACAAATTTTAAATCAGACGTAGAAGCATTCCAAGTCTATATTCATGCCTTTGCCTCATTTTCCACCACTGATAGAAATAAAATTCTTTACTTTTGTCTCAGAAGTTCAGGTAGAAAACTACTACCTGGTAAGTAGTGGTGCCTTGCAAGCGTTCTGGAGAGGTGCAGAAAGACAACATATAACTGACTCGTCTTATTTTTGAATAGCAGTGCATTTTTGTAGTGAAAGTGTATCCGGCATTCTTGTCCTAATAACAGACCTGACTCGACTGTTTCATTCTGCTCAGTATCTCGCCCTGCAGTAACAGTCATTAAGTGAAGGATGACAAGAAGACCTTTCCTATTTCTTCGATGTCAAAAAGATTCTAGGAAAGTGACAGGGGGATAAAAAAATACAGTTGCAATCCTACTTACCCTTCTCTAATAGCCCTGTTAGATGACTACAGTATTAATTTTTTTAAATAAAATTAAACTGTAATCATGCTAATACTATTCATTTTCTTTTTTTGCTCATAAGAAACTTTTGTAATCAACCCTTCTTTCCTGCCTGCCTTGTTAAGGCAGCTTAGGTGGCATGTTATTGCCTGTCACCTTTACTTTCTCATTCTTTCCTCATTTCAATAAGCCAGGTGTCTGGCACTAACTTGATGCTCCCAGGAGACCTTGTAGCTACACAGTAGAACAGCTGGAGAAAATCTAGAGCCAATGAGCTGTCTAACATCTAGAAAACTCCTGCTGCTTGTATAAATGCAAGGCTATTCTAACTTGTGGTAAAAGCTCAGCTTTGCCCTTCAGTAAAGTCTAGGAAGGACAAAAGACCTAGAGCTGAGAAACTACATTACCTGCTTCTATTCTGCCTGCTCCTTTAACAGTTATCATTTTGCATTTTCTCTCACATTGCCTGCCTGTTCATTTCATCTTCTTTTATCAGTAATCAGAATCTCTCCAAAAGTGGGTGAGTAAATGCAATAGTTACTTGGTCTAGGATTATATGTAACATCAGTAACCAAATGCTTTATATTCATCACTTCAAATTCATCTCTTTATCCTGGAGGAGCTATATGAATTCAGCTTGTGATTACACAGAGTAGGTTGTACCACCTTTTCAAAGTAAGTGCCATTTCTAGGAACTCATATCTCAGGAGCCACTATTCCACAGGCACTGTATGTATTAGCTCTTAATTTTTGGTTCTATTTTCTTTATGTTTATTTTTTAAATTGACATGTAATATCCATTCCATTTTAGGGCTGCAGCAGATTTAGGGCCAAAAATTAACTACTTCACTCTTTATCTCCTTTAATCTTGCCCAGAAACACCACTCCTGTGTTTCTTTGACCAGCTGCTATCTTGTTTCAACACTACCTGCGGCCCTGGCTTTCCTCGCTCAGTCAGAAATTGCTAAAGATCTCTAGGCTTTTAAAAGCTTGAAATCTAGACCCATGTCTTGACTGGACCCTGGTTTTCAGGTGGCAGAGAACAATTTCTGTGCAAGTGATTGTCTATCTAGTAGCTACAGGGCTTGTGTTGATCCCTTTACCTTATAACCTCAAGTCCTCCACTGATTCTGGTGTCTCCAATTCCTACAGTCATGAGAAACCATATCACATCCAGCTTCTCTGGAAGTCTCACCGATAAATATAATTGCAATGGCCTAAAGAAGACATTTCAGTTTAAAGCCCTGAGGTATTACAAAGCACGAAGGTATCGAGTTTTGCTGTATATCCTGAAATGACTGTGACAATGTTCAGAAAGGGCTGCTCTGCTCATCTTGTTGAGTAGAGGGTGTTAAATTTCTGATTGTCAAGGATAAATCACCACTACTTACAATAGGTATGTAGGACCCTGTTCCTGTTGCACCTCTGAGCTATAACTCAGAGATTCCATAGGGAATTTCACACACCATTGTAACACATCTGCCCATGTACAGGAAAAAGACCAGATTGTGCATCTGTCTGTTCAAACAGTGGTTGATCTCCAAAATGGACTGTGCCTGTCCTTAAAATATAAGTGTGTAGCATCATGGTGCTTGGAGATCTAAACATGATCCTCCTGAGAAAGAGAAAGGAACCACAGATAAATTGTAATTACATAGGCTAAATATTTTTCCTAATACTTCTAAGAGAAGTGGCAGGCACAGTACATAGTTGCTACGTTTTTCACAGGGGAAGAAGCATTTTCTAAGTGAGGAACCAAACTTCAGTGGAGTCAAATTATCTTTGTTTTCTCCTCTCTTTCCTTCCAAACATTGTGGACGGCCCTCTTAAATCAACAGAAATACTGGAGTGAATAAGACAGAGAGGTCTTGTCACACTTTGGAAACAACCCTGGAAATCTCTCTAATCAAGTGAGAGGTGTCTCCTTCTCATTCTTAAATACATACATTGGCAAATTATGATCAAATGCATCATAAAAAATGAAAGACACCTTACATGCAAAGGTGTTCTCAGAGGAGAAAATTCCTTTATGTTTCAAAGTCATACCTTGGGTCTTTTAGGAAATACATATTTTTATATTGGTGGATATCTAAATCTTTACAATTTACCCCCATCTTGATACTTAGACTGAATTAGCCCCCTCCTCAGGGCAGTATGGGTTTGTTGGCTGCCATCCAGTGTCCTCAGTGGCTGTGATGACATTTTTTACTCTGCCTACAGTGTGATTGGCTGGTAAGGATTGTCACCTCTATACAAATGGTATGAGTACATAAATAATTTGGTGGAGGGGTGGGAGGTTGTTAAGACTCCCTTCATGGAAACACATGGACCTGTTGCAGCAGGCGTTATCGTGAGCTTTCAGTACTTAAAGGGGTCTTAGTAGAAATGAGGGGACAGACTTTTTAGTAGGACCAGTTGCAACAGGACAAGGGGAAATGGTTTTGAACTAAAATAGGGTAGATTTAGACTAGGTACAAGGAAAATATTTTTTACAACAAAAATAGCAAAGCCCTGGCACATATTGCCCAGAGAGTTGGTACAAGCCTTTTCCTTAGAAACATACAATGTCATGTTACATGGAGGTCTAAGCAAACTGAACTAGTTGACAATGTCCCTGTCCATGGCAGGGGGTTAGACTAGATGACCTGTGAAGGCCCCTTCCAACACAAACCATGTTATGATTCTACGATTCATCGTCATACTGTCGTGTCGTTCAAAGTGGCGTGCAATCCCTGCCTGGCAATGAGCTGGACAGCTCCACTTTTCCCCAAGAGAAACAGTCAAATGCATATCCCTTATTTAATAAGAGCTGCTGAATTAGGTCAAAGACAAAAGTCATTAAATTTCTTGATTTCTTGTCTCTGATTAACTAGAGTAGCCATCCTTCTTGTTACACAGAGCATTCTATTGTCTTTCATTTCCACAGAAAATTAAATGCTACAAAAACCAGACTGAATCTTTTTTTCCCCCATCAAAAATACATAATTTTCTTTGAAAGGAAGAGTAAGCAGAAAGTACAGGTTTCCAGTAAGTCACTTTCACAATGATTGTTTTGAGACACTAATATGGTCAGTCCTGTGGTAACCCTGTGCTGTGAGGACCCTGTATGTTGCTCTTCTCATCCAGGAAATAACTATGTACCTGGCCCTAAGTCTGGCTGTAAAGCTGGAGGGGGGTTGTGTCTGCCTTGCACTGATACAATGTGGATTACAACCCTGCCAGAGTTAGATATCACAGCTGTGGAAAGCAATGCAATAAGCAGTAAATCTAGAATGGTCTGCAGCAACTCTTATTCCAGCCTTTTCCTTCCTTGTAATGGTTTAAAAAAAAAAAAAAAAAAAGTTGATGCCATTTCAGTGATTATTCATAGATAATTTATTGAAACAGGAAGGAAGAACCAAGGCAGGGGTTTTTGCTGCCTGTCTTGATGAGCACTCACTGACAGAATGAGGTTATTCTCAAAGAGAACCTTTTAGAGAAGTTACTGTTCCAGGCTGCATTTCCAGTTGTTAAACCCCTAGACTTCACAAGCAGCCTTTGTAGAGCTCCATTCCTCATGCCTGACGGAAAATCTGCTTTGCTGGAAGAGTAGGCAGGTTAATATCAAACGTTGTAAAATGCAGCAGCTAAGCTGAAAGTTTTGTGTTTGTGACATCATATTTCCTCACTAAGCCACACAACTTTCTGTGATATTTTTCAGCTGCCAGGCTAGTTCAGGTCCCATTTTCCTGACCCATCAAAATTATGATTACCACTTCAGTACCTGATTCTCGGCTGCTGCAAAAGATGAAGTTAGGCTTAACAAAGATGACAGATGACAGTATAATTAAACTAATTACATACCTTCTTAATAACCTACTTTCTAGAGAGCTGTCCTACAAAATTCAAATTAGTTTTAAACTTCAGCCACTGTATTACTGCATGCTAATCTGATTGTTAGGCTGAGCCCATGGAGACAAAGAAATTTACCCTTGAATTTATTTGATCTGTTGTAAACTTCGCTGCTCAGAAGCATTGAACTCACCTTTGAGCTTTGTGGCACTTATGGCTAAGCAGATGAGCACATGTTGCTGAAGAAGTGATGCACTTCACTCATAACAGAGAAGCGGTAGTATGTTTATTGATATAAATATATGATTTAAGAAAGTTTGGAAGTAAATGCAACAGTGGTTTAACAATATTTAATAGCAAAATGCACTTGATTATTTTCTTTATAAGGGACAGGGTCAGACAAAACTGTTGGAGAGACATCCCCATTGAGTCACGATGCTCAGACAGGACTCCAGTGCTTCCTACACTCTTCTCAGAAAGGAGTCTAGGCTCAACCAGACCCAATCCTAGTCCCAGACTTGGTCAACAGATTATGTGCAAAACATTATATGGACATAATCAATACTTAACTAAGATCATAGAGTTTCAGTGCACTTATTCCCAATTCACTTACCAAGTATCTGACATGATAAGGATGTTCTCAGTCTCAAGGAGTAAATTTGAGAGGTAACCATGTTCAAGGGAGATGCCAGTGTGCAACCTGCAGGAAAGCTAAAAGGGTCCTTGATCTGCTCAATATTTATGGAGTAAGATGATTGACTCATAGTCATATTTACATATCAACTGCAGGTGCCAGCTTCTTCCAAACTTGGCCTGTGCCATACCCTGACCAGCACTGTGGCCAGGTGAGCGCGTTACCATAAATTAGCCCTTCCAAATCAACAATCCACCTCAAATTACCTTTTCCCTACAGACACCAATCTGGCGTTTCTGACACTGTCACCTATATAATCTTCATTTGATGTGATATACCTGATACAGTTACCTGGGTATGGTAGCTTTTCAAGACTGTACTTCCTCAGAGGTCCTTAGCATTCACAGAAAACTAGGAGCAGTCTCATTTGCTAATATGCTGAGCCTTGCTTGTGCTTTGAGACTGATTCTTATTCAAAAAAAAATAAAAAAGACTTGACTAGACCCTGAAGCTTTTATGGAAGTGATCATATTTTTGAAATCTAAGCACTAGACTGAAGAGCAGACAGCTGTGTGCTACACTGACTTATTTATTTACTTGTGACCTAGGCTGAAGGTGTAATCTTCAGAGCTTTGATACAGTTATTCTCAAAGCATAGATTTGCTTCTCCTGCTCATCCCCCTTCTGTTACGCAGACTTGTTATGGGTTTTGCTTGTTTGAACCTCTGTAAAAGTTCATGCATAAGAATTTGAAGAGCCAGTAAGGCTTTTCCCCTGCCCAACCAGCTGTTCATGGCACAAGATCTAGCAGAAGTTATCTTACTTAGGAGGTTAAATTCACTGCTCTTGAGTACAATCAATAATGCTCAGCAAACCTGAAGAGAAAAATGCATGCCACCTCAACAAAGCCAGAACATCACTAAATTCTAACTTTTAGCTTATGTCTCAGGAATTAATCGGTGAGGTTGGTCACGGCTGTCAGAGGTG
Organism: Clamator glandarius; assembly: GCA_033459285.1. Lineage (NCBI taxonomy): Eukaryota > Metazoa > Chordata > Aves > Cuculiformes > Cuculidae > Clamator > Clamator glandarius. Next base: position 812,344 of record JAUNZM010000965.1, read on the forward strand.
AATTCCTTGTCCTTACTCTTGTCAAAAGAATTTTGTCTATGTATCAAGTGGCCTCATTAAGGCCCCAAGAAGGTAGCAAGTGAAATACCCAGCACCACTTTGAGGACTACAACTGCAAAAAAGTAAGGACTCTAAATCTCTGAAACTATCTGTAATTTTTTTTGAGTCTTTCAAATCTTATGTGGAAAAGCAGAGTTCATTCTTAAGACACCTGAGTATCTCTACCTGAAAGAGTTCTTAGCCCTGAAATGGGAAACAGGTATTTGGATCACTCACTCTGCTTTCTCTGGTGGCTCGGTCTTTGTCACCTGCTCTTGGACAAAAAAGGGGAAGATGCCTTCTGAGCTGTACATCAATGCCCATATGGGTTGTGTGGCATTTCCTAGCTCACATGCACAAGGACTCTATGGGGGAATTGCACAGTTGTTCTGACATAGCTCAATGGACAGAAATGCTCGTAAAATGACAGGGGATGGGGGCTAATGAGATAAATCTGCACCTCTCTGCATCTTACACAAACATGTGGGAAATGTTTCCCCATTGCTATAACTTTTTCTGAATGTGGCAGCTACTAGCGATCTGCACAGGAGGAATCCTACTGATTTTTGTGTTAGGGCAGGATTTACCCAGCACTGTTAACAATGCTGACCATAGAAAACAAGTTGACAAGACAAAATAACCTAGAAGTGTAAGTGTACACTGGCCAAAAAAAATTATTTTAAGCTACACAGAATTTGAGTTCAAACACCGTTCAAGTAGAGGGTGTGTCCTAATTTGAGGCTTTAAGCCAACAGTTAAAGGGCAATGGAGAGAACTGGGTTGCGGTACACCTCTTGCTCTCAGGCATTGTGTTGTGGACTGTTTGTCTGAACTGTTGGTTTTAAGTACATACTAGAAAAAACACAGGACAACTTCACTCAGGTACAGATTCTGCTGTGTTCATATCTTCTTGTAATGTAATAGTATCTTCTCTCTTGTTAATAGGAAAATGCCAGGAAATTTAAGAAAACTAACAAAAAATATATGTCTTTTGTAGCATATAAACTGCTCATATGAGCTAAGGAAACAAAATGTATTACTTGCTTATACCCACTCAGCTTGAGCTTTCCTGCCAGTAGATTTCATTATGAAAGTGTAATTTGTTATCATAAAGATATGAGATGACTTTCCCAAACTTAGGTGTATCACACCCTATCAGCAGCCTCTGTGTATATGTGTATGTTTGTGCATAGAGCATTTTTTTATGAGAAAGCATCAATCCGATGTTGAAAAGTGGAAAGCCAATTCCCTACTTCTTAATAAGTAAATAATTTGGATGGCAGTGTTGCAGGGTATGTGGCTTATTATATTCACATCCCTCTTGCCAGGTTACTTCACTCCTGTTCCTCACAAATCTTCTCTATGGTGAAGACTTCTGTGCAACTGGCAGTAGAAAGATTTTCATACCTGTAGTAGCAACATTACGTGTTAGAAATTGGTCTATTCCCTCTCTTTGGGCTTTAACTTTCACTTTATGCTTTTGTTCTCAGATAAGAAACTAATCTTTGCATTTAGACTACTGAGTATTTAATGAGAAATAGAAGTTCCCACCATACCATGCTGTGACCAAAAGTGTCCATCTTACAGGAGGTTTGAGTGTGGTGTTGTTTATGAAATTAGTTTTCTCTGAGGTAGGATGCTGTTATCTTACATTGGTGAAACAGATGGTGCATTTTCCTGTGACTAATTAGCTATGCAGTGCCTAGTCTATAAAGAACAAGAGAAAACACTTGAAGTCTGTCTGCTACTTTCTCTTCCCCTTCAAGTCTTCTACCTGTGTGGCACACCACCATGCATCATAGTGGCTGAGAGCTCACTGGTTGGACATTGTCCAACAGAAAAAGTGGTCCTGATCTATTTCAGGACTTTGGCAATTTAACATATCACTCGTGGTTAGTCATGAGAGGCTGACTTGGGTTGCTGCTGGACAGAGGTTTATTTAGCACAGACAGCTGAGATTAAAAGCCTCTCAGACTGATTGCTGCGAAAAGTGCCGACATATGGCCCTTCTGCAGTCAGGCCAGGACCTGGTGTGGCATTTCACATCAGGGCAGGGATGTTGCCTTGCTCCCACCTCCCCCAGGAAGCTCTTGGACATGGCCTACCGAGGTCCCCTCAGATCTTAGACAGAGTTTTCAGTCTGTGATTTAAGGAGGCTCCGTAAATCTGGATTTTTAGAGATGTTAGTACTATGGCAGTGTGACCTGCTATTGAGACTACACCAACTGACGTACTTACAAATAAGTCCAATGAATTTTCAACCAGAAACATCTGACACCATAACAATTGGTATGGTTAAGTCTCTGGCAAGCAATGAGGGGTGTGTCACATCACTTCAAGATAGGAGGAGAAAGAAAGATGTAGTGAAAATGAATCTCGAATCTCCCAAGCTTGAATTCACTGGCAGCTCTTTAGCACTTATCCCCAGCTTCCCAGAGATAAACCTGACTGACAAACTATCTAACCACTACCTGACCCAACATCAATGGGCACCATTAACAGCTGTGGGTGTTTTGCTGAGTTGTAGTCTAAATTGGTTTAAACAGGGCTAGGACTGGTAACCTGTCCCTGCTGCTTGACAAACACCTAGCAAAGATGATTAAGTATGTGTAGTGTTCTTAGACAAAATGTACTCCACTTAAAAAATCCTTTGATGAGCCCTAAAATTATTTTTGGTTATATTGGTTGCAAACTTTGCATCTCCATGCCTTGTATACAAATCCAATAGATGCAGTGTGGTCTATGCATATGTATGTTATCTTCTTGTTCCACGTGGAGATAGGTGTGGGCATGAATTAGATGTAGCTGTTCTGGTCAGTGAAACACTTAAAAGACTAACTGGACTCAAAAACCTTTGCAGAAAGGCTGTTCTTTTGCACAGTGAAGAGAGTATTGGGGTAAATCTACTGACAGATGATAACAGCAAGGCCTTATGTTGAATTCTTATGCAATAAACTCTGAAGTGACTGAATCTGAAACCTTGTACTTATTCATACTGGTGTGGAAAAAAGTCAGATGGGAATATAGGAATAAGGCAAAAAGTGCCGATTCTTCTCTGTGAGCAAATTGTCTCATGAAATTAACAGCAAATACATGCTTAATAAAGCAAATATTTTATTGTCACTATGAGCATCCTACTACAATATGTGATGGAATAACATGATTGTAGGACTTCAGTAGCCGTATCTCTTCTTTACTGAGACATGAAGTTTCATTATGCTCCCCTGTGTAAAGAGAAAACTGCTTTCAACCTATACGTTGTGCTACACAAGCTCAGCTCTTAAAGTCTTATTGTGACACAGATTGCTCTGGATTTCTGGACTGGATCTACCCAAAATCTCAGGCAAGTGAACAGCTTTGAATGTATCCTGCGATGGGCTTCAGTTGAATGACTCATGCTTAGAAGAGTCAGAACGTGAGATGTCTTCTGTCTGCATTTCTTCTGGAGAGGATAGAAGCTACTACAGGGAGCTAAAAAAAAAATCGGCAAAGTCTGTTATGTTAGTCCATGGGGGAAGTACACATGTGTTTATGGTGAATGTCATCACACTCATTCTTCCATGAAGATTTACAAGCTGTTTAATTTTTGCAATCTATTTTTCCAGCTCCAATACTAGATGAAGGAGTGGACAGATATCCGTGTCCCCCACTGACATACCATTGATTGAAAACTAAAATTTGTTGCTTTTAGCAGTAAAAGAACTGTATATTTCTGATACAGTACACAGCATTATCTCTTTTTTCCTAGAGGTGCACATAGAGAGTTGCACCTTGCCCACAGGGTTTCACTAACGAACATGGGCAGGTATTTTCCCAGCAAGTCAAGCAACCAGTTTCAATGTACTTTGAATAGCAGTTACACTGATTCAAAACACAGATATGTACTAAACTTTAAGAAGGAGATTAATATCTATTTAAATTACCAGCTAGGTGTGCTTTTACTAGGAAATGGATGAATGCTGAAAACTGCTGAACTGTGCATCTCTAAAAATCCCAGTCCGGAATTATGGTGCTAAAACAAGAATCATAGAGTCATAGAATCATACAATAATTTGGGTTGGAAGGGAACTTTAAAGGTCATCTAATTCAACAATCCTGCAAGAAGCAGGGACATCTTTAACTAGATCAGGCTTCTCAGACCTCTGCTCAACCTGATCTTGAACGTTTCCAGGGATGGAGGCACCTACCACCTCTCCATGAAATCTGCTCCAGTGTTTCACTCTCATAATAAGATATTTCTTTATATCTAGTCTAAATCTACCCTATTTTAGTTTAAAACTTGTACTACTGCAATAGGCCCTGCTAAAATTTTTGTTCCCATCTATCTTATAAGTACTGAAAGACTGCAATAAAGGTCTCCTTGGAGTCTCCTCTTCTCCAGACTGAACCACCCCAACTCTTTCAGCCTTTCCTCAGAGGAGAGGTGTTCCAGCCCTCTGATCATTTTTGTGGCCCTCCTCCAGACCTACTCCAACAGGTCCATGTCCTTCCTATGCTGAGGACTCCAGAGCTGGATACAGTATCCAGGCGAGGTCTCACCAGAGTGGAATACAGAGGCAGGACCACCTTCCTCAGCCTGCTGGCCCAGGATGCGGTTGGCCTTCGGGGCTGTGAATGCATTTTGCTGCTCATGTCCAGTCTTTCATCCACCAATACCCCAAGACCTTTACCACCAGGCTGCTCTCCATCCTGTACTGATATCGGGGGTTGGCCAGACGCGTATGCAGAACTTTGTGCTTGCTCTTGTTGAACCTTGTGAGGTTTACATGAGCCCACATCTCCAGCTTGTTCAGATCCCTCTGGATGGCATGCAGTCCCTCGGGCATGTCAACTGCAGCGCCCAGCTTGGTGTCATCTGCAAACTTGCTGAGGGTGCATTCAATCCTGCCGTCTATGTCACTGATGATGTTAATCAGTACTGGATACTTTGATTGTTCAGAAGGCAACACATACTGTTTGAGACACTGCGCTTGATTGGTTTTTGTGGTGTGGGGTCACATCCCGTGAGAGGCATGATGCAGTTTCTACATGTTTACTATTTACCAGTTGCTTCTGGTAAAAGATGAATCTTGTTTACATCTCTCTGTTTTCTTTTCTGTTTGCTTGTTTTTTTCTCAAATGTTCCTCCTATTAATATGTCTTCTGGAACTGGCTGGCCTACTTTAGGCTAAAAATAGCCCTTGTTGCTGCTGCTGTAGCTCCATGCAAGCTACACAACGCTTGCACTAGTAAAGAAAACCTCAAGCCTTGCTGAGTTTCCATGCCATGACAAGCAGGTCAGAAAACCATATGACTAAAAAGAAGGAGGAAAAACAAATTCTGCCTTCCTGCTATGCTTCTATTAGGGTTGCCTGATGGTACAAAGTTGGGGAACAGTAGAAAAGTTTCCCTTCTTCCTCCTATACATCCACCAAGGACAGTAGAAGCCACTACTCTTATGGAAGGACGTGAAAGAAGCAATGAAACTACAGGGATGTGAAGCTGCAAAGAAGATATTTTCATGATAATTTCTAAGCAGTCATTTTTCAAATTAACTTAACACGACTTGATTGATCTTTTGGGTAAATATCAGTCTTTGGGTACAATCAGATTGTACATGCTGTTTCACTGCTTAAACAAACAGGAATACCTCTTCTGCAACTGAGATGTCTTCAGTTGCTGTGCCCATGCTCCTGATGTCTTACAAAGCAAAAAGTCTCTGGTTAGACAAATGTGTTTTTCTCTGCATTGCAGCAGAAAAAACTTAGTACCTCTCAGCCTTAAGTGGATAACGTGACACTACTTGTGAGCTTGTGACCCTCAGTCCATGCAGCCCATGATGCACAGTGGTGAGACACAGTCTGGGCAATGTGGCACTCTGCTCCCTGGCTGTGAAATTGGGGGACTAATGAAATACTCAGAAATTCTTCTCCAGCTACCTTGGCAACTGAGGAATGAAGTTTCATTGCTCCACAGATTAAAATTCTGTTCTCATTAATTATTCCAGCTTGTGGATGCAATTTTTTTCCCATTTTAAGGTTAAGGCTTATTGAGAAGGGTTCACATGCTTATGGAAAGCCATGACTCTACGCTCACTTGCAGTAGATTAAGTCCTGCGTCACCTTTTCTTTGCCCTACCAGCTAGGAATTTGGCTTACTTGTAAGTAGCTGGGGTGGTATCATTCCCACTTATAAAAACAAAACTGTGATTTGAAGGCAAATCTGAGCCTTAGGCAGAGGAAGCACAAGCTACTCTCTTGGTGTCCTCCCTGAGCACTTAAGTGAGAGTTTGTTGAGGAAAGGTGGTGTTGGATACTGTGAGTTCAGTGACCCAGCAGCTGCTGCACAGCAAGAGCTGCTCAGGTGGATGGGGCCATGAACCACGTTTGTGTATGAGCCCAACATCCTCGGGCAGCATCCTTGGGCAGCATTCCTGCCTGGTGCAGGATGAGGCACCGAGGAAGGACGCAAACCAGCGACGCGGGGCGTGGACCAGGGTCTGGATGCCACGCTGCTACCCTCGGCTCGTCCCATGCTCCAGGCTGCGAGCATCCTCTAACCCACAGCACCCCTGGGCTCAGGGGCACCGGCGCTGTTACGGGCCACCCCCCACCTCATCGCTCTGCGTTTTCACTTTCGTCCCTGCTTCCATTGTTCTCCCCGATCCTTTTTTTTTTTTTTTTTTTTGCGGCGGGGCGTGCAGTCCAGCCCGCGTGGATGCTGGGCGAAGCCACGGGGAGCTGCACGCTCACCAACCGCGGGGAACGGGGGAGGATCAGCGGGAGGGAGCGCGTCCATCCTCCGCCGAATTGCAGGTAAAACGTCCCGGGGCGGGGGGTCCTCGCCCCCGCGGCGCTTGGGAGCGGGGGAAGCCGCAGTGGCCGGTGGCTCCGGCACAAAGGAGGGTGTCGGGTCCGGCGGGGGGGTCCAGGGGAGCCGCGGCGGTGCCCGGGGGGGATCCCCTCATCCCCTGTCGCCCGCCCGCCCCTCCGCGGCGGCCCCTGTCCCCTCCCTCCGCTCCGCAGCCGGGGCGGGGGGCTGGAAGTCGGGTCCGGAGGACGGGGAGGCAGAGGAGGAGGAGGAGGAGGAGGGGCGGGCGGGAGGCAGCCGCGCTGGTGTATCCTGCGGGTACCGTGCGGGAGAGAAAGGAGGAGAAGAAGGAGAAAGAGAGGGCGTCCCCGTCCCCCGCCCCTTTCCACCGCTCCGAGGAGGGCGGGCGGACCACGATGCCCGGCGCTCGCCCGCATGGAGACCGCCGCCCGTAGAGGGGCCGCCGCGCCGCGCCGCGGGGTGAGCGAGGCTGCGGGGTGGGACACGGGGACAGCGCTGCCGGAGGTGCCTCCAGCCCGTGCGGTGGCTCGGGGCGCGCCCTGGGGGCGAGCGGGCGGCGGGAGTCGCGGCGGCGCGGATGCTTTCGTGCCGCTCGCCTTTCCGCCCGCCGAGACGCGCTGGGATGCGGGAGCGGACGGGCTGGTTTTCCGCTCCTCCGGCGTCCCCGGGAGGCCCCGGGAGCAGTGCGGGGGCAGAGCCCGGGGCCGCGCGGAGCCGATGCGGGCTCGCCAGTGGCCGCGTGGCGAGCGGAGGGCGCGGGGTAAAACCGCTGGGCGAGGAGCGTCCTCGGAGGGCGTTTTCCCAGCAGAAGGCGCCGGGCAGCCCCTCACCGGGTGCGCCCTTTCCCCGCAGGAGCCCTCCCCGTGAGCTCAGGGTCCCTCCGGTGCAGCCCGGCACCTCGCGGGGGTCGGGATTAAGGGGTCTCTGCGGGAGCAAACGCCTTTCGCTTCGCCCCAGCCCGCGGTGCCAGCCGGCCAGGTCCCTGTAGCGAGCGCGGTGGGTTGTCCGGGCCCCGGAATGGGGGCAGAACGGTGATGCCCGCCGGCAGCCCGCAGGGAGGAGGTTGTCGGCGAAGGCGGACACCATGTTTCTCTTACTCCATTCCCCGACTATGCTCTTCTTTCCCGGTCTATCGCAGAGCTGCCGAGTTGTTAGGTAGTTTGGGAGAAGGCTGCGTGCTGCAGCAGGGCGTGATGGATACGCTGCATGCAGGGAGAGGATGCTCTGGAGCAGAGATGTAAAAAATGGTCCTCTGTGCAGTATCCCTCCCAGATCTGCATGTTTTGAGAGACCTAACCATGAGTCTTTTTGCATCTCTAGGTACCCTCGGTGGTATCAAAAGGAAAAAATGCAGGCATTTTGATCAGCTGTCATTTAAAGCTTGCAGGTGGTGAGGTGGGATTTCCTAGCTGACATCTGAGGTTGCACAGTAGTTCTCTTGATCCCTCTGGGTGAGTGTGTAAGAACTAAGTGGGTAAGCGTAACAGTATGGGTGCAGCACGGGATGTGGTCTTTGTGGGGGCATGAAGACACCTGGGCAGAGCGGGGACTTCAGGTGACATCCTTCCTACTGCCGATGAGATGGGTATGGTGAGGAAAAGCAGATGTCATTGCTCTGTGCTCAGATTTCTGCCTGTTTCTGCCTGGCCACAAGGAAGGAATTTTTTAAAACGTTTCAGTGTTTGACTTGGTGGTTTCTGGAGGATTTACTGCAGAAAGGGCTATCTCTGAGGCAGAGGCTGCTCAGCGTGACTGCCCTCAGCCTTCGAATTTCAAGATGCAATTTAGTCTGAGGACATTGCTATGGACCTCTCTCTTTTTTAGTCATCACAGTACTCTCAGGTATTATTTGAGGGGACAAGGCTATTTCTAAATATAAGACCTTGGGGAAAGTCTATTCTACATTTGCCCATAGATATGTTTGAATGTACCATACAGGAGAACCTGCTTTGGAGGCATGACAAAGGGGAGGAAAAAGGGCAACATTTACATCAGCTAAGGATCTATCAGGTACTGGGAGCTATGATAACAGTTCCCTACTACCTCTCTGTATTTATTTGTATTTCTTTCTCTCCTCCTTCACTTTTATTGCTAGCTCTCACGTGGCATATTTCAATGTTGGCTTATGCTCACGCTGGGTGGAAAAGCAGTCATGCTGAAAAACATGCTAAACCCACATGTAACAACAGGATAATATTCAGTGCTGTTTCTCCTTTGATGGCAGACGTGAACTTGTTTCAGAATATGTAGACTTACTGGGCAAAACAATGCTGGTTGCTGATGCTTATTAACCTGTTGCAACACATGATACAGACTATGCTTTTTTCTTCTTCTTTCTTCTTTTTTTTTTACTGATGAGACATCAGTGAAGGACCTAGTTGGGAACTGTACCCTTAATTCCTCAGCCATGCAGTCACATCTGCTCAGTTAGAGAACCTTTTGGTGGGTCTGTAACCAGAGATGTTTTGACTGAATAGAGAGAATTCTGTAGCAGAAGATTTTTGAATTTGCACTTGCATCATAGCTGTCTTTTCTTTTAAAATATTGAATTTTAATTTTCTTTGACAGCTTCAATCTTCTTGAAGAACTTTTTCTTTTTTTCTCTGCTCACTCTTCCCTGCCCCTTTGTTCAGTGTTAGGAGTCTAGTTGTTTTGAGGGATATTTTTAATTAAAAAACAGTTCCATAAGTGTTACTTCATCAGATAGTATGTCAAACTGATTAGCCTGCTTTCTAGTGCTATTTTTTCTTGCTAATAGCTTCTGTAGCCACAGATAACTTGCAGTTATGTAGATAATAAAACAGAATACAGGAAGCGTGTTTTTCCAGTTGTGTACAGGAGGATCTATTGTGAATCTCACCTTGACTGAGATTTTATTGTGGATTTGTCACTTATCATGGAATGAGGCCTTGAAGATACCCCAACGTCTCTAACAGGAAACAGCTACATATCACCGGCACTTGAAAGAAATGTTTTTTTTAATCAGATAATGCTGACCTGCATACACTTGTTGAAGTTAGGGCTAAAGACCTAACTTTTTAAGTTGATGACTCTGGAAGAATAAGATGCATCTTTGATATTATTTTCCTTGTCATTGTTTACTAAAGATAATAGCAGAACAAACCTAATTGTGTGGTGCTGATGCTAGAAGCCTTTGGGAGCATCTCTGTACTCTCTCTACTGGTTTATGCCAAGAAAATCTGTGATATGTGGTCAATTCTTTGCTAGTTTTCAGACCAGGGTGCCGAAATCAGCTGTGAGACCTCATTCTGAAAAACTGAAATCAGAGTGGTTGTTTCTTAGGAAGTCTGAGCTCCTCTGCTTATGACAGCTTAAGCCTTGAAACCTTTGATTGGTTTTTAGTCTGTTCTTCCGCAGGTAAGATTCATCTGTGACTTAAACAGGTTCAGATTCGTTCTGTCAACTTGGTTGGCAACTAGGAGATTAGATCTTGAGAACTTCCTGCATAGTGTTTGTTGAGGCTCTGGCTGGGGGTCTGCGACGCTCTGCACTTTGAATTTCCCTGCTGTGGAGGAAATCCACACTCTTCATATAGCCTGGCTTGATGTTGCATTGAGTTCTGCGGATTTAGCCCTGTACTCTGCACAGGCCATGTTTTCTTTCTTTTTGGATATTTTTATTTATCTATTTATTTTTTTAATCTGATCATAGGAAAGATGGGGTACAGACATCGATCTGCAAAACAACGGTTGTTGGTTGTTCTCTGAAGAACACCAGAAGCTCTTGTGGTTGGATAGGGCATTAGCACAAAACAAACAACGAATATGTTTATTGCCACTGGTGTATGAAATTGGTGCTGCAGCTTGCTCATATATCCTCTCTTGCTTATTTAAGCATTGTTTGCTGGGTTTGTGTATCCAGGGTGAAACTTGCTTTTCAGTGGAGCTTTTCAGAAATGCTTGCTTGGCAGCAGCAGAGAGAGTAATTGTGGATAACATTGTTGTTCAGGATCCCTGTCCTGATCCTGAAAATCTCGTGCTTATGACTATATCATGCTACCATCCATGCCTATTAGATGGCATGATCAAGGGCTCAAAATGGAAGGCTACAGAAAACAGAGCTACTCTTGAGTAATCATTACCTGGGTTGTTAGATATGGAGTCAACATGCACCCATGTCCTCCCTTTTTGGAAAACCTGCTCTGTTGCTAGCCTGTACCATGTGCAATGTAAAAAGTGTTGAACAGCCTGTCAGTGTTGTTGGCAGTCAGAGTTCCTTGCAGTGAGTAACTGCCTGCATCACCTGAAACAGTGATGAGGGCAGCTCTGCATTTGTAAGGAAAGGAGGGTGGCATCATTCATATGGTAGTCTTCGTTGTGCTACTTCTTTTTCTAATAAGCAGGTGTTCACAGTCTGTCCTCCTGAAATACAAGATAAACTCCCTTAACCAAGTGGCTTTAAAAAACATCAAACTTTGCTAGTGCAGGATGCAGGACATATCATGACGGTGTCTGGTGTGTCTTATGCAGGTGCCATCCTTTCTGGCTATAGTGGAAATCATATGGGAGCCATTGAGGACATAATTAGGCAGAAAGGGGTGATCGCAAGTGGGTGAATGGGAACAGAAAGGGCTTGTAAGACAGTGTTTTGATCCGTTTTTCTGAAGGATTCATGCTCCATTATTCTCGTACCATAACCAGAACTAGTTTTAAGGCAGATCTATGTTATTGATTTACCATGTCCTCTCAGGATGTGAGGACCAGCATAAATGTAGAGGCATGACATTCATTGCCAGCTGTCAGAATTGTACCTGCATTTTAAAGGTACACATGGGCTTGGACACCCTTTTCATTCAGAGTAAGGTTTCTGCTTTTCTCATTTTAAACTTTTATTCATCACAATACAGGGTGGTGACAAAGCCGCATACTCCTTTAAGGCATTTGTTTAAATAGCCTTGACAATGTACCCCTCCTTTGCTTTTTATTTTCTCATGGTTGTGCGCTAGCAAGTGAAAGGGTGATTCTTTGCTCAGAAAAGTTATACTATGGAGTAGAAACATATAGACTTAATGGCCCTTAGTAATGACTACAAAGAGGGTTTGCAGAATTCATCACAAATGTCTGTGAGATGCTGACTCTATTAATGGCTCTAAGTCCACTACTAGAATCTCAGAAGGCAGAACTGGTTTTAAAATTGAAGTTGAACTCTGCGTAATTGCAAAACTAAGCCTTATTCCTAGCCTCTCTGAGGACAGATGCTGTATATGTCTCAAGAAACATGTCCGAATCTCATGCCTGGTGTCCTCAACGTAGTTTCATCTATGTGGACCTGCTTACTGTTTTTCAAAGCTAATGGGTTTCTAGAGAATATGAGGCTTGGACCCTCTTAGAAGAGCTGCGCTATTCAGTAACTCAAATAGAAGCATGAGATTTTGCCATTAATTTTCATAGATGTTTCTTGTGCAGCTTTTTACTGCTTTACTGAGGCACTAGTGAATTCAGAATTCTGCTTTACCATCCATCAGTTTAAATCAATCAAAAGAAGAGGAGGAGAAAAAAACTCATCTGATGGAAACACACATACTGCAAAAGGCAGTTGTATCACATTTAGATTCTGCTGCATGCTTCTGTCACCCACGCTTGTAAAATACTCACTGACAACAAAATGAAGTATGTTTAATCTCCACATATGCAATAATTTATTCTATTCGCCGAGTAATTACTGGTAGCTGTTCTACGATAACTTATTTTTCTCTGTGTTCTAGCCCTTCTTCCATTCCTTGTGCATGGAGGGGGATCCTTAATAAAGCATGAACTGAAGAGAAACTCTTTTTTTTATTAGCTATTTGTTCTTAATTTGACTGAGATATTTAGCAAGAAACTTGAAAAACATAATTTTGCAAAATGCAGCTGGGATTTTTGGATCATCCTATGAGAACCGTTTAGAGGATAAAGGAAATGTATTGGAAGAAGGAAGAATCATTGTAAAAGCATGCTTTTTCTTCCCTGAAACACCTAAATCACGCTCCTTTGTGCTTCAAGCTTGCTTGCAATACCAGTGAAACACGTGTCAGAATAATGCAGTTCTGTGGGCAATGCTGTATTTGGATAATGCCAGAACTGTTTGTCCAGTCTTATGCAGGATTCTTGCCCTCTCACAGAGCAAACTTGCTATACAAACTTGTAGTCTTCTATGCCAAAACTCTTCCCTACCTTTCAGAGAGGTCTTGACTCTGCTAGTGAAATGCTGTGCAAGAAGACCTGATGAGGATGGGGGCAGGACAGCCTACAAAATCCAGAGCCGTGGACACCCCCAGTAGACCACAAAGTATAAGGATCATACCCACTGGCTGCTCTGAGTACAACTGTACTCCTGATGAAGAGGAGGTGTCTTACCAGTCACTGTTTTGGGAACACTGTTGACAGGGGAGAGAAAATACATGTATGATTTGATTAGCAGGATTTGCACATCTCTTTGGTGCAACTTAGAGAAATGTCAGGTAGCTCAAAATCTTTGCTAGGTTACAGATCCATTGTCTGTAATCCAGCAAGATGAAAGAAAAAGAGGTTTTAAAGAACTGGGCATATAAAGCTTATCGACAGTGGATCATCTTTGCAGCTGGGGTATTCAGAGATTTGAGTTTCTCATAGAAAGAGCTCCACCTTAAGAAATAGGTGGTGATAGTTGGTATGTGTCTTAAGAGCAGGAGCAGGTCAGTCAGAAGACACACATCGCCGTAACAGGAGGCTGAGTTCAGGGAATTTCAGGTCTCCCCAGTGCAAATGTAGGGCACAAACTGATGTAGGTTTCACATTCTTGCATCACTCAGACGAATTAGTCTTGGTTGCCTTGAGAATACAGTAAATGTCATTTGGAAGGACATGAGAAGATGTAACACAATTCATCAGTCATTAAAGCCATTAGGAGCTGGTAATGTCTTTCAGCAAATCAAAGACCAGAAAAATAAAATACCATTCAAGAAAAACCCATCTTCCTGAGGCTTTTATTGAGAATCTACTGCTTTCTGGCTTCCAGGGGGCTGTGTACTCTGAATGCAGACGCAGTAAGGAGATATAGAGTGGTGGCCTGACTGCACAGTTGCAGGCTGGTTTTCTGTGCTGATGAGCATCAGGTAGAGGGCAGCCCTTTGTAGCACCTGTGGTACTGGGAAAACTAGAGGTGAGTCGTGGGTTATGCACTGCAACCATATTGCTGCTGTGAGGCTGCCAAAAACCCAAGGGAAAAACCTTTGTTACACGATAATCACAGGCACCGCTACAGCAGTGAATGGAGGAAGGCCATTGCTTATGTGGGGCTGTCACATAAAGTACACTTGCCTCTCCTCTTATGCATACCTTCTGCATGAACCCAGTGACCCAAGTATCCGAGAAACAACTTGGAATTTTTCTCATAGGTTGGATAAGGACAGAGGCAACTGAAAGGAAAGAATATAAGAGCCTTGGTGATAATCAGTTGAGCTTTATACAGGAGCTATAATGACAGTGCAGAGATAGCACAAGGCCACATTAATCTGCCCTGCCACCCATCCTAGAGGAGATGTAATTCACGTAAGCAAAACAGCACCTGGCCCACCCACAAGTTGTCACTGTGTTCAGCTCACTCAGGGGATATTGGAGCTGGACTGTGTGTGGCTTGCATCATCTAAAAGATTATGCAAGGGAGTTGCAGAATATAACTAATTCACAGGTGTTCCGCAAGAAAAGCAGTGTCTGTGCTACAAGGAATAATCTTTAAAGAGAAGCTTTTCAAGGACTATATGCCAATCATGCGCTTGTGTGATTTATGTGAAAGTGGAAGAAATTTTGGCTAGAACTGGGTGGTCTATGACTTTGTTTCTTTTATGCAGGCAGTTTCCATAGCAAAATAAAATTCTGGAACATACAGATTTCTGCCAAAAATTTCTCAGTTCTGAAAAGTTTTGGCCCCAAGCACTGAGTAGAAATTATGCGTACAATTTATTTTTTACTGGAGGGATGGTTTTTTGAGAGTTTGTTTTATGTTTACTTAAAATTGCAAACATACAATTATCCATCATTTTGAGTTGCATTAGGGTTTTTCTGTTTGTTTTCTTTGTTTATTTCCAGTGCAGTGTGGGTTTTTTCTGTCTTTCTCAGTTTTATGTTAGTTTCCTGAGTTTGGCACAAAAGGTTCTTTTGCCTATAGTAAGAGAAGGGATGTGGATCTAGTAGTAACAAAAAGAGATTAAGGGTATAGTGAAGGTCCCCTATGTCTACCAATTCTGCTTCTGTTCATAAATTGGATTCTTTTAGAGGTTTGCTTGAGTTTGTGGCTCTATGATGGAAATAAGAGGTAAAAGGAGTAAGGATTTGGTTAACCCCAGCCATAAGCTGGTTTTTTTGCTAACAGGAAGTAAACACAATGCCATTTCAGACAGAATGCAACATTCCATTTGCTTTGTACCATTGTTTTATGGTTTGCTGCTTCTTTTTGTAAAAAAAAAAAAAAAAATAAAATATTTACCCAGAGTTCAATTTCGAAACTACCTGCTAGAGTTGTTGACTAAAAGTGTGTCCCCAAGCCCCTCCTCTTCTTTCTTCCTTTGGATTCACCAGTTCAATAGATTAGCAGTAGTGTGAATTGGATGGATTGCATTTGCCTGTGATCCCACAGAAAGAGGCTGAGTTTGTCCTTACAAAAAGGGAAGCCAAAGACAGATTTTCCTGCCACTCTGTAACAGCTCTTGAAATAAAAGACTGAGAGACTTTGTTTTTAAAACCTGTAGCACTCTTGTTGTCTAAGCATGCCATCAGACCTTGTTTCTGATCACAAGTGTCATGAGTAAGATATTTCATTCAGGAATGTTAGTACCAGGCTAAAGAAAGAGTAACAGAAAGAGACCCTGGCTGGAATGGTAAAAAATGAGTAAATATCAGCAACTCAGCAACCTTGTCCTCCTGCTGACTTTGTTCTCTAAAAAGGAATATATAGGTCAAGAAAATGGTAAATAAACTTGCTGACATCTTTTTAATACTGATAGCTCTGCATTTCCTGGCATGACAGTCCATATTTTCCAGCACATAATTATCTGCAATTAATTTGCAGTCATTTATCCAGTCAAATGCTCATGTCTCTGGAATCAACACCACTAGGTGCTCAAAAGGAAAACAAAGCTCTTGAGGGCAACTAATCCATTTTGAGAAGGACTTCGTCCTATAATGTCTTTCAGCCCAGCAGCCCTATAATCATTCTTTCAATGCTGAAAAAAAGTGAAATTATTACAAAATAGTTAATGTAATTTGAAAATAATTAATAATGATAGTAATAATTGTTGAGACAAACTGTTTTCTGTCCCAGATTAGACAAAGTTACCCTAGGGATGAATGTTAGTACCAGTCCTGGTGATGTGGAGTTAGGACAAAAGTTAGACCGTGTTTTTTCTTCATGTATGGTATTACTCATCCATTCCCAGTATAATATCAACGTGCAGATTATTATCCTATCTAGGCTGTGGGAAACACTTGTTTTGAAAATGACTGTGTTGTCATGCTGCTGGCAGTAGCTGAAGATGTTAGTCTGCAATGTCAGTGCCATCTTGGGACGGTACTTTCTCTTTGTCCTCAGCCTGATGAAGCATTTCAAAGAGGGGTTGACAGACAAAGGGTTGAGTGTGGCACTTTCCTTAGGAGAATATGGCAATGATGATAATAACAATACACATCCAGTGACAGAAGTTTTCCACTATGGGCTTCAATTTAGCATTATCAGAAAGGGATTTTCTGAACCAAATATTAATTTTTTTTTTTTAAAGTACTTTAAGAAGTTCTTTTTTGGTACAAGAAATAGGTACTTGACTAGAGTTTTAGGACAGACTGTTTTGGGGTTTTTTTGTGTAAGTATTCATTTGCTTACTAAAACTCTTTCTCACTAACATACAATCCTATCTTCCTCAGTCATTTCTTCTCGGGAAACGAGCATCTTTATTAACACTTATTAAAATTACCAATGTTGCCATCCTTTTATAATAGTAAGGCTGTATTTACCTTAAGAATTCCTCCCAGTTTAATTTATAAAGTAGAGATAGTTTCTACTGTTGTCAGAGATTTGATCTGATGGATATCTCTTACAGTCCTTAGAAGTCTTTTAAGATTATTTAATTTGTTCCAAAGTTATTCATGGGGTTCTTGGCTGAATAACTTTGTGAAATGGCCTTACAGATCTAGAACATGTGCACCTGAGAGCAAATCTTTGGTTGCATTACTCCTTTTATGGAGCAGGAAAATACACTTGTAAGTGTACGTGACATGAGTTCTAAAGATAGGAAGATTTCAGAAATGGTAATTGTTGAAAGAACAGGACATTTTGTTTAGTGGAGGCTACTTTTCTTTATTCTTTTGATATGTATTTGTCTGGGTCCTATATTGCTGCTGAGTCCATGTTGATTCTTGATTCCAAGATATTTTCCCTGGTATAGAGAGCTAAGAAAACAGCTGTTCAGCTTTAAATCTCATTACACACTTCTCATAGTACATTTTACCATGGAGTGCATGGAAAGCACATTTGCTATTTGCAGTGATGTCATGCGGAATTATTTAAAAAACTCTTACTGGACTGTGGAACAATAGAAGGCAATCATTTTAAAACTGCCATTCCTCATCATTATTCACAATTAGGATAGATAGCCATAGGAAAATTCTAAGTATTTCTGCTTGTAGAATTTCATTTAGCTTGGCGCTTTTCAACAGAAGCCAGTCAACGATACAGGTAATAAAAAAAATAGGAAAAGAAAAAGAAAACAAGAAAAAATCTATTAAAATTATTATATTATAATATAATATTAATTAGAATTAATATATATTATTAAGCATTCAACGATAAAAATAGAAGGGCAAGAATAAAACCTATGGTTTTGTGAGGAGAGGTGAATGAGTCAGGTAATAAGTGGTATGTTAAGCAGAACAGGGAGAACACAATGAGTGTTTCAAGTAAAGCTCATATCAAACCGCAAGACAGAAAAGCATATTTTGAGATCTTCACATCCTGCACCTCCATGAAGAGCCAGTGTCAATACTCGTGTAGGTTTTGATTGGCATTGGATGGCTCTGTGGGCAGAAGGAGAGAGGGGTCATGGAAGGTCAGGGTACCGGAGTCCTCAAAGGCCTCAGGGCAGTGCATTTATTTTATGTGGTGCTTTGTCCCCTGTCAACTTCTCCATCCTTTTGTAATAGAAAGAGCCATTTTTAATCCTCTGTGTGTGTCCTTTGCCCTGAAGGCAGATGTGTGAGGTGTTCATCTCAGGATTCAAACCAGTCACATTTATCTCCTTCATTCTTCTCAACAACATTTCATGTACTCTAACTGCAAGCTTTTTCTTCTTTTTTCTTCTGCTTTGGTGTGACTCTGAGTCATGCAGCTCTTCTGAGGTTTGTTTACTCATATGTATTTCAGTGGCAAAGCCTTCAACAGCCTGGCTGGCACGAGTCAGGTCCTTTTCAGATTTGTTCCTAGCTTGGCTCCTGGAGGAGTCTGATGTTCTCTGAACTTACTTGGGTGTCCAGCCTTGGCTTTCGTTAATATATTTGCTTTCTCAATCCATATTTATTTTTGCCTCTTACAGTTTTTGATTTCATCTGCCTCAGACAACGACAGAAGGAGGAAACTGAGACTTTCTCAGTGACTGCATTATTTCAGGAAAGTAAACTAAGATTACATGCAAGTAATAGTTAAGGCATTCTTGGTGGCAGTTACAGGTTTAGAGTTTGTTTTAGTTCTTAATAGCCTCAGCGAGAGACTCAGACTTTTGGTTAAATCATCAGTGATTCAAGACTGATACTTTTTAAAATTACTTGCTTTTAAACTTTCAAACAATTCTCGTGCTGGAAGATTTGCTGATGAGTTGTGGAACGCGGGAGGTAATGGAAATACTTCTTTTCGGGTGAGTGACAGAAAAGAACTAGAAACTAATTTTCAGAACTTCTGTCTCCCTCTGCATTAGTGTATCAGTAGCAGTTCATGCCCTGTTCTGTCAGTTTTCTGTAAAGAGTAGCTGTGCAGTGGAGCTGTGACAGCTTGCAAACAAATCCAGAGGTGTAAGGAGTGTGTAGCTGATATCCTGAAAGTTGTTCAAAACTTCACATTTAACATATGCACAGTGTATCCATGTATGATGAATGCGAGTTACCACAGATACAGCTGGACTTTCAGCAGGAGGGCAGAGGCAGGTATATCATATAAATTGGAGGTGGACAAGGAAAGGAATGAAATGGTGTAAATGGTAGTTGTTCTGTGAGCATCAGGTGTTGTTGGCAAGTGTTAAGGGAGTGAGGCCTGGTCTCTGTTGCCATCCCATGTTCTTCATACCATACAGGCTGAGCAGAAGATGAGGTCCCTGCATTTGATCCCAGGGTCTGTACTGATGCATCTGTTAACACAGAATGTGGTTTCTCTAAACCAGTCCTATACTGCAGAGCTGTTATGTCAGGATTAAGGCCATGCAACTTCTTGACTAGTGTGTCTACAGCACTTTTAAGCTCTTTTCTGCTTCCGCACTTGGAACACACTCTTGGTTTAACCTCCCGTGCAAACAGGCAGGGAGTTTCATTTGCTGGTCTTTTAAATACTTTAATCTATGTCTTGTCTAAGAAGCATTGTCTAAAAAGGCATCTACAATTATCTTCCAGAGAGACATGTGTTTCCTTCTTGTCTCTGCCTATGCATAAAGGTACAGTTCATGGTACTGATCTGTTGACAGTAGCCTAGTTTGTTGCAGCCCAGTGGAGTTATACAGGTTTATAGTGGTGTATGGCATGTGCCATGTCAAACGTCAAATATAATCCTGTGCAGGTAGCCTAGGTTTTATGTACTACACAGCATTAGGTGGACTGAGTGGGCAAAATTAAGCCAAATAGAAAATTCATTGACTTTTTCTCATTTCTGGTTTGATGAGGTTAAGCAGTGATTAATGCAGGCACTCAAATTCTTTTTAACGGCTGTATTACTTAAAAATTGTTCAATTTTAGAAATCTTCATTCTGCTAATGGAGTCTCAACTCTCAGCTTGACCATTGTTACAGCTCTGAAAATCAAATAGAAACAAAAAGTAAATTGCAAGTGGAAGTTTATGGGTCTCCACATTTCAGTTTATGAGGGGATTGAGGCACGGACTCCTGTTTGATGGACAGAACATCTTTGTTAGGCTTATTAGCTTCTTTAAATATATTAGTTAGTAAAACATGCACTGTTTGTTTTACAATGACTGGGTTTTGCTTCTTGTTCATGCGCCTAAACTATATATATGATTGGCTAAAACTAACCATTCATGTGCCATGACGTGTTCTGTTTTTCGATCTCGTTCCACTTTTCATCCCGTTTTTCTGTTTCTCAGATCACTCTCTAGTGGTCCTCTTCTTTACTTTGTTTCTCATCTCCTCACAGCCAGTACTTCAAAGACAGTGTCCATTTGTTTGTGTCCTTCAACCTGTAAGAATTTCTCTATTTCTTTGTGTCATTCAGCCTGTAAGAATTCCTCCACAAATTTAAATGCTAGATCTTTTGATGTCAACTCATTCATGTTTTGCAACATTTTTTGCAAGAGATTTCTCACACCACCTTTCCCTGTGCTGTTGCCAATTTTTTTAACAGAATTTAATAGATCTTTAATTCTCTTCATCTTAATATAAAGCTTCTGCTAATTCAGTGGGATCAAGGTTTGACCAGTATTTGCAATTGCTATAGCCCCCCTAGAATGTACATTCTATCTTGCTTAACATAAAAATGGCTAATGCCTTCAATAAATAAATAAATAAAGAGACTATATTGTCTTGGTTTGAGATGTTTCACAGTACAGTTCTTGTATTTTTTTACAAGAACTTATGCTGTGCATGTAGATATGCAGTCAACATCAATTTATTAAGCCATTTCTGTTCTACCTATATATGTGTTTGACTGTTTTGAGTCTGCCCTTACTATATGCTCTTTTTTTCTGTCTCCTTCCAGTCTGCTTTGCTAGCCTTATCTCCCAGTTTCACAACCTAACAGAAAGGCAATCAAATCAAATTAGTTTCTCTGACACCATAGAAGTCCTGGAGCTTGCCCAAATCTTACACAGAAGGGCTGCTAAGATCAAGAAGACTTCTTCAGAAAATTTCACCTGTTGGTGATTTGGCCAGGAAGCAAATGGTGGGAATACATATTAGCTTGACAGAAGTGAAAGTGGAGAGTACTCTGACACATTTAGGTTGTAAGTCTTTATGTCTCTGTCAGCGACTAGGAAAAAGACATAGGTAAATGCATTACACTGCACTGTTAAAGCCTGCTGAGCACCTGCACGCTGCCAGTGTCAGGTGGGTTATTGAGTGTGATGTGTGACTGTTCTGATTCCTATATAGCAATTCCAATATCTGTAGCTGGAAGCACAGCTTATGTGCTGCTGAGTGGATACAGATCAGCTGTCCAAACTACTAGTAACTACCTGCCTAATAGGCATAATCCTGAAGAGGATATCTGGGAAGGTCAATCAGAGTATATTCTTTCTGAACTTGAAGAAGCCAGGAAGTCTTAAGACAAACTGCTACAAGTGATATCTTTAGGTTAGATATGAAGGGAGACTGAGAAATCTGGGGTTGTTTAGCCTGAAGAAGAGGAGGCTGAGGGGAGACCTTATTGCTCGCTACACCTTCCTGAAAGGAGGTTGTAGAGAGGTGGGTGCTGGCCTATTCTTCCAAGTGACAGGTGATAGGACAAGAGGGAATGGCCTCAAGCTGCCCCAGGGGAGGCTCAGACTGGTTATCAGGAAAATATTTTTCACAGAAAATTTCATCAGGCACTGGAACAGGCTGTTAAGGGAGGTGGTTAAGTCACCTTCCCTGTAGATATTTATGACAGGTAGACAAAGTTTTCAGGGACATGGTTTAGTGGCAGATAGGAATGTTTGGACGTGATGATCCAAGAGGTCTTTTCCAACCTAGTGATTCTATGAGAACATACCCCAACTGACAAATGAAAATGGTGACCTCTTATCCACAGATGAGGAGAAGGCTGAGGTACTAAACAACTTCTTTGTCTGCGTCTTCACTGGGAACCACTCTCCTCACCCCTCCTGGGTCAGTGGCCAACAAGATGGGGACCACTGCAGGGGAAGATAAGGTTTGTGGCCACCTGAGGAACCTAAATGTATATAAGTCTATGGGACCTGATGAGATGCATCCCAGAGTCCTGAGAGAATTGGCTGATATGGCTGCCAGACCACTCTCCATAATATGTGAAAAGTCAAGGCAGTCAGGCAAAGTTCCTGGTAACTGGAAAAAGTGTAACATTGCATCCATTTTTAAAAATGGTAGAAAGGAGGACCCTGGGAACTACCAACCCGTCAGCCTCACCTCTCTGCCTGGGAAGATCATGGAACAAATCCTCCCAGAAGACATGCTAAAGCACATAGAGGACAGGGAGGTGATTAGTGGCAGCCAGCATGGCTTCACCAAGGGGAATTCCAGTCTGACCAACCTAGTGGCTTTCTATGATGGGGTAACCACACCACTGGATGAGGGGAAAGCAATGGATGTAATCTGTCTGTCCTTCTGTAAAGCCTTTGACACAGTCCCCCACAACATCCTTCTCTCTAAATTGTAGAGATATGGATTTGATGGGTGGACTGTTCTGTGGATAAGGAATTGGTTGGATGGTCACATTCAGAAAGCTGTGGTCAGTATTTAATATTTTCATTGATCTTACAGATAGCAAGGTTGAGAGCATCCTCAGCAAGTTTACAGATGATACAGAATTACAGAATCACTAGGTTGGAAAAGACCCACAGGATCATTGAGTCCAACCATTCCTATCAATCACTAAACTGTGCCCCTCAGCACCTAATCCACCTGTCTTTTAAACACCTCCAGGGAAGGTGAATCAGCCACCTCCCTCGGCAGCCTGTTGCAGTGCCCAATGACCGTTTCTGTGAAAAATTCTTTTCTGATGTCCAGCCTGAAGCTCCCCTGGTGGAGCTTGAGGCCATTCCCTCTTGTCCGGTCCCCTGTCACTTGGGAGAAGAGGCTAGCACCCTCCTCTCCACAACCTCCTTTCAGGTAGTTGTAGAGAGCAATGAGGTCTCCCCTCAGCCTCCTCTTCTCTGGGCTAAACAACCCCAGATTTCTCAGCCACTCCTCATTAAGACTTGTTCTCCAGCTCCTTCACCAGGCAAAGTAGTGCAGTTGTCATACCAGAAGGAGAGAATATCATCCAGAGGAACCTGAACAAGCTGGAGAAGTAGGTCTGTGTGAACGTCCTAAGGTTCAACAATGCTAAGTGCAAGATCCTGAACCTGGGTTAGGGCAGTCTGCAGTTTTAGTACAGGATGGAGGATGATGTTATTGAGAGTTGCTCTGCAGAGAAGAACTTGAGGTGCGAATTGATGAGAAGCTCAACATGAGCCGGCAGTACAAACTTGCAGCCCAGAAGGCCTACCATATCATCGGCTACATCAAAAGAAGTATGGCCAGCAGAAGCCAGGAGAGGTTATTCTTCCCCTCTACTCTGCTCTTTTGAGACCCCACCTGGTGTACTGAGTTCAGTTCTGGAATCCCCAACAAAAGAAGGATATGGAAGTGTTGGAACAGGTCCATAGGAGGGCCACGAAGATGATCAGAGGGCTGGATCACTTCCCACATGAGGACAGGCTGAGAGAGTTGGAGTTGTTCAGCCTGAAGAAGAGAAGGCTCGGGGGAGACTTCATAGTGACCTTCCAGTACCTGAAGGGGGCCTAAAAGAAAGCTGGGGAGGGATTTTTGACAAGGACATGTAGTGATAGAATGAGGGAGAATGGCTTTAAATTCAGAAGGGGAAGATTTAGGCTAGACATTAGGAAGAATTTCTTCATTGTGAAGGTGATGAGACACTGGCACAGATTGCCCAGAGAAGTTGTGGATGCTCCACCCCTGGAACTGTTCAAGGCCAGGTCGGATGGGGCCTTGAGCAGCCTGATCTACTAGGATTTGTCCCTGCCCATGGCAGGGGCCTTGGAATTAGATGATCATTAAGGTCCCTTCCAACCTAAACCATTCTAGGATTTGATGATTCCATTTAATTTGATAATGTGCTATACAGTTCTCTTTGATAGCCTTTCTCTAATAAAAGGTGTGTTCCTAGCAGATTACCTTTTTTTTAATTGTATGGCTGTTACATAATTGCATATGATTGTCATACCACTCTTCACATGAACACATACTTTATGTGTAAGTATTAGCCAGTGTCAGTTAAATTGCTTCTCCTCTAGAAGGCCTGTTATCTTTGGTTAAAACGTGGGAGAATATCTTGGCACTCAAGTTGCTTTATTGCCTCTGCTGTTCCTTGTGAGGAGGGATTTTCCTTTTTTTGTCTTAAAGCCTGCTCTTTGACCTCATGACCCATGAGGGATAGCTCTGTGAATGTTGTTTTCTGCTGCCAATCAGGATCTGTCTTTTACAACCACAACTGCACAGAAGCCTGCCTGGACACAAAGGACCAGTCTCTGCTGATACTCACATGTGTGTAATCTATTTGAAGGCTTGTAAAGAAAAGCAGAACTTAGCCCTTTGCATTCTCTAATAGATTTCATTTGCCTGTGCCATGGGATTTCTTTTGTCTTTGTCACAGCCTCACGCTGAATCCTCTCACTTTTCTTACCATTTACACTCTCACTTTTACTCCCTGGAAAGGCATCAAAGCTAACCTCTTATGTCCTTCTTGCGTTGCAGTGTGAATTTATTTGCCTTGTCCTTCTTTTAGAGTGATAGCAAGGCTATGTCTACTACAGATCTCACTTATTCTGTGAAACATTTGTATTTCACTGCAGTCATAGTGGGATGTTCTGTAGGAGACAGATGAGGCAAAGTCTGGGTGCCTTTTGCTTCCCTAAACCTGAAAGAGGGAAACCACCTGCATGACACTGCCTTGAATACAGGCTGTGTCAGGGTAAGGCAGCATGCAGTGTGTGATTTCAGGTGGAAACAGAGAAGCCATATTTCAAAAACCATTTCTTAACTTCCCTTGCAGTTTGTGTGCTGTGAGCATGCCCTTTGGTCTATGGCCGTTGCTCATCAGGCAGGAGAACAGCTAGTCTGAGGACACTGCTCAAGCAGCCCTGGCCCCAGAGCTGCTCTAAAGGCATCTGACTGAAGAATGGAGGTGTTTGTAGGAATGAGAGCCCGCCAGACTGCATCATAGCTAAGCACAAGTTCTGAGATTCAAAGTCAGGGATTAGACCTCAGCAACTTGCAGAGAGGGTGTTAACCCAAGAGCATGGTGAATGCAGGAACCAGTCACCTAGAGGTGAGTTTTGTCCCATGCTCTATCACGTTTTAAGCAGTCAGCAACAGAGTACAGTAGTCCTTGAAGGTCATGTTTCCTCCTTTATACAAGCTTCCCAACAGGCATTGCTTTGTAAACTAGCAAGTGGAATGATGAGATGCAATGATGAGAAGCATCAAAAGGAGATGTAGCTAATTTTGTTCCTTGGTGAGGACTTGAAATTTTTAAGTTAATTGAGAATGGCCCAGTTCTCAGTTGGAAACAAAGCCCTGGCTTAACTCAAGTCCTGCCAATTTAGCCAGTAGAGTACAGCCCTAAGCATCCAAGATCTGCATATGGCCATTACAGGTTTGCAAAGAAAATGAAAGCAGATCTGGTAGTATTTTGGTGTCATGGAATGAGAGAGTTTGCAAAGAAGGCTTATGATATAGGGTAAATTGTTTACTATCCACTTTTTTATTCAGCCTCCTGGGAAGAACTGATTTAATCAGTTTTTTGCATTAGGTCGTTAATTCGGCTAATTATTTTGAAAGTTTCTGTGTTGTCTGAACAAGACAGAGATATGTAGCATGGCAATCATTTATAAGTATATAGTTAATAATAAACTAACCTAAACTTTGAGTGTTGTTTGGAAGTGTGTTTGTCAGAAATTCACAGGGTCTCTAAAAGCTAGTGTTCCATGTTCAGCCATCTTCTATAGCACACAATGTTAAAGGAGCAGTTTAAACCAGAAGTATTGTTTGTAGCTGACTGAGTGGTATGTTTGTTGAGCCAGTTGCCCAGAAGTGAAAGGAAATCTCATGTTTCAATGTGAAATTCAAGCATTAACACCAGATCAAGCCTTCTGCTGTATAAGAAGATAAACTAGGAAAAACAAATGGGAGAGGAAAGCAAGGATCTGATCCAGTCACATTTAAGGTGATTGAGATTAGATCACTGATTCACATGGGGCACTGGGTGATAAGATGCCATCTGGGGCCAGATATATGATGTGCTGGTTCCTTCACTCAGATGGATGCCTGAGGGCAGTGGTATGCACTTGGGCTATCCTCAATTTCAAGTTCCTTTTTTGAGATTCAGTATCTTGGTCTCTCTCTTGTTGTCCTCTTTATTCTTCTAACCATCCATCAGACTCACTAGATCCACAGAACTGCTTTATTCTCTAATCCGCTCCATATTCTTAGCTGCAAAGAAATTGAGTCATGTAAAAAGAGAAGGCTACAAGCTCTGGTGACTTGCATAGTGTAAGGGTAGCTTGGGCTATGTTTCTCATTATATTTGTGTCCAGATAGAACTGTAATACTACACAGAGACCAGTTGAGCAGAAAACTGGCCCTTGTAGTGCCCCTCCATTCATTTGTTCATACTGGGCTAAGTTAAACAGATAGGAGATCTCAGGGAGCAGTAATCTGTACCTGTTTCAGGGAAGGAAGGATAGATAATGATGATCAAAATAATGCCTTAAAACTTCAGAAGCACAGGCTCAGCTACTAACTCCACCTCTGACCTTGCTAGGTTGTGTGTGTCCTAATCTTTCAATGACAGATGAGAGCTATCTTGACAGGTTTTGCCCTCTGAAGAAAGAAGTTACTAGCAATGCCTTAGCTTGCAAGCACTCATGAGGACTCATGAAAGGTAGAAAGTCTTCACACTCCTCAGACAATAAGGAAGATGTGGTTATTGATTTTTATCTGGGCAGACTTGTTAGCTGCTAAGTTTTGCAGCTTATAGCTGCTAGATTTTGCACAGGTCACTTAAAACAATCTGTTGGATTTTCTTTGACTTTCTGTTTCAACATTCCTTAGGGTTTCTGTTATTGAGCATTGTCCTTGTTACTAGGAGTTAAACCTTGCTTATGTAACCCTCCTAGTAGTAATAATACATGTATCCAACTACTGTAGCTTTCAAAAGAACCCCAGCTGCTAAGTGAAATTGCAAGTTGTTTGCAACACAGCTGGCAGAAGGTGAGGTTAAGAGTGTCTTTAGTGGAGTCAGTCTAGAGTCCCACTGACAGATGCAAGCAGAGACTGAAAGCATGTATTTGAATTGAGATTTTCTCCCGCCTTGATCATTTTCTTCTGTCCTAGCAAATAGATGCCCATCCCCTGCACAAGATGTGGATAAAAGCAAACTGCTGCTGCTGACTGATCTCCTGACAACTTTGCTTTTGTTGGTGCTACTGCTCTTGCTCTTCCTTCTTGTCCTTCTGCTGCTTGCTTCCAGAAGCCATGTAGGCAAAACTTACTTTCTTTGCTGTTAAAGTGGGAATGCTATGTGCAAGAGAATTGGGAGTGCAACTTCTTGGTTTTAGCTGCTGAAATTGGCCATGCTGGGGCTAAACTGCGACAGTAGGTTTTTTTAATGAACACTGATGAGTGTTCTAGACTGTTCAGAAATACACAGTTGGCCTTTCTGATGTAAAAAAAATTGTGCATAATTACTTTGGAAGAGATGTTTCACTTTCTTTAGAAAGCATTCTGTTGATTAAAACCTGACCATCTGAAGAGCAATTTCCATCTGGAGCTGCACTCAAGTTCTTTGTTGGTGCAGGATTCTTAAGCAGACTTGATCCATGTAATGCAGTAAGGCATCCAGGAAAGGGTACCACACTGCCTTGGAATGGCACATATATAGTACTTCTTTATAACATTCTTTCACCTCGAGCCATTTCTGTCCAAGGACTTCCTAAGTTGGATACGATTTCTGTGTACAGAGGAGAAAAGCAAGCATATTTTTACTAGGCTTTAATTCAGTAAAGAGAGAATCACATGAGCAGAGAGATACAGGGAAATAGCTGAAGCAAATTTATCGTCAAATTGGAGGTGACATCCATGAAAAATGTTTTGTGCTTTTTTTGCCTGGCCGAGGTTTGCCTACCAATGTCTTTACAGCATTAATCATAACTAAAAGGTTCTGTGGGAAACCTTTTGTTCTGTGTTAAGAAATACTAACAAGGATGTGAACTTAATGTTTTGTCCCTCTTCAGAGGGTTTTCTTGCTGCAGGCATGGAAGGAAAGCTGTCAGCAGAGGATTGTAACCCTGAGAAGGAAGCAAGCACCTCCTGCTGACAAGATGTTTATATTACCTTGCTGTTAGGGAGTCATACTTGTGAGATAAGCAGCAGCTAACATTTCCAGTGTCAGAAAAGGCAGATAGCTTGCAAATGGAGTGACATTTGGGCAAAGGACCTGTCTGTGCTCTTAGCCAGGATCTAAGTTAAGAAGAGCAACCTTATGTGCAAATTCAACATAGGTTTGTGAGGCTGCCTGCCAGGGTGAACTCTTCTTAGGTGCAGTAATCCCTAAGGCTCTGTGAAGAAACAAGTTTAATGTGTTTGCACATATAAAAGTGGTTTTGCTTTCTGATGTTTTGTGTGCTAATGCCTGGAGCATGAGTATAATGCATTTCTAATTGCCAGCCCCGCCTTGTTCTTCAGGTCACAAAAAGCCTGTCCTGCAATCCACAACCAGGAGTATGTAACCACCTTTGATGTGACCTCCTTACAAATAAATCCCAAATGAGTCAAGGCCAGCCTGAATTACAGTGAAAGACCAAATCCTCAGAATAGAACACTGGTTATTCTGCTCAGATCTCCAACCAATTTCTGGTTTGCATTTGCAATAGCAACAGGTTGACAAAAAGGTTTTCTTCTCTCTTTTTCAAATATCTATACGTTGAAAAGCTCTGTAAGGCATGTGTGTTTGAAGCCAGGCCTTTCAGATCAAACAGTGTGAGCTGAAATCTACTTAGAAACTGTTTGTTGTGGACTCACAGCCGTGTGAGTGTGCAAAAGCCTGCCTGTTGCCTGGGAGCCATTATTTCATCAACAGTGGCAAAAAGTGCTTTGGGATCTGTATTGCTACACATTGCACTGTCGCTTAAGCATATGTATGGAACTTTGTGGGCAACATTTGCTGAAGCATCCAGCCTTGGCATAACCGTCCTTGCACAGCAACTGATGGCACAATTTACATGGATGACAGTGAATCAAGAGTTTAAGCCTAGTGCTGTAGAAAATCCTCTGTACGGAAGTATCATTGCATTGGGGAAGCATTGTCACTCTCGGACTGTCTGATTCTTAACCATTCATAAAGGAAGACTGAACTGAGCTCTCAAGCATCATAGCAACAGAGTGAGGAGAGAGAGAATGTACTCATTGTCAAGTATTACCATAAAATATTATAGTGCTTGGACTACGGCATACTGAGATGCTAACGATATATAATTTTTAACAAAGTACTTGAACCACATCCCAACTTCAAGCTTTGTGATGGTATTGCTGGACTTTAATGGCATCAAACTATGTTTGCTTCTTGAATTAGTGACCTTTGTAAGTGGCAGAGCTAGGAAAACCAAGGAGAGTGTTATCATCTTCTGTTAGTTATAACTGCCTTTTCTTTGAGAGTTAACAGCGAGACACATTTTATTTATATAATCATCCTTTGCTGTGGCTGAAAATTG
This sequence comes from Clamator glandarius, assembly GCA_033459285.1. Classification (NCBI taxonomy): domain Eukaryota; kingdom Metazoa; phylum Chordata; class Aves; order Cuculiformes; family Cuculidae; genus Clamator; species Clamator glandarius. The sequence continues at coordinate 841,873 of JAUNZM010000965.1, forward strand.
TATTTGGTTTGAGAGAGGAGTTCTTCAGATCAATCCGAACTCACTCATTGTGCAGTCTTAGGCTTACTGTAGGGATCAGTCCAGGTGCTCCATGTGTTGTATTGCAAATCATCTTGCCTTTAATACCACACATTCTTTTGTGAATAAAGCTGCAGTGTTAATCCATCCTTTGGCTTTTCAAGTAAGTGCCTGTTGCAATGTGAATCCTGAATAGGAGACCCCAGTTCTCTTGAGGTCAATGAAAGAGGTCAAAAGCAAAACCTCCAGGCTCCTCTGCAGTCCTCATTAGGGCAGCATCAGCATCACAAGCCTCCATGGCTTCAAATCAGGCAGAGCAGTTGCTTCAGTGGCTACAGCCCTTTCTTTGTCCAGTTCTGCCTTCTGCAAATCTGTAGCTCCTGTTTACCTCCATGCTCACACCACCATCATTTTTTTTTCAAATCCAGCAGCTGTGCAGTGTCTCTTTTTTAATAGCAGAGACATAACTTTTGTTGTCTCTTCTTTTGTTGTGGAATATAGCTGAAGCTCAGCATGTTATATCTTCAGCATCAACAGAAAGAAAATTATCGATATGTCTGTGCTTTGAAGACATGTTGACAGTTTATCCTTATTCTAGGGTAGTTCCATCTTGCGGAGCAGGAAGAGAACAAGCATGTTTTTTTACCTGTCCTGCTTTCAGCTGGGGGAAAGATTTCCTGGGACTAGTGGATCCCATTATTACCAGTGGGATAAGTTTGAGAGGGCTGGGGCAGGCTGCCTGCCTTTCTCTTCCCATGAGTGCCATCAAGGAGGATGGGCATGAATCAATGCCCTCAAAAGGCCAGGGAGTGAGTAGGTCAGGAAATGCTGATTCCTCCTTTCCTGCTGGGATCTGACCTAAGCACAAATAGCTGTGTGCTTTACCTGACAAAACTATGCTAACATCCGTTGCAGACAAGCCTTGCAACAGTCAGCTTCATTTTTTTCCTTCCCCTCTCTGCCTCCATCACATCATTTTTAATATCTAAGTAAATCTGTGTCAGTCTCAGCTCGGTTTCAGGATCTTTGCTGAAGGGAGATCAGTGTCAGTGTACCTACTGGAGGATGCTCCGGACTGGTCATGTCTGGTTCCAGTTGGTTCCAGACCTGGTAGTGGGTCCTTGGAGCCATCTGGAACTGGCCATAACCAGTCCAGCCCCTCAGCTACGGTTGCGGCTGCCAAAAGATATGGAAGAAAGGGCAAAACTGCCGGAGGAACAGAGGAGTGAGGCAATAAGAGTGAGGGAGAGTAGATGGAAGAACTAAGTAGGGCAGGGGCATCAAGTAGCACCCAGGGCTGAAGAGGATCTGCCCTGCTGTCTGTGGAGAGCTCAGGCTGAAACAGGTTTCCTGACAGATAATGCAGCCTGGAGGAAGAGCCCAGAGCAAGGGGAAGGTGAGCAAGAAAGAGTGGCAGAGAGAAACCACTGTATTCTGACCACCTCATGCTGCTCCATCAAGGGTGTTTAGGAAGGTGTTGGTTTGTTTGTCTCAGGTTTTCACCACCTGAGTCTATTTTACCTGGCAAATTGATTTCCCCCAAGTCAAGTCTGTTTAGGCCACCACAGTAATTGGTAAGCAGTCTCCTTGTCTTTGCCTTGACCTATGAGATTTCTCATCCCATTTTCTCTCCCTGTCCCTGTGAGGAGGGTTAGAGATTGCAGGGCTGGATGGGGATTTGACCATCAGCCAAGGTTAACCTGCCACAATGCTCTGCCAAGGAAGCACTTTTAAATCTAAATAAATATCTTTTTCATTCTGAGGAACTCGTGTACTGTAAAAAATCTGATTTCATATTTTATTTAGCAGTAGGAAAAAACAATCTCAACCAAGCAAAGAACTGCTAAATCATTAAGCAAGACCCAAAGGATATGGTTCTCTCATCAGCTGAGTAAGGAAAGTTAGAGTAGTTGATCTCTGTCATTTGCCCTGGCCTTTGAAACCCAAAACTTTTGACCAGTGGCTGCCTTGATAAATGTTTTTAAAGGGTACCCAAGTCCTCATGGAAAAAAAAAGACTTGTTGTAACTCATTTATCATAGAATCATAGAATAGTTTGAGTTGGAAGGGGCCTTAAAGTTCATATAGTTCCAACTCCCCTGCCATGGGCAGGAACATCCCACTAGATCAGACTGCCCAAGGCCCCATCCAACCTGACCTTGAACACCTCCAGGGATGGAGCAGCCACAACTTCCCTGGGCAACCTGTGCCAGTGCCTCACCACTCTCGTAGTAAAAAAATTCCTCCTTATGTCTAGTCTAAATCTGCCCTTGTCCAGTTTATACCCATTGCCCCTAGTCCTATCACTACATGCATTTGTAAGAAGTCCCTCCCCAGCTTTCTTGTATCCCCCTTCAGGTACTAGAAGGTCACTATAAGATCTCCTCAGAACCTTCTCTTCTCCAGGCTGAACAAGCCCAACTCTCTCAGCCTGTCCTCGTATGGGAGGTACTCCAACCCTCTGATCATCTTTGTAGCTCCATATCTTTCTTATGCTGAGGATTCTAGAACTGGACACAATACTCTGGATGAAGTCTCACAAGAGAGGAACAGAGTGGCAGAATCACATCCCTCAACCTGCTGGCCACACTTCTTTTAGTGAAGCCCAGCATACAATTGGCCTTCTGGGCTGTGAGCACACACTGCCAGCTCATATTGTGCTTCTCATCAATCAGCACTGCAAGTCCTTCTCTACAGGGCTGCTCTCAATCACATCATTGCCCCATTCTGTATTGAAACCATGGATTGCCCTGACTGCGATGTAGGACCTTGCACTTGACTTTCTTGAACCTCATGAGGTTCACACAGGCCCACTTCTCCAGTCTATCTTGGTCCCACTTGATGACATCCCATCCTTTGGGTAGAGCAAGAGCTGCCCTCAGCTTGCTGTCATTTGCAAACTTGCTAAGGGTGTACTTGATCTCACTGTCTGTATCATTGATGAAGATATTAATGTGAAACTCTTCTTCAAAAATGCTTCAGGGTTCTGGAAATGCTGGGACTACAGAGGCAATATATGGTCCCTTTTCCCAAACAGTTCATCAAAACAGGCCTGGTCATGGGGCCACTCTCAGTAACAGGCCAGGCATGTTGACTAATTGGATCTCCTTCAGTGAAATCTTTCTCAGCACTCTCCTAACATCTGGCAAGTGACCCCTGTGTAGCTGATTCGTGGTTTAGGTGTTACTAATTCTTTTTTTCTTTTAATGAACAAGAAGAATACCTTGAAATTAGAAGAGACTTTTCAATACAGATTTTGCCTTTTTGTAATGCAGAGTTAGTCACAAGGCAGTGACTTTTAAAAGATGTTATTGCTCAGAGCAATTAATTTCACCTCCCTGGATCTGCCATTGAGGCTGTGTCCTGGTTAGAGGGCACGCTCTGTACTCTTATCTGTGCTGGTGAACAACAGGCAGGCACTGTAATGATAGTGTTATGCTGCAGCCACAGAAGGCTTGTGAATAGATCTTGATTCAAGCAGTGATGCATGTCTAAATGCAGGCACTGTGGTCTCTCACGTTTACCCTTTAGCTATATTTCAGTGTGTCCGTCCGCAAAGTCACTGACAGACAGTCTCTCAGAGCTTGCAGGTGGAAGTTGGAACAGTATGCAACCCTAGCAAGAGGACTGGCTTTTCTGCCAGATGCCTGTCTATACAGTCACCTACAAGCCCGCTGTCATACTCTATTGTTGGTATGTAACCCTTGCAATACCAAGCTTCAGCTTGCACAGAAACACACAAATGCTCTAAAAGGGCTCTATCAAAGTGTAAATCTCCAAAAGAGGTACAAAGCTTCTTGATTGTTGATGACAATAATATACCCTTTCAATCAAGAAAGAGTTCCAGTGGGACTTCTAAACATAGAACTATAGAATCATAGCATGGTTTGACCCTGAATATCATCTAGTTCTGTCTCCAGTGGGCAGGAACACCTTCCACTGGATGATGTTGCTGAAAGCCTCATCCAGCCTGGCCTTGAACACTTCCAGAGATAAGGCACCCATGACTTCTCTGGACAACCTGTTCCAGTGCTTCACAACCCTCACAGTTAAAAATGTTGTCCTAGTATCTAATTGATAAGTCTGTCCTCTTTCAGCATAAAACCGTAGTTCCTTGTTCTGTCACTGCACTCTGTGATAAAGAAACCTCTTCAGCTTTCCCGTAGGACCCCTTTAAGCACTGGAAGGCTGCTATAAGGTCTTCCACGGAGCTGTCCCTTCTTCAGGCTGAACAGCGCCAACCCTCTTAGCCTGTCCTCATATAAGAGGTGCTCCAGCCATCTCCATGGTCCTCCTCTGGTCTAGCTCTATCAGCTCCATGTCCTTCCCGTGCTGAGGGCTCCAGAACTAAACACAGTACTCTAGGTGAGGTCTCAGGAGAGCAGAGTAGAGGGGGAGGATCACGTCCCTTAACTTACTGGACATGCTTGTTTTGGTGCACCTCAGGATATGGTTGGCTTTCTAGGCTGCGAGCACACGTTGCCAGATCACGTTTAGCTTCTCATCCACCACCACCTCTAAATTCTTCTCTTCAGGGCTACTAGCAATCCATTCTCCACCCAGCCTGTATTTGTGGTTGGGATTGCTGACACAGGTGCAGGCCCTTGCACTTGGCCTTGTTGAACTTCATTAGGTTAGCACAGGCCCACCTTTCAGCCTGTCAAGGTCCCTCTGGATGGCATCGCTTTCCCTCCATTGTGTCAACCACAACACACAGCTTGGTTTCACAATCAAACTGGCTGAATGTACCCTCAATTCTACAGTCCATGTTTCTAACAAAGATGTTAAACATCACTGATCCCAATACTGGTCCCTAAGGAATATCACTTGTCACTGGTTTAAAATCTTTTGGCAAACTGCCTTTAACACAAGGATAATAGGAAAGTTTTCACTGACAGACAAAAAAAGAGCACAACTGCTGTAAATTGCAGTGATGCTGTAAAGAAACAGCAACAGTGCATTGCTGTCTTCTTAAGCTTCTGGAAATTAAAAACTTATCCTGGTCTCATTCATAGCTCAGGTTTCTAATCTCTTTCATCTCATTACCCTTGCTAAGAAAAAGATAAATCAATTAAAAATTTTGAAACACATGCCCTGCTGTCAAATAGGGATAATGCTTTCTTAAATCTAAGATGGGACATACTTTAAGTGGGTCACTCTTTATCTTCAGAATTTGCCTTCAAATGCCAAGTTGGCCACTGTCCCTACATGTTAAAAAAAAAAAGCTTGACTCCATGTGTAGAAGGTGAAATTAGAGTAGGATATCAGGGGTTTTTTATTAGCTTATATTTGGAGACCAGCACATTAAAAGGTGTCTTAGTGTTCATATTTCAGTCCTTTCAACAACGCTATAATGGAGTGGAGAGTTTATTTGAAAGTATGGTAAGATGTATTTTAAAAATGGCATGATTGCTGAGTGATAACAGGAAATACAGTTATATAGTCAGTCTTGTAGTGGTATTATTTTTTTTTCTGCTGGGATAGAGTAATACATAATGCCAGGTTAGAAGAAGCATTATTGTGTTTTCAAGGTGGTAGAGAACTGACTATTTTTATTCTGATCGTCAATAGTAATTCACCATGTTCTTAATTAGACTATTAGCCTTTCTTCTTTCTAGCTTTGTTTCTATGCAGAAGAGACATTTCTGACTTTCAGAAATTTACAAATCCGCATACATAGCGTGTAAAGCAGTACTCCCATTTCATTGCTTTTGTTCAGACTTCAGGAAGAAAAAAACAGAGTACTTTAAAATCCTCCATGAAAGGGCATTCATATATAGAAAGTTTTTAAGATTAGCCTGCCCTTGCCACAAACAGTTTTAAAAATCTGTGTTATCATTAATAAATTTTCTTTTTTTTTTTTCTTTTCAGTGAACACTAAAACCTATTGGAGATTGTTCTAAACTGAACCAAACAGAGCCTCAACCTTCGGTATATGTGCTAAGAGATCCAGGTATAACTAGTTATTTTTGTGAAGCTGTCATTGATTTTAGTGGGTGTTCTGTACAGTACTTTAAAGGTATATTGTGACCTGGAGAGACTGAGCTACAGCCTTGCTATAGCTAGGTGTAGATAGCTGCCTGATCTTAGGCTGCCTATAAAAAGCCCAGTACCAGACCTGCTAATCTTGTATCATGTCAGAACAGTAACTGGCTACAATTGGGTCAGTTTTGAGTTCAGGTCCCATCAAAAGAAAAGCTAAGTAATGTAAATGTCCATTTAATTTCTGCGTTTTGGACTGGTGAATTCTTGACCTTTTCTTTGTTTTGCCCTAAAGCAGGAGGAGGGTTGTCTTCTTGTTTGGGTTTGTTAAATAAAGAATTAGTTAAGGGGCTACACTTTTGTATTTAAAAATATATCTTATAGGAGAATGGATCCACAGCTATGTATTCCAGTTCTTCAGAGGGCCGTGACTCTTTTGAGTCTCTTCCTGGTGTTCCTATAAAGGGAACCTTCTCACTCTATGTCATGGAAGAGATGCAGTGCAACTAGCACAAAGTTAGACTTGTACTTTAAATATTATTCCAGTAAAGTAGATTAGCTAAGACAGAATGCTATTTTCAACTGACAATGGCCTTACTCTTTAGTGTTTGCAGTTTCTGCAATATGAATTGACATTTCTGAGCTTCTGTGTTTGTGTCTATATTGATATTGAAACTCATTTTGTTCAAGCTGGCCATATAATTTTTAGGAATGCTTACATTGTCAAACTTTAGAATAGACAATCACAGTAAAAAAAGTCCTGGAGCATCAGTAAGAAGCAAGGGAAAAGCTACATATTTTTTGGACGTCTTTAAAGGAGAAGTACCTTGTGATCGAGAGAGAGGCAAGCTTGGTTTATGGTACTAGGCTGAAGTAGGGTTTTCAACTTCTCTTTGGAAATGAAACAACTGGGGAACAGATCACCTCTGTCTGCTTCCTCTGAGGACAAGCCTTAAGACAAGAAATTCTCCCAGGTCTACTAAGAAATGAATAACTCGTAGACATGAGATTTGTCCTCACTTCTTCCATAGCAAGTTCTGTTTTGTGGCTTTCTCCAGGCCTTTATTCCAGCCCCAGCTGCCCTGTTGTGTCTCTTGCAGCTTAGTGGCACTGTCCTATCTCCAGTATAACAAGGAAAAAATACATCTCAAAATACAGTCCTCTGTACTAACCCTATCCCCTACATCAGGTAGTGCAAGCCTCGTGTCCTTGTGCTTGCTCTCGTTGTCTTTTGGTGTTATATGTGGGTTCATGGAGGCCAGTGCAACAGCTTGGTGGCTGTGTGGGGTAACATGCATGTCTCTCAGTCCTGTTTGAAAGAGGAAGGAATTTTAACTTGGAGCTGCTTCTCATGCTGAGGTTTAAACAGTGTAATTCTGAGCCAGATCTGTTGAAATGGAAAAGGAATTAAAAGAGGATTTTGTATAGTTCTGTATGGTTAACTTAGTCTTTTCATGCTTCACTTCAATAAGGAAAAATAATCCATGTAGGTTACATGACCTTGATTTTAAGACATCAAGGTAATTATCTCACTGATTTGGTTGCTCCTAATGCAATATTCTGGAGCAGGTTATAAATTGTTTCATTTGGGCAATACAATATATCTTGTGAATGGTACTTCCATGGACTTACCTGAGAGTTGGGTAAAAATACTTTCTATGGGGTGGATAAATGGTACCATGTCAGGAGGACAGCATGCAACAGAATGACTGTTCTGAGAAAACAAAAATTTTGCATTTTGAAAATGACAAATTTTATTTCAGATCCTCTTTGGCGGGGCTTGCAGGGCAAGTAAATGCAGCCAACAGTGGCATCTGCTGCAGGACTGACAATGTGGCTTTTGCAACCAAGAACTGAATCCTTTTCTTTTATGATGTGTGGATTAGGTTCCTGATGTTTTTTAATTTTTTATTAAAAAGATAGAATGTAGGGCATTGGGCATATTTCTTGTAGGCCAGAATAAAGCGATACAGACAATGCCAGAAGCATATTTCCAAGGGAAAAACCCAGCAGAAGGCAGAGGTCTGCTAAGTATAAATTCTTTGTAAGCTGCACATATGGCTCAGCTTCACAGCAGCAGCCGGATGAAAACAATACTGTGTTTCCTTACGGTGCAAGCAATGATGACAGCCTTCTTCAGTCAGAACCAGGCAGAGGAGCAGCCCTGAAGGGGAACCCATTGCAAGCTGGGAGAAGTAAGGAGTGCAGTCAATCAGTGCAATGTGAACACTCACACAACGCATGTGTAATTAACAGCTTTTATATTTATGGACGTTGTTAATGCACTGTAATGATGAATTGCAGTTCAATGAATTTCTAGGAATCTATATTGCAATGATAGCAAGCTGTAAGACTTCTGGTTTATCAGAGTTATCTAGCCTTTGTCTGAGGAAGTTAGGCTTTGGCAGTGTGCTGTACACCAGAGTCTATTCATATGATGAATATGCTTTGGGCTCTGTGCCAGGATGTAATTATTCAATATGATGAAGTAGAATCCTATCTATTTGTCCTGTTTATGCTTCAAAACTTATTCTTTCGTTTTATTTTCCCACATGCCAAATGAAATTTAATATGTATTGTTACTTGAATATAATACTACAGTTCATGATATCAAATTGCACAAAAACATTTGCAGATTGCATGCTCATTGCAGACTGTATTTGAAGTGCCTTAATGGAAGAAAAAAAGGAGGTCTATGATTACTAATGGATCTGTATAGAAAGAATAAAACCATGTCTTGCATTGGTGTATTAACAGGTGGCTTAATAGGGCCATGATCTGAAACAGGACTAGTCTACATTAATTAAAACTCAGCAGTTTCACTCGGTCACTGCAATAGCTTAGGGGCAACATCATTTGGGTTTTGTTTTTAACTTGAATGGAGCTTTCCGTTCTTTACCAATTACATTATTACTTTTTTTTTTTTTTTTAGAATGCAGAAACTTGCTGACATCTGAAAATCTGGATCTGGATGCACTTTGTGAGAAGCTGCATTATCTAGCTTAAATGCAGCAACTGCTGGTCCTTTTCCCTTTTTTTTCTGAGCAGTGATAGTGTAGTATCTAGCTCACAGAATTCTTTGGACAAGTTTTCTTTAGGGTTACAAATGCTGAGTTAAGGAAAATAAGACGTCATGAAGTTCAGAGATGAAGTGACTTGCCTGAAGTCAGTGACCTCTCTGTCAGTGTAGAACTGGCAGTAAGAATAGATACTGTCTTTGCAGGGTCCCAGTCTAGTGTCTCAAATGCATGGAAAGAGCAGGCCTTGTAGAAGAAGTTCATAGCATTGATTTTGAGAGCATTGACATCTACCTGCAGAGTTGAAAACCTCATGCATTTTTTTGCTTCCTTAGCAACAGCAGGAGTTCAGCCATTGTGCAGGCAGGCACTCCCAGAGGCTGCTGGTTCTGGATGAACAGCATAAACAAGTGTAAGCCTGGAGACACTTCATTATGTTGTTCACTAGTAGTGTTGGTTTTTATTTGAATGCATTGTAGAAAATCTATGCTTGACCATTTTCATGGAATGCCCAACCAGTCAGAAAACAGAGGCCTTATAGTAGTAAGAGGGAGTGGTAAATAAATTTGTTCGAAAGCTTCTTCATCAAGTGTCAAACATTTAAAGCTGATGGATTATTCATTTTTCTTTGTGAAACATACAGCTGTTTTTCTAAATCAATGCACACTTCTTTGAATTATAAGGAAACATGGAAATATGAACATTGTGATATTTAGGAAATTCCACTGGCTTTTCTTTCATGCTTGGAGGTGATCCCTCTCCTCTCAAGAAAGCTGAGGAGCTGTCTCTCTGCTTTGTGAAAACAAATATACTTCCAGTGGAGCTGTTAAGAACCCCATTCCATTAAGTCCAAAACATTTCATAAGATATATTGGCATCAGTTAAGCTTTTGATATCATGATATATTTTAAAGTTGGTCGCTTCTGACTAGTGATCAAGGGACAAAAAAGTCTTTCAGTGAAAACATAATCCTGATCTTCTGAATCAGAAAATGGGCTATTTTAAGAAAATTTTGTCTTGAAAAGATAGGCAGTTTCCAATGTAGAATCAAAACATAAGTTTATAGGTTTGCTAGAATGTGGGTTAGCCTTTTGGCAGTTCTTCATCTAGTGCATGGATATGAGAGAATCATAGCCATCTTACTTCTGTTGTGCTGTTAAGAGAGAAAGGGAATCCTGATCTGAGATTGAGAATCTTCTAGTATAGAAAGGATGAGAAATAACAATATGGAACAATGCTTTATCACAAATATTGTATGCAAATACCATAATGTGAAGAAACTTCCTTGAGTAATTGAAAATTGAGTATAAACAGAAAGTACATAGAATTGTCAGACTGACAGCTCTTCATTGGAATTACTAATGTATTAAAACAAAATGCTAACTCACATAATATTTTCAGGCTCTTTGATTTTCAGGACAACTGAAAATTTTGAAAATGCCATCCTTCCTAACTCCCCTGAAAATGTGAAAATCCTGTGGTCATTCTTTAGAATTAATAGCAAAATTTGCTTGGTGTGCACATTTTCATATTTATTCCCATGTTTTGAATTCAGTGCTATGTTGTCAGATGAGGATTGGGAAGGGGTTGCATTTAGTTCTGAATAATGTGCTTTAAGGTCATCCCACATCTGAGGTCTGAGAGGTCTGAGCCTTGTACTGAAGCTAGAAGGTGTAGGTTCTAGCTGTAGAATATTTAAAAAGAGGGTGTCTTTGTGCTCTAAAATTGTCAACTACAACATTTTCATGTTTACTGCTGAGTTTCTTACATTGTTAGCAAGAGAGGTTTCTTGGAATCTCCACACTGCCTGAAGTAGTTCTTTCTGGAAGCACTGTGTTTAGGATTTCACTGGAAGTGGTTGATAACCTTAATCAAGTATAGTCTTATCAGCTGGCAGATGTTTTCTGCAGAGAAAACAGTATTTTTATACTGAATATAGGCCTGTTGTGGTAGCTATTTTGCCAGCTGATTTTAGTAGGCTCAGGAAATATCTGTTGTGTAATGACCTGTACAATCAATGGCATCCTTTTCAAAATGTCAGCATCTCTTTCAGTCCTGAAAAATCCTCTTTGTTTGTGTTCTAATTGCAGTTGCATAACTAATAGAAAAGAACAGATTTGTTGTTCAGAAATTCCACGTGGAAACAATCACATGACTTTCCAAAATGAAGTGGCTTAAAATAGTAAAAGGGGGCAGCACATTGCTGTATTTAGAAGTGAATTACCAGGTATGTGAATGTACTTATGCAACTGCTTTTTATTTTTATAGAAAACATTAATAAATATTGATGAACTCCACTGCATCTAATTATTGTGGTTCCTAAGATGGTGAGCTGACTGAAAGCATCACTGGCGGAAGTAAAAGTTTCTTCTTTTCTTTTACACTTCTAAGTTCACCTAGTACTTAACTAATATAAACCTGCTTGTAACACATTCTTCTGCCCTGTTTCGGAGGGGAGGGCATTAGGCACTATATGGCTATCAGTTAAGATTGTCATTTGAAAAAATTGCGATATTGGTTGTCATTTGGTTGCCTAAGAACCACACCTGAAATTTAGTCTTAGAATTTACAGACAGTGACTTAAGATGATAAATTAATTCTTACAGTGAAAAATCTTACATCTTCATTTTTCTAATGAGATACATACAAAATGTATTTACTATTATTAATTATTTACTATTTATTAATGTCAGAAGCAAGTCAGTGATAAGAATGTATGTGATGAAGTGGCAGCTTGCATATTCACTTTTACGGGAACATATGCCAAAATGTCAATTTCTTTGAAATTTTTGTTATTTCTCTTGAAATGAGAACATATATGAAAAGACATTCCATCTGTTTTGATTTTTTGATGGGGATTTTTTTCCAGTCACTGTGTTTTTCCACTCTTATCTTCTTCAGTTTTATTAGAGAGCTGTGATTTAATGAAAGGATGCACAATAAAGGTGGAAAAGATTAAACAAAAAGTTGGCGAGTGAAAGACATCTTTCACAAAACTGTTTGGTAAACACTGCCCAAAATGTAAATATTTTTTCCACACCAACAAAAAATGGCAGGCTTTCAAATTGCAAATGAAGAATTGAAGAAAGTTTCATAAATGCCTGTTCCAAATTCGTTTTTCCCCATCTTCTTCTTTTTTTGGAAAACTTCTGGGCTACACTTGAGCTATACAAACTGTTAGTTTGAAAGTAAATATTACCTCAAACTTTCTACTGGAGCAGGGGCAGGGTAAAAGGAGCATTAGGTTCATCTGTTTACCATCCTCAGAATGATAGCTTAACATATAAGCATATGACTATCATGTTTGTAGGAAATAAATGTAGCAAAACTCTGTGGAATATCTTACAGAAAAGAAAGGCTGTATATATTTACAGTATGTAAAGATTCTTCTTGCATTCATTCTCTCATAGTTTCTGTTTACTCACATTCTCACACCTGCATATTTGCAGGCACTAGGATTCACATTCCCAAGTAGTCTGTCCAGCACCACTTGTGTGCAGTCACTGAGCAGACAAGGGCAGTCAGTGTCTGACATTGTGTTATGTCCCTAGGAGCCTCCTGGATGAGAGACAACACAGATGTTTGGGACAGATCTTTCATAACTTTTAGGAGGCTGCACTTACTATGGAAATACCCTGTGCATCAGGATTTTGCTGCTCGTGGTTTCATTAATCTCAAACAAGGTTGCCACTTGTTGTCTCTTTTCCCTTGTTTGTTTGGAATATTTGTCTGTTTCTGTGGTGGGATGTTGGAAGGAAATTCTTCAGTTATTGGAGAAATGGCATAGGCAGCATTGCTCAGTCTGTTGCCACCTTCCTGTTGTGACAATAGAAGTCATTGGTGCTGTGGTTTTATCAGGGTGCAACCTTCTAGGTTTGGCAGAAGCAATGTGTTTCCCACTTCTGCTCCTGGAATTCATGCCCATTCTTACCAATATAGTGTTTCCTTTTGTTTATTCTTGTCTAATGTGGTAATTTAGCAGAGTGCTGTGCCTGGAGTTCTGGAGGTTTTTTACAGCTCTCAGGTATCCACATCTGAATTTACAGAAGTGTGTACTGCACTTCCAGATATATCAGCAGAACACAAAAAGGGTAAACAAATTTAGACATAGGATTCTTTTTTTTTTTCTTGTGTAATTTTCATGGTAGCGTAGTGGTGGGATACTAGACTGGGATATGGGAGACGTGGCTCCTTCTTCCCATGCTGGTCATCTCCTAATGGGAGCTACTGTTTGGAAATTAAGAATTGTTGTTATTATTATTATTGTGATTTGATATGTTTCTCAAGGGCTTATAAGTCTGTAAAATTAGAAGAGAAACACTTTGCCTGAAACTCTTCATCTACCCTGGCACTTTTTTGCTTGCTTTTATTTATGAAATGGCTTCTTCTACCTTTTTGTCCTTGCAAGTTTCTAATTATATAGTGAGGCAGAGCAGTTTTGCAGATCAACCCTCCTGTAGGCTTACATTATTTCTGCTTTAGGTGTTTATTTGTTTCAGGGAATTTTTTTCCATTTTAGAAACAAGATTTTATGGATTGTTTTCCTCATTTCCATAATAGATTGAATGTTTTTGCAGAATAAACTCTTACTGCTGACTTCAATAAGTTTTGGGATTTTTTTTTTTTAGTTTCATTGCCGACTTAATCCTTGGAACATATGGGTAAGAGCTGATCTTAATGAACATTAGCATTACTCCGATGACTATGTGTAACTGCCATGTTGGATTTTGTTATGAAAGCTTCTACAGTGATGAAGCCACTGTTTTAAATGAGCTTGTGTGTCTTGCATGAAAAGGCTAATATTACTTTAAGGGTCTTTATGAACATTTCCCCTATTGATCTGAAGTCTGAAATCAGCTGGAGCCATCACTATGTCCCTCTGAATATCAGAGATCAGCAATGCAGCAAGCAGGATTTAGCACACTCCTAGCAAAAGCAAAGGAAAGAAAGACAAAATGTGCTCTATGACCCTTGGAATGACTTTGTGTTTTTAGACTCCTATAGCATGCTGTAAAACTTGGGATGGCAGCTGTTGATCAAAGAAAGCTCATGTTGTTTTCATTAATGTGCTACAGTGTACATAAAGGCATATTTCACCCCAGATAAAATATAACATATTTGTACCATGTGTGGCATTGCAGGTACAGTTGCTCATAAAACATCATGTCTTGTTCCTTCAGTGTGTTGGTGTAAGCACAGAATAACTGGAGATATTACCTGGCTCATTTTACAGCTGTGTAATGCGGGTCTGAATTGCATCTGCAGGACAGAGGCTGCAATGGTACTGCCCTTCACACAAAGATTATTGTGCATTTGGCTTCAGTGAACAATATGGTGGATAAAAGTGATGATATAAATCGAGGGCAATTTTTATACCATGCAGGATAAAGAAATTTATTTATTGTTATTATTATTATTGCCTCTATTGTAAGCAACTAAGTCTGTGAGGCTTCTGGAGTGCAGTCTCTGAATTCGATATTAGCTCACAGGCTTACAGCCTTCTTCACACAAATACTTTTGCACTGCCTGAATACACTAGGTGCAGAAATCATGAATACTGAGACAGTGAAAATTGAAAAATTATTGCATGTAATGAAAATAAAGTTGTAAGAAGAAAATTACGTTGCTAATGACAGGCAAATGAACATTTGGAAATGACACTCCAACAGAATCCTGGATTGCTGTTTTTTACTTCTTCATTGTGATGGCAGACAATCACCCTGCCTTTTTAGCATCAGGACATTGCTGTGTTTGAAGGACTTCTCAGTTCAGAAGTTGTGCATAGATGTGGAGAAAAAAAGAGCAGAAGTAAAGACTGTTTAATTTATCCAAAGAAGCGTATGGAAGCTTGTCTGAATTCAGTGGTCTTAAATGAAAAGCTAAAGCCTTAAGAATCTATTAGCAGTTTCTTTAATCTCATTTCCATTCCTCAGTCATATCTGACATTATATAGATCATTAAACAAGTAAGCCTCTATACAGATTTTCTGAAATCAGCTGTAAAACACACTTTAATATTCTGATTCCTTTGTTTAGAATTGCTTTTTTTTTGCCCTTTCAGTTACTCCTGAGATGAAGCAAATGTTACTGACCTCAAGTAACATTGTTTCAATTCACTTAATTGGGAAGTCTTACCCCTTTATTCTTGCTAAAACAGTCTTCATTGTTGGTAATTCAACAAAGTGAAGTATTATGCCTTTCTGAGACCAAATCAGATAAGTTCTAATTCCACTGAGTGTAAAGAATACCGCCTTCCTAGTGTAAATACTTCCCATTGGAGCATCTAACAGGAATGATAAGGGAAATATGAGAAAGACTAGTAGATTCACTTTTTCTGAAAGTCTTGCAGTCTCTCTTTAATAAAGAGAAAACTTGATTTTCAAGATTATTCCTGGATTACAGGTCTGATCTAGCCTAAGGTCTGGCAGTGAAGGTTCCTTCTTAGCTTGAAGGAAGCTGCACTTCATATTGAGCTGAAGTGATGCTGAACTGGAGGTCCTCCTGGCGTTGCCTCATTACCCGTCTGTTCATACCACATGGCCCAGCATTTGGTTTATGCTAGCCTGTCTAAATGACCTGCTGGGATTTACAGCGTGGCTTCAGAAAGCAAGAATCATATACGAGTTTACTGCCCTTAAAGGTCTGCACACTTCATTTTTAAAAATATTAAGCTTGAGGGTGTATTTGCTTGCAATCTGCAGGGTTGGGATTTTTTGTCTCCCCACCCCCGGCTGGGAGGGTGGGAGTGGTCCAGTGCATGCACAAAACCCACAGGACTGACTCTTTAAAAAGGCCTTCAGTTCCCTGTTACTGGTAGTAAATGTCGTAGTAGGCATTAAAGTCATTGTTAACAGTTGGAGTGAAATGAGACTCTGGGTTCCTTGCAGGATGCATTAAGTTGCATCAGCACCACTGTGAATGTGCCCTCAAAATGACAGATAGAATACAATAGAAACTGCATAGTGAAAAAAGCCAAAATAAGGATATGTTTAACACAGTGGTTTTGCATATGAGAAATGTATTTAGATGTCTTTTATCTTGCTGCAAACCCTTAAGCTGGAAAAGGATGCAAAGCCTGGCTAATCTGATGGTAATTTGGCTTTGAGTGTAACTGAGATAGATCTAGGTGTAATCTGTTGTTCAGTTTTGAGTCCTAAAGATACGCTATCAAATACTTACATGTGTTTCCCAAGGGTTTAATCATCAGAAATGGATAGCAACTGCTTTTGAAGAGTTTCTGATTTCCAGTGCTGGAGAGCATTTTCCAAAGCATGAGTGTAACAGATGCATCAGTCCCCTCGATTTAATAATCTGAAATCAGGTTGTTGCCAAATGCAGCACTGAAAAATGAGGGAAACAATATTATTCCCAGCTCTTGGGGACTGACTTGGGTTTTGGCTCATCGGTAACCATTTCTGCGAGGCAGGGACGTCAGTCACCTGAGGTCACGTCTCTGTGAAATAGGGTGGATGGGCAAAGGGGGATGGTCTATTTTCTTTCTTTCTCTACATGCCACATCTAGTGACTGCCTTGATGTGTGAGGCAGACTGGTGCCTTGCTCATTCAGTCTGAAGAAAATAAGGAAAGATGAAGGGGTGGAGGGATGGGAAGGAGAGAGACAACAAGGGAGGAAAAGACAGAAGAGAAGGAGGATGTGTGTTTTTAGCTGAAACAGGAATTATGATAACTGAAAGACCTTTTTATCAATGCAAAGAGTATTTAGAAAGACCAGGATGTATAGCATCTGTGGACTTCTCTGTTTTGGCTTTGTTTGTGTTTGTTAAAGCATTTCATTTGCTGGCAGTTACAAATCAAATTCTCCAAGGAGAACTGTAACAGGAGTAGAACAAGCAGAGAATTAAAATCTGGTCCCAGAGGTATATAACCTCCATTTCACTCATCAGGGAACAGCGAGGGGGAATATAATACGCTTGGAGAAGGGTGAGTTGTTTTCTGTGTTTGCCACAATGCACAACAGCTGAAATAAATAGTCTTTTCACTGACTTTTGAGGCAAAGCAATAGGTTTACAAATACCAGCCAGAAGAACTTCTCCATTAGTCAAAACTATGTTTGCAGAACAACTTACCCTTTCAGAAAGCAATCTTAGAGGTTTTGGTTTTTTTATTTTAACAGCCTTCCCTCTGCTTCCTAGAACTGAAGTGAAGAGGGATCATAAAATATTCATACTAAATACAGACAGGAGGCATATTCACTGGCCCAACTAAGGTTTACTGAGCTTGTGTTTATTATTGAGAATGTGTGAAGTCCTAAATATTTAAATGAAAAGAGATTAAGGGAAATGTAAAAAAAATTGCTATTTGATGTACTCAGAAACCTCTGTGGATCTACAGATAACATGTTTAAACCATCAAGAGGAAAACAGGAGAAGAGGGAGGAGAAAAGAAAAACTTTGCTCATATGTTTAATCTTGTTTTTTGAAAAGTTGAGTTTGATCTGTCTTTCAGGGTTATTTGTTTAAGTGTTTTGAGGGTTTCTTTGCTAATTAAAAAGGCTTTTATCCATAGTAAATTTACAAAAATGTTCAAGGTGAAAATTAAAATTACTGTTTTGAAAAGAAATACTTCCAGGGGTTTGAATTTCTTCTGACTTCTTTCCTCTCTTCTTTTCTCTGGCAAGCACACACAAACCATACACTCTGCCAGCTCAGGGTAGCAAAAAAAGTTTTAAAAATTCAAATTCTTTTCCATTAAAAAGTTTTGGTTTTGAAAAAAGGAAGCTTTTGCAGAGTTAAATTCTTCATAACTTTAATGACATTGTGTAATTGCAGTATGTTCTCTGCTCTTTTACATGGTCTAATTTTAGGTAAGGTTTCTTCATGGGCTTTGGGAGGTCATTTCACAGTCATTTACACATATTCTATGCTTGCACCTAAAAAGACAAAAAAAAAGAAAGCATAAAAATAAAAAAAGTAGAGGCTGCAAGTTTGAGACTGACAGCCAGCTGGTTTGTGACACCTTTTTTTTTCACTGCCAGCGTAGGAGGCAACTTACTACTTGAACAGCACCATTCACCTTGTACCAGAGATCGGTGTCTTCAGCCTGCGAGGTCTTTTTGGTATAGGCCAGTGAAGGCTATGATAGTGATACTTTTATTCCTGCTTGCCTTTTGTTTCTTTTCACTTAGAAATTAGCTCTTTTAAAACCATATTAAACTTATTAAGCTTGGATGAAGGCATTGAGTGCACCCTTAGCAAGTTTGCAGATGACACCAAGCTGGATGGAAGTGTGGATCTGCTGGAGGGTCGGGAGGCTCTGCAAAGGGACCTGAACAGGCTGGACTGCTGGGCTGAGACCAACGGCATGAGGTGTAACAAGGCCAAATGCCGGGTCCTGCACTTGGGGCACAACAACCCTAAGGAGAGGTACAGACTAGGAGAAGCCTGGCTGGAAAGCTGCCAGGAGGAGAAGGACCTGGGGGTGTTGGTTGACAGCCGACTGACCATGAGCCAGCAGTGTGCCCAGGTGGCCAAGAAGGCCAATGGCATCTTGGCTTGTATCCAAAACGGTGTGACCAGCAGGTCCAGGGAGGTTATTCTCCCTCTGTACTCGGCAGTGAGACCACACCTCGAATCCTATATTCAGTTCTGGGCCCCTCACAACAAGAAGGATGTTGAGGCTCTGGAGCGAGTCCAGAGAAGAGCAAGAAAGCTGGTGAAGGGGCTGGAGAACAGGCCTTCTGAGGAATGGCTGAGAGAGCTGGGGTTGTTTAGCCTGGAGAAGAGGAGGCTGAGAGGAGACCTCATTGCTCTCTGTAACTACCTGAGGGGAGGTTGTGGAGAGGAGGGTGCTGGCCTCTTCTCCCAAGTGACAGGGGACAGGACGAGAGGGAATGGCCTCAAGCTCCATCAGGGGATATTTGGGCTGGACGTTAGGAAAAAATTTTTCACAGAAAGGATCATTGGGCACTGGCACAGGCTGCCCAGGGAGATGGTTGATTCACCTTCCCTGGAGGTGTTTAAGGCACGGGTGGACGAGGTCCTGAGGGGCATGGTTTAGTGTTTGATGGGAATGGTTGGACTCGATGATCCAGTGGGTCTCTTCCAACCTGGTTATTCTATGATTATCAAAACTGAAGGTGAATCAAAGGCACCCATTCCCTAAAACTTGTACTGATTTTAACTAAATCATTTTCCTTTCACACCACAGATTTTTTTGATCTGTTTGTGAAAAAAGTACACATGGTGTAACTTTTGGGTCTGTCCTATGCAGGGATACAAGTTGGACTTTATGACCCTTGTGAGTCCTTTCGAACTCAGGTCACTGTGATTCTGTGATAATTTTATAAGATAGTCTGGATACTGGGACTTATTTTCTATAATTCGTTCTGATGCAGTATCATAGTAGCAAGTTGGACTGGTATTTCCCCCAACACCTCTCCTCCCAGTTAGACCATTGTGTTTATCCTCCTAACTGGAGGACAGCTGGTTTTGGTAGCCTATGCTGTTTTGGTAAAAGTAGATGAGACAATGAAGGCATTTGATGTGTATGGAGCTAAAAAATATAATAATCATGTTTCACTCCAGTAGTTTCAACTCAGCAAGCCAGCCTGTTCTTGACAGCTCATATTCTGAGCTGTCTTCTGCAGTGTCTCAAAACAAAATCTCATTTGTGAAAGTGGTGTTAAGCATGCATTCTTTTATGCATTCACCAGTACTGAGTTTGTGTGTGTGGCTGGTTTTGTTGCTGAGCTGCAACAAAAAAATTCTAATTGCACTACTGTGCCTAAAAACCAACAAGCCTTTCTGCATTGCATTCGCTGAAAGGCTGACAGAGATTTATTACCATCCAGAAGAAAATAAAAATATTTCCATTCTTCTTCTACCTTTCAAGGGCCATGCATATAACATCTTGTGTTGACGATAACATTACACAAAATGAGTTTGCAGAATTATATTTTGTGTTTGTCTTAAAGCCTTTGCTCCCAGTGTCCGGTGTTTACATAATCCCTGTTCCTCTCTTGCTTTTTAAGTCCTATACAGAACGCACTCAATGAAAAGCTGAGCATTTCAAAAGTTAAGAAAACAGAACATGAATTGAAGAATGTTACATTAAAAGTAATAATTTTCAAGTAAATGCTGTAAATTATGAGCATCTTTCTCATTATTTTAGACTGCCTCTTTATAGGTTGTAATTTCTTAGCTAAGGGTCCTTGAAAGTGCATCCATCTTGCTTTGTCGCATTTCAAAGTTTTTCTAAAATACTTTGATTTATTGATAATAACCGGATTTCATGATTTTGGAGCAAAATCAATAATATTGAGATTTAAATCAAAGACAAAAATTACTGAGGTGAGGACAAGTTAAAATATTGTGGAAAAAGGTTTTGGATACTACCAAACCTTGTCACACAATTTAGTGAAATAGTCTGTGACTAGTAACTCCAGAAGGAACTAAAGAAAAATTAAAAAGGAACCAGCATTTTAGACTGATAAGATTACTTTTAACTAATCAGATAATAGTTTGCTTCCTTTTGTTACTATGCAGCTTATATTGGATATGAATATGTTCCTTCTATATAAACTTTTCCAACCTGTATCTTAACAGTTTAGTCACCATACAGCTGGTGACTGTAATTACAGTTGTAATTACTCTGGTTGAAATGATACTAGCAGTTCAAATTGCCTGTTTTTGTAAGTAATTCCCTTTAATACCTCAAGTAAAGTGGTTCGATTTATCCTTGCCTGTACCTGCCACTTCCTCTGTGTTATACTGGCCCTTCCAGTGCCTCTCTGGGTCCACTGTACAGTGGCTGCAGATTTCATCAAGAAGAAACAATGGTAAGCTGTAAGCATCTCAGATCTCAGCTGAAAGGAGGACAGTAACACTGATGTTTTCATTTTGGGTTTCCTTCAGGTTATTTTCATACCTCTCCAAACACACAAATACTTCCCCTTTCCATATTAGCCTGTAATTTGATCTTACATTTGAATTTATTCTGTTTCTCATGTTTCCCCATTGTTCCCTTGTAACACTTATAAATTGCATGGTGTTGCTTTAATGGCCCAGGACTTACTGGGTTTAGAGAACTAGCACGTCCAATATCACCCTGTGTTTGTGATTTAAAAGCCTCTGCTGTCATTCTGCAACTGTACTTGCTCTATGCTGCACTTTTATTCTAGATTTATAGGCAGTTTGCTCTACACAAAATATTGTAGACCCTTAGCTACAGAAATATACGAAAAGTGTTGTATTAATAGGCACTGCATGACACAACTAAGCAAAGATTAGCTAAAGTGAATGAGGGGAACAGTTAACTTGGCTGTCACCTGCTGAAACAGCTATGCAAGATAGGGCTAGACTAGAGACCTTGCAGAGTTCATAAAAATCCTGTGTCCTGTCACTAGTTACGACAATATCACATTTATTTGCCTACACTTCTCCCTTTAGTTCTATTATTCTACCACTATGAATTTATTCTTCATGCTGCCTGGTGTCATTATAGTTCCATATTCACTGTCGTTATAGTTCTGTGTTTACTGAACTCTTCCTAAGCTTGTAGATTTTTTGAAAATTTGTGTTGATGAGTTACGTGCACATTAGGACTTAATACTCCTGTGTATGTTTTCACTCAGTTTAATGGGAGACCTCTTTCTCTGTAGTGGGGCATTGGCTAAGGCAAGTTTGTGTCACATTGTTAATGAGTGTATTAAACAGCATGCGTCTGATGTAAATCGGACAGGGACCCAATTATCATTGTGGCTGCTGAGTCCTCTTGTGTATCGGGGGCTCTGCTTGGCTGATGATGGTGAATAGAGTTTAGAGCAACTTTCCTGTTGTAGTCTTTAGGAGTGGGTGCCAGTTTTGATCTTTCACCTCATTGTGTTTTTTTTTTTTTTTACCTTTTCAACCTTCTTAAAAGTCTTACGGGCAGAGTTCCTGAATTTCACAGTTCTGTTTTCCTTGTCTGGGTATGTTATGTCCCCAGATATGTTATTTACCCTCTTGGCAGATTATCTTTTCTATTCCAGTGAAAATATGCTTACAATGCTTTGTGGCAATTAATGCATGCCTCTCTTTTTAACTCTTCTCTTGTTTCTTCTGGTGCTTTCCCTGTGTGCCTCCTTTTTCCCTCCACTGACTAACATTCATAATTTCCTCATACAAATACTAACAATTCTGTTGCTGCACTAACTTTTTTGAAAACATCGTCTGCTCACAGGCCTCTGCTTGCCCTTAATCCATGCAGAGATTATGTTAATGTCAGAAGAATCAAACTGACACATGTGTTCAAAATAACTTCATTAAATCCGTTAGTCAGTATGTTAACCCAGAGCTCACTCATGGTTTAGCTACAAGACTCTGATCTATCATAAGAAATAATGTATACTTGGTTCTTGTGCTGCCCCAAATACCCTTACTTCAATTTGTGTTAGTAATAGTGAAGAGGGCTGATCGTGTTCTAACATTCACATGAATGTTAGAAAAAAGCTTCTAGAATTTAATTTGTAATTATTTTGGTGTATTCACTGAACTGACATCAACCTGCTAGATTATTCCAGGGAAAACAGAGTACTCAGAGAAACCCAGACTTCTGTTGATTAGAATTTATTCAAGTTGCCCTTGTACATATTTATCCTTGACAAACAAATTTAACTGTGCTGGCAGAAACACAACTATGGTGGTATAGAGGGCTTTATTTTTATACCCTGTGTCACCTTCCCTGGCACATTTGTATCAGTGAGAGTTCACTTTCATTGTTATGACCATACAGATGGTACCAGGAAGGACTATTTAGACATGGCCTAAGAGTGAAGTTGTGCGTACCTTTGGTGGCTGGCTGGTTCAGACTGCAAACTTTAGAAGCTGTGGTTTTGTTCAAAGGAACATATCTTGCTGGTATCACTTTTGTTGATTTTTAATGATGTTTTTCATGAGAGTGCCAAGCTAAAATTGTCTAAGGTCTGTGAGGAGCCCTTCTAACTAAAACAGTGATATATAAGCAAACATTTTATTCTTACCTCTTGCTTTCTAAGCTGTATAAGGTTGGACTTCCTCCAAGAAAGTCCTGGCTAGAGAGAAATACAAATCAGGTTGTCTCCTCCTATCTCCTATAAAAGTTTGCTTAATGATAGAAAGCATGCTACTTTAACAGTGGAATGAATTTTATTCCTCTGACAGCAGTGTCTTGATAAAAAGCAAATGTGAGATCTCACTCAGCTGAAGTCACTGGAAGCTACTGGCAGCAGCCAGACTGTCACAGTATAGATGCAAAAGTTGTGGATCTCCTTCTTACTATATTTTCTGGTTTTCTGTAAGTCCTGCTATGTCCACAGGTCAGCACTGAGGCAGACAGACATGAGTTAAATAAGCAATGTCAGGTTTTAGATTTGGACAGGGAAACTGCAGATGGCTTACGTGCACATTAGGACTAGAAACTGCAGATGGCTTATAATGGCTGTAGGGCTTATTTTCATTGTAATTCATATGGATGAATACTGTGATGAAAACGGTATGCAGAAAGGGTTGGTAGTCCTTTCAGTGTTTTAAGAGAGGTGTGAACATGATTGCTTCTTAGTATATTTATTTGTATATCCACTGAATGCTGAAGGCATGTCACACTGTATGTTTGATCACTCAAGTTGAAGAATGGGAAAAGGCTGTTAGCTTATGCATATTAGCATCTATTGCATAGTCACTGTGTGATTGGCTTGATGCAGCAGTTGCAAACATACTGGAATCTTTCCAAAGTTTTGCAGGCCAGAAATATATGATGTATTAAGGCCAATACTCCACACACTGTTCTTTCCTGTATTCCATCCTGCTACTTGTTATTGCTAGCACACTAAATACTTCATTCGTTTTTAGAGGAGACACATTGTTGTTTTGCATCTTGGAACTCCAATGCCACCTTACAAATAGGTCCTGAAATGAAGGGATACTTTCACAAGTAACTCTCAAGTGAAGAAAGCTGTGACATACTTTGTACTTCCAAAATACCTGAAAAGCACTATCATATATTCCTCATTGTTGGGGAAAGCTGGCTATGTTTAGCTATCACAGACATTGTCTTATGAGCAAATACCTCCTGTTGTGATAATTGTCGTATTGCTTATCTTGGGACTCTTTTATGCCAATCATTATTATTGTGAGTTTTGCTCCACGGGACCAAACTCGTTACAGTGGATCTCCTCCTCCTCAGTCATCCATTTCTCTGTCAATTTCCTGCTGATTTTTTTTCTCTGGAGGTGGTGTTTGGAAACATTCCAGTTTTGTCAGTAGAAGTAGTAAGGATGTTTAGCTGCTGCATATAAGCAGAGATCCTCTGGGTCGAGTTCATATTTGTAAGCACTGAGAAAGTGGTTGCAAACTCATTACTACCAGATCAGTGGACTGTGGATTTCCGAGCAGTGGTCAATTCATCTGGGTAGGCTGGTGGATCTGTAACTGTGATTCTGCTGAATTTGCTGAATTCACGGTCTAGTTTTTCTGCAGTTTCTTGGTAGCTGTAGGAGAACAGGGAATACTTGATTCAGGACAGAACCTGAAAATGTAGGTAACCAGTGACCTTCCTTTTATAATTCACAGTTATAGCTATGCTTAGTACTTTGACAATGCACTGAGACACACAGATGTGGTACCCTTGATCCAAGTATTGGGAGACCAAAAATTGAATTTTTAATTGCACTAAGCTGTTCCTGAACTCTGCAAATTATGGAAGTGTTATTCCTGCCTTCAGTGACTGCAGAGTTAGTTCAGCAATGCTGTGAAAAATTCAGCCCTGGCCATTGGCAGCTGTGTTCTCTGCAGAGATAATTAGTGTATCCAGCCATAAGAGGAGCAGAAGCATCTCCCTGTGGATGCAACTGCCACAGGCAGTAGAGGGCAATGATTAGGTCTGTGTTTGGCCACTTTTAAATGGTGAGCAGATGAGACCAACCAAATATGTCTCACAGGCCCTTAGTACACCTGACTTACAGAGCTTGGGTGTCTCTTGCAAAAATTTTTGCAGAGAAATGGATGCAGGCTAAAAGAGTTTTTTTGTTTTGAAGGAATCAGGGTCATTCCATGGTCTATTGGTTAAGATGCCAGCCATGATAAGGTATGGATTGTTTCTCCCCATACAAGGGTAAGTATATGGATAATTGGCTTTTACACTAAGGTGTGGCCATGTTGTATGATTGATGCCTAGCATTGTAGGTGGGATGGTACAACATTGTGTGGATCCACTGGAAGTTCCAAGAAGAAACTTGCAGCTATTATGATCCCATCATCTATTGAATAATCATAATGATGATTTAGTTATGAACAGGTAATTATCATATAGTGTTAAGAGCTGAAAGGGTGAGCCCACATTTATGAAATACTGGCTTAAACTTGTTAAGAAATAGTAAAGGGGAACAACTGCAACTACAGATGTACCCCATTGTATCCACCACTAGTGATAAGCTGTGTATTGAGGCAATTTCATTAGCTTTAAAATTTCAGTTAGGCCAACAATAGATTCTTGACTCTTGATGTAAGGTGCATCTCTTTAGCTGATATAGATGGCACAAGTTCATCAAATTGGTGGAGAAAGTGGGCAAGCCATGGTGGGGGCCTTCCTGACATGCTGGAGCATCACTGAGGACCAGATAATGTGTGTGACTGTGGTCCTCACAAGTGTGCTACTTAAATTGTAGTAACTGATTTTTGGACAACTTAGATGATAATTAGATGATAAAGAATCACAGAATCACACAGAATCACAGAACAACCAGGTTGGAAGAGACCCACCGGATCACCGAGTCCAACCATTCCCACCAATCCCTAAATCATGCCCCTAAGTACCTCATCCACCCTCACCTTAAACACCTCCAGGGACGGTGACTCAACCACCTCCCTGGGCAGACTGTTCCAATGCCTAACCACCCTCTCCGTGAAGAATTTTTTCCTTATCTCAAGCCTAAATCTTCCCTGGCAGAGCTTGAGGCCATTCCCTCTCGTCCTGTCCCCTGTCACTTGGGAGAAGAGGCCAGCACCCTCCTCTCCACAACCTCACCTCATGTAGTTATAGAGAGCAATGAGGTCTCCTCTCAGCCTCCTCTTCTCCAGGCTAAACAACTCCAGCTCTCTCAGTCGCTCCTCATAAGATTTGTTCTCCAGCCCCTTCACTAGCACCAGAAGGAGCCATATGGAAGCCCAGCCTTAGCTGAAATTGGTTAAATAATGGTGTAGTAAATGCTTGTCCTGAAAATGAAACATGCAGACTTCTGAGACTGTGAAGCTGAGGTGAAAATGTTAAGTGCAGCACTGGGGCAATGTAATGCCTAGTCACAGCTGTCACTAAAGCACCTTCCAAAAGGAGTGGTAGGGTGGACGGAGACCTATGGTTTGACCTATTTCAACACCATCCTTCATGCAAAGGCATAGAGGGTCACAAGTCCCAGCGCTCTTGTTAATGAGGTACTGTGAATCTTCATAGATTTGAAACACTCTCTTCTGCTGTAAAATGATTGAGGAAGAAGAGAAGAAAGGGAAATGTGTAGAGACACATCAAGTTGTTGCAGAACTACTCAGCTGACCCCAGAAATTTAAAAGACTTGGCTGCAAAATTAGTCCCTTTTAATATAAATATGTGCATTTAATGGCTTCTTAAGAAGAACGTGTTTTTCTTTACTGAGGCTGAATGAGGAAATGCTGTGCAAGTTTCCTCTATAGCTTCTTAGTGGGTGGCTGTAAAAACGGGGTTAGGTGTATCCCCTGCAGCCCCAAATCATCATTCTGAAGAGGTACATTAAATTCTGCAAGCTTTAAAAAGAATATCCAAAGGTCAAATGTTACACTGAAGGAAGGAATATGCAACAAATAAAACCATATTTGGGCCAGAAGAGATTGTCAGTCTGGGTTCTAAACCCGTGATCTCCAAAATGGGGTGCACACACTGCAGAGGCTGCATAAGACAGATCAGTGGGGTGTGGAAGAAAATATCTTTTTACCATTAATACATTTTTAGAACATTTTGTCTGTAGATGACCCCTTTTCATTTCTATGTTTCTCTGTGTTTTATAGTTAATATGTTAGTATGAAAGTACATTTGTAAGGTTTACAACTTACATGCATTAGGGGGGTGTGCTCAAAATTTTTTTACTTAGGAAAGCACCATTCCAAACAAAAGCTGTGGATGAGATCTGCATATTGACCAGGTTGCATGTAGAACAGCTGTGGTGAATGGTCTTGCCCAGGAGGGTATCTAGTTTTAGGACCTACAAACATGTATGTGAACTACATGTCCTGAGGCAGAACCATTCTAAGAGAAATAGTAGTGTTTGGAAGCAAAATAAATGACCGTAAGGTAAATAAAAATCCAGGGCTAGGAAGGACAGAGAAGCAGTATGAACTGCTACCTTTGCAAATTGTGAATTCCCACTACTCTCCATCAAGTGGTGTCAAAAGAATATGTATGGGAAGAAGACTGTGGCAAGTACCTTTATTTAGCATGAGAGTCACAGGGGAAATGAAGCAGTGGGTCAGTGATTCAGTAAGTGTCAAACTGGGCCTTTTCAGGGAGATTAGTACAAGAAAATAAATAAAACCCAGAGTCTCCAACCTCACTTTCTCAGCCTATAGTCATCTCTTGTCTTTCTGGGACTCACAGTTAGAATGTGGAGCTTTGGAAAGCATACAGTACTGGTAAAACTAGGAGTTGATTGGGAGTTGAAGTGCCAAGGAGCTGCTGTGTACTGTTGTGTCCACTGCTGCAAAACATTGGATGTTAGATGCAGACTGTGCTATGTGCAGTTAGGACAGCTGTTCAAAGAAAGAAGAGATACGCATACAAGTAGAAGGCAGTGTGCTGTGATTGCTGAGGTACAGCTGCACGATCACACTGAGTGTGAGAAGCAGCCTGGAAGTACAGTTAGAAATGGAGAGCAATGCACTAAAACCAATTTAGTCTGAAATGTGCACTAACCAAGGGCTTGTAACAGCATAGGCTGCTGCCAGGAGAGCTGAGTGTGAAGCACTGTGAAAGCAGGAGTCTCCATCGTGGTGTGAGCCTCGTGAATAGAGAAAAGGAATTAGAAAGGTGGTGCATATGGCTCCGTAGCTCCTGTAACGTGCCTTTGAGAACGGGTTGGCAGAAAAGGGAGAAACATGTACAAAGAATATTAAGTGTTTTCAGAGATAAAGCAACTAGACAAAATCAAGAGAAGCAAACAGAGCAAGTGCCAATGATGTCAAAATGAAAATTGTTTTACGCTCTCTGCAGTCTTTGATGGTTTTGTCTTCCATAGTACAGAGGAATATGTAATCCATTCTGACGCTATCAGTATTGGTAATCTGGCATTTCTTACCTTTCCTTTCACTGGTTTTGCTTAGTCTGTATTGTCATATGTACATGTATGTGAACAGAATGATGCAATACTTTTCTTATAGGTCATTTGTCTTGGCTGAAGTGGCAAAAGAAGAAAAAAACGAACAAACTAAGGGATGCAGAAAAATGTTTCAAATTTAAAAACATGTTAATCTCCAAAACATAAGGAGACTGTCTTTGTGAGAATAGATATAATTACTGTTATTAGTAGTCATTGTGCTTACTAGTTTTGTATGAATACAGTGTTTCAATATTTAATAAAAAACCCCATGCATATGAATGTGTGTATATACATATCTAGAAAATTGCAGATTTGTGCATTTATAAAACATCATGTTCTGAGCTTTACAAGTAACAGCTGTAGATAGGTAACTCTATAACTGTTTCCCATGATAAACTGAGTTTTAACAAATTGCATAAGTATAGCTTTACAGCACTGCAAACAGGGTGACTGCACCTTTGTCTAGTATTGTATTGGGGATTTTTTAAAAAGTGGTGTGTGGACCAGTAGGCCTGTACTGGGTTTGCATGGAAAGGTTTTGGTGGGGAGGCAGTAATGGAGGTGGTTTCTGTGAGAAGCTGCTAGAAGCTCCCCTCATGACCAACAGAGCCAATGCCAGCCAGCTCGAAGATGGACTCTCTACTGGCCAAGGCTGAGTCCATCAGTGACTGTGGTAGCACCTCTCAGATAACATTGTTAAGAAGGAGGAAAAGTTTCCATGCAAAGACAATTGCAGCCATAGCAGAAAAGTGAGACTATATGAGAGAAACAGCCTTGCAGACACCAAGGTCAGAGGAGAAGGAGAAGGAGGAGAAGGAGAAGGAGAAGGAGAAGGAGAAGGAGAAGGAGAAGGAGAAGGAGAAGGAGAAGGAGAAGGAGAAGGAGAAGGAGAAGGAGAAGGAGAAGGAGAAGGAGAAGGAGAAGGAGAAGGAGAAGGAGAAGGAGAAGGAGAAGGAGAAGGGTCTCCAGATGCCAGAGAGATTCCCCTGCAGCCCCTGGGGAAGACCATGGTGTGGCAGGCTGTCCCCCTGCAGCCCATAGAAGTCCATGGTGGAACAGATATCAGCCTGTGGAGGACCCCGTGATGGAGCAGGTGGATGCACCTGAAGAAGGTTGTAACCCCATGGGAAGCCCTCTGGCTCTTAGCAGGACCTGTGAGCCTGTGGAGAGAGGACCCCACGCTGGAGCAGGTTTGCTGGCAGGACTTGTACCCTGTGGGGAACTCATACGAGAGTCATCCATTCCTGAAGGACTGCACCTCATGAAAGGGACCCATGCTGGAGCAGGCAAAAAGTGTGAAGAGTCCTTGACCTTAGTGGAAGGAGCAGGAGATTCATGAACTGACTGCAACTCCCATTCCTTGTCATTCTATGTGACTCCAAGGGGAGGAAATTGAGAACCTGGGAGTAAAGTTAAGCATAGGAGGAAGAGAGGGAAGAGGGCAAAGTTTTTTTAAGATTTAGCTTTTATTTTCTCATTACCCAACTCTGATTTTGTTTGGGAGTTGGTATTATAACTGAATTAATTTTCCAAAGCTGAGGCTGTTTTGCCTAGGGTTATAATTGCTGAGGGATCTCCCTGTCATTATCTCAAATCAGAAGCATTTTATTGTATTTTCTCTCCCCTATCCAACTGAGGAGAAGAGAGGTAGAGCAGCTTTAGTGGGCATCTGGTGTCCAGCCAGGGTCAACCTACCATGGGGCATCAGGTAGGCAGAAAATAAGGGATGATAAAAATTAGTTTCCTCTGTTAGGCAAAACACTGTGGATGTGTATAATATCAGTCCTATGCCAATTTGCTGGAAAGGTTTTTTAAAAATTTTAAAGAACTGACTAGGTAATTTTGGAAAATTAGAATTCTAGAGATGAGAGTTGTGCATCGGCAATGAAAGGCTGTTAAACAGACTCAAAGTTCCTGATGATCTCTTTAGAAGGATGATAGCAAGATGCACAGGGCAAGATGGGCATGTCTATATGCATATGTCAGCTTTTAGTGTTTAAAATACTGTTGAATCATATTTTTACCAAGTTTGATTATGAAATTGTTCCATTTACTTCCAATTATCATCTATCATGCAGCTTGTAGGCTCCAGTTGTGTTTGAGTGCATATGGATTCTTATGCATATAAACATGTGCACATGTAAATATCCACAAAACTAGCTTTCTGTATGCAATGCACCTGATAATAAGTGTATATCTAGTGAAAACTGTTTAAAAATGTGATTTCAATCACATCACACTCTTAGAAATAACATTATGTTTTCAGCTACAGGAATTTCAGAATCTGGCTTTGTATGCTGTAGTTGTTGTTTTTATTGTAATAGTTTTGTTGTTTGTGCAGACTGTATTGGTGGTAAAATGCTTATCGGTTCAAACAATGGCTATGTGATCTCCTGAGGCCTGCATAGGGGTCTTGAGACAAAATCTCACAAAGGCCCCCAAGAATATCAGTTGCTGACCGTACTCAGAAGCCTAACTCCACAGAAGGGTTTCACAGAATCACAGAATAACCACGTTGGAAGAGACCCACTGGATCGTCGAGTCCAACCATTCCCTCCAGTCCCTAAATCATGCTCCTAAGTACCTCATCCACCCTAACCTTAAACACCTCCAGGGAAGGCAAGTCAACCACCTCCCTTGGCAGACTGTTCCAATGCCTAACCACCCTCTCCGTGAAGAACTTTTTCCTAATCTCAAGCCTAAATCTTCCCTGGCGGAGCTTGAGGCCGTTCCCTCTCGTCCTGTCCCCTGTCACTTGGGAGGCTGTTTGCAACAGCCTTGTTGGGTTCATGGGTGAAAGACTATGTTTTGCAGTCTATCAAAAGCTGGGGGATCAAAGTTGTGGCCTTGTAGCCAGATAAATGCTCTATTACCTTTTCTAGGAACAGAATCTGAGTTCTGTACAAACTCTGCAAGGACAAGGTTTTGCTACATCTGCAGTTGTCAGGGCTTGTTGTGTCCTGCCTGGAGGTTTGTTCCAGTCTTTTTAACTGTAACAGTAATTGTCTATCAAAGTGGTAGCTGTTACCAAATCACTGTTAGCCTTAGCTTACTTTTATATCACTGTATAATGTAGTGCCTATTATGATTTTCATATATTTCTCTACCTAACAGGTAGAACTAACAAGTCACTGTTCTGTGTAAAATGTACTCTGTGAACCGAGAATAAAAATCCATTGTGGAAGAGCAGACACAGAGTAATAGCAGAGGCATTAAAAGTATGGGCACAGGGTGGTCCCAGAGCCAACAGAGCTACAGCCAGCCAACCCACCACTGGCCAGTTAGTAGTCTTTAAAGGAATTCAGCTGTGGTGTGGGTCAACCTGATATTATGCGTTACAAAGAGAACACAGACAGAATATATGAAGTATACCATATATAGTAAATCTGAATGTGATATGGAATTGCAGAAGTGTTTAAAAGAAATAAGGTATAAGGTAAATCGGAAAATATATAAAAATAAGCCTAATTGAATCCTGCATTAAAGAGGATGCCTTCCTGTCAGAGAAAAGCTGAGGACATAGACAACTTGCCATAATCCTTTCTCCCATCCAGATTAAAGCCATCAGCCATAGGACTCAGAGAGAGGTCTGTGGTGAGCATAACACCACAGAGAAGGGAGAGGCAGTACAAACTCTGTTTTAGGTGTTTTGAAATATTTTTTTCATTTAGTTTGCTGAATTTTCTTTTTCTTTTTTTTTAATTTCTTTTTTTGGTAATAAATGGATCTGGACTAATAACAGTTATTTTATTAGACTGCTAAGTTGTGAGATGATCTAATAGTAAATTCTTCAGTTCCTGACTTTCTGTCCAGGTTGTGTTTCTGAGGCCTACATAAACTACAGCAGCTGTAGCTCAATGCTGTTCTCAGATTTGGAAATTAAAGTATTCAGCCTGTATAGGTTATGCTTGCTTCCCTTGGCCACATAATAGACACAGAAATAAAAAGGGGAAAGCAAAATTTAGGGCTTTTTTTTGTCTTTCCTCCCCCATTCCCCTCTGCCCCTGCCTTTTTTCTTTTTCTTAGAAGAACTTCTACCATAGTGTTTTATATCAGAGAACAGAGCAGATGTGCGAGAAATCCTTTGTACTATGTCCTTGCAAGGTATGAAGGTGATGTGTATAAACCAGATGAACAGATAACAATTCCATGTAAGATTGAGCTTGCTGCCATATTCGCAGGAGTGGGAGTTCTTGTCATCCTTGTCCATCCCTAGCAGCTCCACTACCAGTATGAATACCAGAATGTCAGAGGAGCAAGAGGTTGTACCTCTGGCTCTGATCACCAAAGGTTACAGTGTGGTGAGGCAGTTGCTTGTTTACTTCCGTAATATTACAGATTGCAATCAATACTCACATAGTGCTGCTTGCCAGGCCCTGAGGGGACAAAATGAATGTATTTATTTCTGCATAGAGTCCAGTAGCTTGTGCCTGTTATTTGTGTTTACTATTAGCTTACCGTGATTTTTAGTTAAATTTTTCAATGCAGCATTCATCTCCTGAAAAAAACTTGGCAATAAATAAGCTATATTACTCAGCCAGTTTTCCTCCCTTCATCCTGTCTAGCATAACTGTACTCAGTTAACATGTTCCCATGCTCATCTTAGTATTCCGACTGCTTTATCTTTGCAGTATGACCTGTATGAACACTCCCCAAAATCTCTGGCTTCCTAAGTCATAGCAGGAAAATGGGAGAAGAGGGGTCTGGAAGTTTCCATGGATAACTCCATCTGAAGCCAGAGAGTAGCTAGCACTTCGTACAAGCCACTTCCTTCAAATAAAGGAGAAGGGTGTGCCATTGCTTGCTTGAGAAGGAGGGGTGTGAAAGGGCCATTCATTTGTTCTTGATTCAGGTATCAGTCAGAGCATCCCATAGACTTTTCTTCCACCTCTGCCAGCTGGATTAGTTGTACACCCATGGGACCCAACAGGGAGCAGATGCGTGGCAGTGCCAGGTAGCAGGGAGAGGGGCAGATTGGGTCTGGTTGCACTATGTCAGGCAATTAAGGAGATCCCTGCTGGCCTGTTAATGTGAGACTGTAACTGCTCAGTTTCACATACAAGTAAAAGGGGCACAGGTCAATGATTGCACTCAAATGCATGCAAGCAGCTTGCTTGGAGTTAGGCTCAGCAGGGATGGCATGCTAAAAGACAATGCGGCGTATATTCTTGAAATATGTCTTTAATATCAGGATTCCCCAGGTTCTTCCTGTGCATAAGCTGTGGAACTCTATTACAAAAAAAAACCCCAAACATTACTTCATATTCTTTCTAACACATAAGCAACCAATTGGCTTTTTCATAGCTCAATAGTTTTCAGTAAGACTATGTTTTGAAAAGAAAATAAAAGAACATCACTATCTATTTTCTGGAGCAATGTACAGGTTCTCATCTGAATGAGGGAAATTTCTTTGGATATTTTTTTTCTAGTTTAAAATTAATCGTTTTAATAATTTTAAAATAAAATGTTGTAGTTAACATAAAATCTCGTCTGCAAAACCCTGAGAGATTTAAGAGGGAAAAGGAGAAGTGTTTTCTGGAATCTATTATATTGATATCCTTTATCAGAGTAGACAAAATTTTCAGTCTTGTGGTTTTCCAGGGCAAACCTTGTGGTCAATGTAACTTGTTTACCCTCCTTCCCATAGCAGTTTTTCTGTAGCTCACCTAATTTTCCTCTCCTCTGCACTGTTCCATTGCTACCTTCAGTATTTCATAACCTGGTGTTACAAAATCTGAGGTTATCTTTTGTTTTCTTCTTTCTTTTCAATGTCTTCATCCTTTTCTACCAGTTAACTGTAATATGAGCCTGAGGAGAATGCTGCTCCATTTCTTTCCTGTTGAAACCATCTAGAGTTTCAGTGTTGGTACGTATTTTGCATGGAGAGGCATCAGATGCCATGGAAATAGTTCCAAAGGGTGAAATTCAGTCATAAGCCCTTCATGATAGTATCCTAAATTTCAGGAAGGTTATACTTGCATTTCCAACCTGAGCCTTGCAAGGCTGTCGGCTGTAAATAGAAAGGGGTCTTGATTACTTTCCTTGTAGATTATGCAATTGAAACAGTGAAATTAAAACTCTACAATATTTTAGGACTGATGATTTATTGTAGAGCTAAACTGAGTACCTGTGTCTCTAGCCCAAGATGAATTAATTCAATCAGTTGCAGTTCTGGATCTTAAATATGTTACTTTTGGAACTACAGACTGCTACATTTTTATTATACTAATCATATTACTAAACTGTGGCATTCGGAGTCCCTCCTGTCTATAACCCGTTACTTTATTGCTCACTACACCTGCTAGTTATTTGCTCTATGTGTCCTTAAAGATACATGGAGTTTTAACCAATTAGAAGTAAAAGAAATGACCAGTTGCCATTTGTGTTTCTTTAGAGAAGATCACAAGGCAAGTTAATTAGTCCAAATCAAGATGGTATGATTTCAGGCAGGTGTTTAAAGACAAGAAATGTTTGAAAGGATGAAATAAGAGCTAGAAAAATGAGCTTTTTTTAATTAAATGAAAATTAGGAGCAGAATCAGTCTTGTTAATTGCATAGGTAAATTCAGTGGGATTTTTTTTTTCATAGACTGCTTGTTACTTTTTTTTTAAGAGTTTCCTAATGAATCTCTTTGTCTGATTTCTTCTTTTATCATGCACTGTGAATCCTTTAGGGTAAACTTCTTAATCATGTGGTTTAGGTGATGTGATACCACATTTTAGTAGGTATCATTCAAGTCAACACTGAGAAAGTGATACACTGAAACTTTTCAGAAGGAGTTCAGTGCCTTGCCAAATGAAACAGATCAACCATGATGCCACTTGCAGACCGGCAAGACAAGGAAAAGTTTGCAGGTGTGAGATAGTTCAAAATAAGGCTCGTGGCCATTTTGTTTGGGCCTCTGGGTGGGGCATTAGCTTGCATATGCCTATTATTTACACAGTTGTGTTTTGGGTTCTACTTAGACAACGTCTGGAATTCTGACCAAGTGTCATCAGTGTACATTTGCCACTAGCGCTGTAGTATTGGGATTTCACTTGCCAACATGTAATGTGAAGCTGGTTATAAGGCCTCTGCCGGGCTGACATAACACTTGAACTTTCTTGAAGGTGTAAGGGGTGCAGGTCTCTTATCGGTCTACCTGTCTATAGATTTTATACTACTTCTTATCACTCAGACACAGGATAATTTCCAGATGAAGCTCGTAGCAATGAAAACATTCTTAACAGAATTCTGAAAATTTCTGGCATCACTTTCTTCTGTGGATCAAATCCTATTTTGCCACCAGGAATTCTGCAACACATGTTTAAGAAATTTATTTTTTTGAAATCTAGATAGCTATTTGTATAGCTTTATTCATAGCAAGGTGTGTTGTGTACCAAGGATGTTATTTCAGATATGCTATGAATTCTATTACCTGGGTGTCATTTGCCATAAAACAATTGACTAGTACTAGTGCAGAAATGTTAAAATGTGACCTCTGCTAGCAAGAAGGGTCAGAAATCTCATCAGAGAAGTGTTTTTCTGGCTTGATACCAAATGCTGCAAAACATTTTATTGGGATGGTGAACATGTGTGTGTTTATTTTGTGCATTGATGGCAGGTTTTTGTTCTTTTATTCACTGTCATTAATGATATGTAATTAATTACTTGTTATTAAGTCTGCAGAGAAATATGTGAGATACATTTTCACTGACAGTTCATTTTTTTTTGGATGACAGTAGCTTAAATAGAAACCAGGCATTTATGCTGTTAAGGAGTTTTATAAAAAAAATTAATACTATGGTGAGATCTAGATCCAGTGAACTGAGCTACTGCTTTATCTGTTTAGCCTCTCTTTTCAATGTTCTTGCAAAGCAGGAAGTTGTGCTGCTGATACAGGAGCACTGTGGGAAGCTAACACCAGCTAGGTCTTGAAACTTAGAACATATATTTGTTTGTGGTCAGCTACTAGGCAATTTCTCAGTTAACAGCTGAAAATCAAGGATGACTCAAACATGTCAGTTTTGTTGGGGCATACAGTGTCATCAGTCCGACACCGTATTACTGAACTGGTAGCCGTGACTTTGGTGGCTTTTCACCTCTCAGTTTGTGGTGAACGAACTAAAGAGTTAGTTGATGATGGGAAGCCAGAGGTGAGTGCCTTCTCTCTTGCCCAAGCTCCATTGTGTGTATGCTTTTGTCCATAGACTAAAGGCAACCTGATCCAAAGAATAACTTTGTAGGTCAAAACCAGTGGATCACTGAGACATGTAACTGAGTGCCAGTTGTCTGGTACTGTCTAATTATTGCAGACATGCTGCTGTTTTCTTAGCTTTACTATTTTTATGCTACAGCACCAAGCAAACAGTCTGTATTATGTTTGGATGCATGGCAGACAAACTGAATCACAAACAGGGCTTTTTGTTACAATTTGGACTTTTACTCACACAATTTGGATTTGGGAATGATTCATGGCACTATTCAGTGTTTCTGATGACTTTGAAAATGCTAAAAAATTTCTCTACTTTAGCCAGGAAAACATTAAATAGCCATGACTGCCTTTCACAGGAATATCTTGTCTTTGATTCCGTAGGCCATTTTGTATACACTAGTTAGGTATATGTGGAAACGACCTTTGGGAAAGATATTTTTAACCCTCTATTATCCTTATGCAACCTGTTCAAAATTACATGCATGGTCATGCTAGGGTTGCGTTGGGATAATGAGGTGACTTTGGGCGTACCAGAGGTGAGGTTGCATAGAGAGGGTGTGAGGCTGTCACATTTTCATGTATGTTAGATCTGTGCTTTTGCAGAATTGTGATGTCCATTCTATCATGGTTTGAGTAGCAAGCTAAGGGAAACCTCTGATGCTTAAATGTACAATTAAGACTGTGTAGTTATTATACAGGAAATAGCAAACACATTTTGAGTGCAGAGATTGTATAGTCAAGTGGATGGAGCACTTGACAGGAGTCTTGGAACACGTCTTTCTTCATCCCAGACATTGGGTCATTGTGTGATTACTTCAACTCTTTCTGGCTCTGTTTTCCCCACAGGAAATGGATGGTTCTGCTTTAGAATGACATATATAACTGCTAGTGTAAGAAATAATTATTATAATGATACAGTTCTGTGCAAAAGCTTGGATAATCATCTTCAGCAGTTTGCATTTGTTCTCTTAATTGAATGTAGGTTTGCCATATGCAATGCAATTTTGTTTCAGTTGGGCAAATTGATCCTTGATGGACTGGTGCAGAAGCTTTGGTAATTTTTTTTTCTTTTACTTATAGACAGAATTCTTATTTTAGTGAGAATAAAGTTCCTTATAATTTGAAGTCAATTGCCAACAAAAGTTGCAAACTGTGACTGTAAGGTGAACCTGATAAACAAATGGAGAAATTCTTATATTGTAACAGAAATGTCTGAGTTGTGTTCCTCCTAACATAACATTTACATACCATTTTGAAACAGAATGTTAACTGCTGCTGAAAAGACCGTGAAATTACCTAGATTAAGAGGAACAGGATATCAAATCAATATCTTTTGTGCTTGCATCACATTCCGGTACCAAATGACCAGTGGTTGCCATTCTCACCACTGGTCTGAGCAGTTTTTTTGGAGTCTGCAGTGAAGTGACGTCCTGTGTGTGCCAGTGGCTATGCAACTGTCTTAGTCTGAACAGCAGTTGATGCATTTCAGACTGACAGTGTTGGAGCTACTGGCAAAAGAAACATGCATTGGTATTGATTAAATGAAACGTAGGTTAAAAACTACAATAAACAGTGCCTGTTAGGTGTTCTGTGTTGTTGATTTTAGTATTTTCCACAGTCCAGATAGCCACTGCAGCAATATGTAGACCATAATATTCATCTTCTCTTCTCACCTATGCAGGATGTAGTTTAAAAAACGTAAGGGTGAGCACTGACTGCTGATGGGCTCACCAGGAATTAATTGGTTTGAGCACTGACAACACAGAACAGCAATCAGTTGTACTGTGTCTCCTGCAGGAGCTATACTATAAAGCTTGGCAAATGCTAGTTTGTCCTAGATATGTCCTTTTTACTGTCTGCCACATGCTCACATAAAAAACTTGAGAATGTATCTCCATGAGGCTTTTAGAAATTCTTCTGTGGTTAGTTATCTGTAAGAAAATACCTTTTTTTAGAACACTGTTCCTTCCTCCACTCTTTGACTTTCATTCTTATTTTTTCCCCTCGATGGGTCCCTGCGGCAAGAAAATCTTTTCAGCTTTTCTTTGCTGTCCTTTTCAGTTAATTTTCAATTCACTTACGTATATTCTATATCTCTGCTTGCTTTCCCAGGAGATGTCAGACAATAACCTCCTATGCTGCAGTTCAGGGGCTTTCTGAAAAATGCATGTGGGGCAAATTGAGCAAGATGAGAACTAACTAATGCTAATTAATTCACAAATGTTGTATTGTACAACTATATATATCGCTTAAAGTGTAGAAGCACCTCATAATACCAGAGGTCCAGATTGTTAGAATTTCCTCTACAGTGGTCCCTAATTAGTTACAATAGGTTTGACCTGTTCTGTCTTTCAGTACTCACATTCCAAGCCTTACAAGGTCAAAGCCAGTGAGATCTAAAAGCGTCTTATAGTTGAGTTCCTTAACAATTGAGTCAAATTGATAAAAACAAAAATAAAAAATGAAGAAAGCAATGCCAGATGATGATATTGGAGCTCTTACTTCCTGTTGCTTTGGTCAGGGTCTTTGCACTATGAAAATTTGTTCAGCACAAAGAGATATTAATGGATTATAGAATAGGACTGTCACTAAACACTTGTTTTACATCACATTATAATTTCTCGATTCTTTGGGCAAAAGTGGGTTATCTCTAACTGCTCTGCAGGCTAAAGCATCCGGGGATTGCTGTAATCTGTGTTTTGCTGTCTGTGTCCCTAGAGGGCTCATTGCCAGCTGGAGAGAGACAAAAGATGGTGCTCCCACCAAGATAACACTGTTCTTCCCTTTCCTCTTCTGTTGAGTGAGCTGATGAAAAGACTTGCTATGACAAGCACAGGATAGCTGAGAGTTTTCTCACAATCTGGGAATTAGCTGGCCTGATCAGGCAACTATTTGGTCTCATACCACTTAAGTCTGACACAAATATGTCATCGCATAGAAGAGATGCTGACGTGTAAAGTGCTTTCCCACAGGCACTGCAGTTTTTAAATCAGTGCACAATAAGCTTACAAGAACAGACATAGTGATACATATTTATGACATCAGGTGTCCCCTAGCATTAAGTTAGACAGTTTTATATAACTACTAAGAACTCTCAGCTTCTTTGCTAATCTGTGCAGTTACTTCCAATTGTCTGTTGAGAACATCTCTTAAATTCTTGGATTTCCTTGCAACTGTTTGCTTTGCTTAAGAACGCACAGCAGTCACAGCAGTTGGAACTGACTGCATGGATTGAAGTTACAGGACAGTGTTATGGAAAATATTGTTTCTGTGAAAACATTAATGAAGGTGCTGAGGTATTAATATCTTACCACTAAGCCATTTGAAGAACAGGATTCACAAAAAAAAAAAAAAAAAAAAAAAAAGATGCTGACAGCATATCTCCAGGACACAAAAGGAGTTTAGTGGAATAATGCTTTGTAAGCTGCTCTAACTTTTTAACTCTTTAAGCTACTATTCTACTTGGCACCGTGTGTTTACAAGCTAATGGAAGAGCCACTTGGCACAAGAGCTAATGGTATGAAAAATGCTAAAAAATAAATTATTAGAATTTTTTTCACATCTAATCTCTAAGACAAAACCCATTTTATCTCCTAAATTACTTTGAAATATGATTGTACAAATGGGTGTCTTGAAAATCCAGAATATTTATATTTTGGTACTGGCATACAGTATAGGATGGGAGTGTCTGAAGCATATCACAGGTAGTATTTGCTAAGTATTTTGTTTGACCTGGAACTGCATGTTTCAATACATTTTGGCAGTTTCAGAAGCCATTTTGGCACAGGATATATAACCTTGCTGGAGTCACTGTAGCTGTGTTGTGCCAAGAATTTTATTATCAAAACCATCA
The DNA here is from genome assembly GCA_033459285.1 of Clamator glandarius. Taxonomy (NCBI): domain Eukaryota; kingdom Metazoa; phylum Chordata; class Aves; order Cuculiformes; family Cuculidae; genus Clamator; species Clamator glandarius. The sequence goes on from JAUNZM010000965.1 coordinate 882,247, forward strand.
TATACATTGTGTATTTTACAGCTCTGGGTCAAAGTGTGAAGACCTGCGATGAGACATACATTAAGTAGCTCACAGGCAGCAAGACAAGAGCCTGCATCATGGTGCAGGTGATGAGCACTGGAAATGGATCCAGCTCCTCAGGCTTTGTAACTTCTGCTGAAATCAGTGCTCTGACAGCGGTATTTCTTCCAGTAACCCTTCTGAGGTTGCTGAGCTGGTGGGAAAGCACCAACCCCTTTGTGAACTTCACAGGTTCCATATGCCAAGGTCTGAATAACCACCCAGACGCCAGTGAGGTCAAAGAGCTGGGGAAAGATGTTGTGTAAAGCATCCTCTGGAATATATACCAGCATTCACCTCTTCCTCCTCCCTGGCTGTAGCCTAAACAGATGCATATGATCTGGGCAGGGTTTCTGTGTGAGTACTGGAAGGGAGGCCAGGCCCAACTAAGCCTGTGCACATACTTGATATGATCACATGAAAATTGATAGCAAAAGATTCCCGCTGCCTTCTGCGTCTCATGCACACTCCTAGCAGCTCTAAGCTACGTGCTGCTTTTCCAGCCTCCCCTTTCCTACTAGCCTGTTTCCCTCTTTAAAATCATTTAAGCTAGAGTTTGCTTCTTGATGTGTTACTTCATGCGTGCAGACAAGCACATGCACTCTCAATAAAAAATCTCCATGTGAGTCTTCTGGTCTTCTCTTTCCTACTTTTTGTGCTGTAAGAATATGAGTGCCTCAGCACAGTATTACAAGGTTGTGTTAATTAAAAAAGCCAGTAGCCGAAAGTAATGTACAAATTTCTAGCAAGCTAGAAAGTCTCTGCAACAAGGGCCTTGTCCTTCATCGCCCTTTGTTTTATTTGCTTTTTAGGGGGTTTTTTGTGCATAAGGCGTGCTGTCATTTTGAGCAGGTCATACTTCATAGAGATAAACATTTTCATCATGTGTACAGTTAGGGTACTATAAGTCTTTTAAAGTACAAATTTGCAAGTCAATTACTGAAACATGTTGATTGAAACCACACTTCAGGCAGGACAGTGAGCTGAAAATGTGATTTTATAATTCTGGGGAGGAAGCCTTAGCTTGGGAGCGGGTTGTATTTAAGGCAAGCAGTTGCATTCCTTATCCATCTTTGTTCTGTAGATGATGTATCTTGTAACTTGTGTGCGTGTCTTTTCTGCTGAAAAGGAATGTTTTCCTAGGTTATTTTGCAAGTTAGACCTTGATATTCTTTTTAGTCTCTATCCCTGTTCCAATATGTTGATGCTCCATGTAACGAACCTCATTGTATTAAATGTGGAATTTGCAAAAAAGTGAAACATATTGAAATATCTTTGTCTTTTCATTTCCAGGATAACAAAGTTTTGAACAGTGCCTCCCCAAGAAGTGTGATGAGAAATGGCTTTAGGAAACAATACCCAGAGAAGTTATTCCATCATCCCCTGCTTCATCTTTGTTGAGGTGAGTGCAGTGTTCAGTTGCCAAGCCTACACTGAAGACTGCTCTGCCCTGCAGGAATTAAGTCATTTGTTGGCTATATTGTTTGTTAGGAACATGCTTTCTTACTTAATAACTTCAATATCCGTCTTCATACTCAATGCCGCCAAGTCTCTTGAAAATAGTCCAGCATAAGTTAGCCACATCTTAGGTAAAAGCACACAAGATTAAATGCTGTGTTTTCAAAACTTGCCTCTAACTGATTTTGCCAACTAGTCCTGTGGTATTTGTTAAAGGACAGTAGCTGTAGGTTAGGTCAGCAGCAGGCGATTACTCACATCTTTCCATTTTTCCACAGCCATGTATCCATCTTGCTGCTGCACAAGGACTAGACCTTGTTTAAGGAGATATCTAATCTCACAGTCTAATGGTTGATAAGCTGAGGAAGCAACACTCAGCTATAATTTCAGTTCAGGTGGAACGTAAAATTTAGATAAGGTATACCTATTCTTTCAGTGTAATGAAGGAGCTTGTCTAGCAAAAGGACTGTGAATTGATTAGCAGTAAAGTTTCAGGACTGGTCGTTCCCAAAATGGAGTACAGGTCCACATCTTTGTTAAGGTCAGATTAGGTAGTTATTTTTAATTGGCTTATTATTTTATGCTGTATGGTTTAATTTTTTCTGGTGCTTCTTTAACTTACCCTAACTCTGCTTAACTGGCCAAAATCATTATCCGAGTGAATGAATGTTCAGCTTGTGTTTATAAGACTGGGATGGTTTCCTTGGGAAGGGGCTCAACTCCCAGTTTGCAAGGAGGATGAAAGCTTCCATCAAATCTAGATAACTAGATAACAGATAGCAGAGATAACTGCCTGTAGTTCAGATACAATACTCAGTCTTTGCCTCAAATTAGGAGATGACTTGTGCTTTTCTACAAGAGAAGCACTGAGAACAGTTGAAAGACTAACTGGTTGTGTAAGACCTATTCTGTTTCCACTGAAATCTTGGAATGGTTTGAGTATGCTGCAGCAGCATGTGTAATGCATGCTGTAAATGGTTGCTTTCTAGAGCTTCTGAGCACTGACCTTTCCCCAGGGATGTAGGAAAAGCATGCAGTGGCATCCAGGACCTCTTGAAGCCTTACTCAGCTGGAGTTCTTTCCTCATAGTGTCTTCTCCAGCTGGAGGAAAGAAACTAACTGTCCAGTTACCTAACTGCCCAGTATGCTGTGTGAATTCAAAAAAGCTTTGATAATGGTGGTGGAAAAGAGATGTCATGAGCAGCTTGGACATTTTAAATACTATTATGCTTTAGTCTGTAGAAATGTGACACATAATTTCAGTGGTTATTTGCAGTTCTATTTTTTTCTCTTACTTTTCCATGCACTGAACTAGCTTGTGACAATTAGCTATTATGAAACTTGACCTGAAGATGAATAGCTCATTATAAAAACTTAAACCTGAACCTGACTCTACAAATGCCTTTTTATGTTCAAAGTACGAAGTTTTTAATAATATAGGGATAGCATGTGATGTCTAATCTGTAATGACAGATATGTTAAATCAACATTTTCAGTCCCTAATTAGAAACATCATAACATTATGAATGAATTTAAAGGCTAAATTGGGAATCATTAAACTAATTTTTAGCCACTTATCAAATCTGAGTCTCTCTCCCAAATAATGCAGGCAGCTTTCTAGATAGTTCTTCATTGTATTAGAAGAGGTATTATAGTCTGGCATTTGTCACCAAATGTCTATGAAGATTTCCTACATTACATTCTGTTAAACACATGAGCAATTAATTAGGATGTACAGGAGACTAATAATCTCTTTTTCCCTAGCCCTCTTTGCAGCATTGCTTGCAGCCTGTATCAGTGAAAAGAGTCCTCAGAAGGCTCTTGCCCAGCCTTGGTTCACACATAACAGGTTACAACAACATAAGACTAATTCCATTCCTCGTTCAGCTGACATTTACCATCTCTTGGAGCAGAGTATGGACCGTTGAGTACCTAGTCCATTAGTACCGATGCTCTTAGCTACTGATAATTGTAAAATAGCAGTGTAAAGAGTGGGATGACCTACTCAGTAGCTTCCAGAGCCCTTTGGAGTCAGTGATGGACCTAGAGTATGCAGCAAAGGCTGTAGAGTTCCTGGATGATGGTATGCCCTGGATTTATCCCAGCAAATGTAAACAGTGCACAGCAGCCTATTTGGGTATTTGTTGATGGCTGGGACTGATCACTGAAGTGTTCTTAGGGATTGTAGACAAGCATGATAGAAATTAGGATAAACAGCATCTGGGATAACAGGAAGAAATTTCTCACATTTACTTCGTTTTTCATGTACTTTTGACTTGTAATGGCATTTATTGGCAAAACTCCTTGTGGAGCATCTCTCTCTTCCTTCACCTGTTGGGAAATGCATGACACAAGTGTTGTCAGAAACATCTGTAATGATGCTTAAGCTGTGGCATTATTTCGCAACCCAGCTTTACAACATTTGGTCCTAGCAGTGCTATGTTACATCCTTCCCCGTAGCATCTACATGGGGCTGGTTGAAGGTGGGGAAAGGTAAAGCCATAGGTGGTGAAGGTGCGTTTTGTACAGAGTAGCCCAGTTTTCTGCAGATGGGGAATGAATTGTTGGAACAACTCAGCTTCCTCAGATCCAGGCAACATCAGATGTAGAAGTGGGAGATTTGCAATGCCTGGTGAATCTCAGTTCCTGCCCTAAGGGACTGGTGAGCTACCCTAAGGTCTTGATCTAGCAGGGCTTTCCATGTACCATGGTCTTTCTTGTTTCTTTGTTCATCTCATTTAGGGTGTTAGCTTTCGAGGATGAAACTCATGCTAGAGGGTGCAGGGGAGCCAGGTTCAGCCTGGCTTTGAACTTAAAGGGTCAAAGTAATTATACTTGAATTTGGAGCATACGTGATGCTTATCATTAGTGACAGGAAGTGTAATGCAGTGTGATAATTGCATTTTCCAAAAGATGTTGGAAGGTTACTTAAACACTTTGAGTAAATAGTGTCTCCATAATTACACGTGGAGGAAAGCATGCAATCAACTTTTGAGCCATTGTATCTGTTTGAATGATTTTTTTTTAAAGAAGCCATAAGCAAGCAACACTTCTTCCTCTGAAGAAAACTCTTTCATCTATTCTGAGTCAACAGCAGTTATAACTATAAGCCCTTTCTAGATAATAAAAGGAGGAGATTATTATGGAATTTCTGCTGATGTGGCACTATGTTTTCCTTCTACTCCTCCTCACTCTGCAAGTCCTCGTTTCAGGGCTTGAGTTATTTCAGGGTGTGAGTTATCTAAGGGTTTATTTTCTAGTACAGTTACTTCTAAAGGAGTCAGGTGCTTCAAAGGTGTGTCTTTTAACATGAAAACACTGCAATTTTCTGGCACCAAATTGAATTAAATTGGCTTAAACAGATCAAAGAGTTACTGAACACCAAGTGACTTTAATATGCCACATTGTGCTTTATTGTAATTATTATAATCCTGACGTTGATAATGTAGTATACACAGACTCAAATAAGCAAACCATTAAAACTTAAAACATTAGACAAATTTCAAATTCTGTCATCTGAAGATCCCACTTTTTCATACTAAATCCATTATTCTGCCCTCAAAAGGTTTTTCAGGCAGAATGGAAACTCTTTCTTCTTGTCAGCTTGATATAGAGCACATTGCAAAGAACTGAAGATTTTGTGAGAAAAAATGTCTTTGCCCCTCCTCTATGAATAAAATGAAAAATGCTGAAAATAAAAAAAAAAGATAAAAAGATATTCCATCTATTCTGATGCAAACTCTATTTGAATTGTAGGTATGCTACAGTCTCACATGATCGCTGTTTCTACAGTTAGTGGGCTGAATATTCCTTTGCTTTTTGCTGTTTTAGTTTTGGACAGATTGAATCATCTTCAGTTCAAACATAATTTCAAAAAAAGTTTCAATTTACAGAAGCACAGAAGGAAAGCATTCTTCTGCCTGCTTACAGTTTCTTTCCAGTACTTCTTGCAGTCAGGCCAACAGCTACTCTTCAGCAGGAGAATTTCTAAAATACTGAAATTGTTCATCTAAGTGAAATAAGTGCCTCCTGAACTCCTGTTTGTCACTAGCATGGCAACAGGGTTTAGGGAGCTATGAAAAATAAGTGAACTGAGAACAGTAATGACATGTATGGCATTGGGTTTTTTGTAGTTTGTAGTTTTGTAGAAAACTCAAAAGGTTTTGCACATTTGGGTGTAGTGATCGGTAACATCTCGGTTTTTAGCAGTGTTTAGGGAGTGTGAAATGCCTTTTTCTTTGTGTTATGGTCCTCAAAGCAACATTTATAGGAAGCATTTAATGTATTAGGAGTGACTTTTGCTTTTTTCTTTGTGTTATGGTCCTCAAAGCAACATTTATAGGAGGCATTTAATGTATTAGGAGTGGCTTTCTATTTCTGTTTCTTTTAAAAAGTCACTTGTCTCTTAAGAAAAACTTCCTGATTGCATTAGAGCTTTAATGGATTGTATAAAAGACATATAAACATAAGAGCAGGTTTGGATATTGAAAATGCAGGTTTTAATTTTGGCAAGGCAATGTCCAGGTCTTTCAAAAAATGTCCAAAAAATTCTAGGCAGACTTTAATATAAACATTAACGAAAAACACATTCCAAGTTGACCTAATTTCCAGATAGTTGCACTTATTAGTGACTTGTTTCTTTAGCGATATCGAGTATCCACCATGTGGTGCATTTTTATTTTGCTTCCTGCTGAGGCAGAAAAATGGGATTTTCCAGTGCTGGCTCAATCCTTTCCCCCTCACTTTAGGTGTCTTGCACATAGCTATTTAAAGCCTTGTGCCTTGTTTCTCCATCTGTGCCGTGCAAGCAGCAGTGCTATGCCACTCCACTGGGATGCTGTGAGGACAAAATGCCCTGAGAGACATGTCATGTGCTGGTGTTGTATAAACTGCTTGTCATTATATCCTCTGGTTAGACTGACTGTGTGAATTGATGGTGACAGATGCTGTGCAAATTCGGCGGAGTTCCTCTTGTAACAGGGTGATGTTTCTGTGTAATCCCCATGCTTCAATCACTTCTGTTTCTTGAGAGTCATTGTTTTTTATTTTATTCACTCAGCATATGTATCTGTTTGTCTTCTCTCTTTCTAAATGCCTCTTTATGTTTCCCATTTGCCAGTCATTCCATTGTTTGCTTTCTTTGTCTCTCCACCACTACCTCCTTTGTTCCAGATGATTGGCTATCTCCATATTGTAAAATTGACTAAATCTCAGTGAGTAGGTGCTTCCTGAATGTTGGATTAGTTTTGTAAATTGGTAGGCAGCTTTCAGATTACCTGACTATAAACTAAAACTCATTTTTCTGAAAAGATAATCTTTCGAAGTGTTTCACAATTAGGCGAAAAGCACAGAAAACTTTTGGCCAAATAAGCACTCTGGGAAAAAGCAGATTACTTCTTAGCTTCTTGAGGACATTTTAAAATTAGCATTAAGAGACTGCCCAAGAGGAATGATCTGCTTTACTGCATTTTTCTTTAACACATAGGTGAAAGAAGGATTTAATGTTGCTTGCAAACACATGAGGCCTCTTTTGTATCCTGTGTTTAATCTGAACATTTCCCATCAGAAATAAACCCTTTGACAGACTGAATAACATCTAAGGGGTAGCACCAATGAATTTGGTGCGGTTTTCAATGAAGATATTAGAGGCACCATTGAGTAACAGAGAAAAATGTTGTGAATGTACTACTTCATCTGTTTCACTGTACGCTGAAACTAGCACACACTTTTTGAAAACTGCTTCAGTTTGTGATATGTTGCTTTATATAACCAGGTTTGTAACAGAAGTCATTGGGGTATTGGGTATATTTTTTTTTATTATGCAGCAGTAAGGAAGATTGAGTTTGCTTTGTTTTTTAAGTTGAAATGCATTTTGCTGACTTGTAAATGCAAAAAAAGAAACCCAACATAGCTTTAGTTGATTACCGGTAGAAAAACTAGTAATCAGATTTAATTGTATATGGATTTTAAGAAAACTGGTTATAAAATCAGGCACCATTCATGCTAGTTTTCTGTATCATATGTGCACAACTCTGTAAGCCATATTTGAAGCCTTCTAAGATGGAAGGTGTTTCTGGCATTGGCTGGGCAACTTTAATTAGGCTTAAAATGGATAGCAGTGTGAAAATACATGTGACACAGTATGTAGCATGGGTTGCTATCTCTCTATGGGAATAGAGTGAAAATTACTGCTGAATTTTTCTCTCTTTTCAGAAGTATACTTAGATTTTTTTGTTTCTGGCAGATGATTGCAGAGCATTGGTTGTGTTACTTTTCTATTGTTTGTTTGCATAGTTCAGAAGCCTGGTGGTTTTTCATATTTTCTCATTCAAATACACAATGTTGACCTATTTATTTGCTCAGATGTGTGAAAATTTGGATTCATTACAGGTGCAGTCATTTCCTTGGCTCTGCATCTGTGAACATACACGTTTTCTTTGTAGGAATATCCCTAGGCTTGTTTAGCATGACACTTAATTTGCATAAGATTTGTGAAGTTTTAAATAGGGTGGAAGGGAATTAATAGGCACCCACAATTCCATACTAAGTAACCCTAAATACAACAACCAAGCTTTTTCAGAACTAATCAGTAGAAAGGAGAAACATCAGAACAAAACAAGATGCTCAAAGCATATTTTGCAACATCAAACCAATTCAAACTTTTTGACATTTGTTTTGACATCAGGAGGATTTTCAAATATAAATTAAGTCTCTTGAAGTATCATGTCATATTTCATCAGGCTTGTGAAGGGCTTGATTTCTGGCTCCTGACCAGCCACTTCAGACACTGAAAGAGGGTTTTGTTTTAGCAATGTTAGATGGGTGAATTCATCAAGACCCAGTCTTACAGTACACAGATTTGTACAAGCAATTTAGCTTTTAACGAATATTGGCATTTTCTCTCTCTAGAAATTCCAACAGAGTTTAAAGACCAGGAATCAGTCTGCCAAGTCTTGTGCATCCTTTACAAACCTAAAGGACTGCATCAACCTGGAACTTACCCAAACTGCTGACAGTGTATTTTGGTGTCTTTGTGTAGGAAGCAAATAGCTTCTAAATTGTGGTGTCTTCTCCTTCCAAAGTGCAAACAGGTAATCCAGTTACTAGCATCTGAGTAACACAAAATAAATCTGTTATGAGTGCAGCAGAACATGGCAACAAATAAAATAAAATACAGGTTTCTGGAGAAATTATACTGTATGTTTCCATATTACTAAACCACTTGGTTATTGCACTTTCAGGTTTCATGATTTATTTTGTGACTTATAGGGCAGCATGAAGGGAGGCCTGCTACCTTCTACTCTGTCTATCCCCACATCCCAGTGTTTTAGTAGTAAACAGTGTTTCTCTGGTAGATGTCCTTACAGTCATACTGCACTTCAGTGGTGTATCTCACCAGGAATTTCTCTAAGGTGTTGCATATAGTACAAGTAGTTCCCCAATCACATTCCTAAAGTTCGATCATATGCTGTCTCTCACAGAAAATTGTGCATGTGTCACATATTTGTTCACAGCTTTGAACTTAGTGGGGCTGTTGAAGAGTCTGTTTGAAAATTGGTCATACGCAGATGGGGTTGCAGGAAGTATGTGAGAGAGTGGTGTTGCTGGGTATTAAAGCTATGTAAGTTGTTACATCTTGGGCCTGTGGTGCTAAGTGAGCACTCAAGTCTTAACAAACATGAAATCACTACTTGTGATAATGATTGCTTACAACAATGGCTACAACAACTTACAACAACTCATTTTTAGAGTATATAAGTCTTCGTGGATTATCTTTCAGCTTGATGTCATGCCTGAAATAATACTTTTGATTCAGAAGTTTAGGTTTCATAAGATTAAGGGTGTCTGTGACTTTGTTATAAGTATACGATGATAATTTAAATTAGCTCTTCCTGGAATACTCCAATTTTAAGTTAAAGAATCAGGGATAAAGATGTGCCTTCATCTTGAAACAGAGATGATTTAATGGTCAAGATTTCTCTTGCAGATAGATTTTTAGAAATGGTTGTTAGGTAAATGATTAATCAATATTTTACTAAGTACATAGTCGATTTCTAGAGAGTTGTTACACAGTTCAAGAAACCAGATGGTTGTTCATAATGGTTAGTAACTCTTAGTTTTAGGTGATGTGTTTATTGAACTCTCTGGGACTAAGATCTGCATCAGACGAGGTGTACCCTGAGTTCCATGGCTAGCTAGTGGCCCATAGCTAGCTAGTGGCCTTATGGCAAAGATTCTGCATATTTGCAGAGTGTTAGTGCAGAGAGACAGGTTGTTTTGCCCAAAGGTTTTAGACACACCTCAAAACCCGCTAGATGCTTCTTTTTCATGTAATTTTCCTTATGACCTGATCACGCGAGCAAATGAACAGGAGAACCCATGTAAGAGGACACATAGGAGATAGACTCTTAAGAGTTTAAACTAAGTTTGAATCATTTATTAACTTTTCATAATTCTACAGCATTATTAACTTTTTACAATTCTACAGTAATTATTGATGGGTTCTACCAAATTATGATGGAATAAAATTAAAGCAGCTTGGGAATAGTGATGCAATTATTATCACAGAATCATGAATAGTTTGGATCAGGACGGACCTCTAGAGGTAATCTAATCCGCATCTTCAACCAGATCGGGTTGCTAAGAGCTCTGCCCAAGCTGACCTTGATTATTTCCAGGAGTGTAGCATGAACCACATGGCAACTTGTTCCAGTGTTTCACCACCCTGGGCATGTTCCTGGAGTTACTGTCAGTTTTGTCACCACTGAGGAAGATGAATTCAATGGCTACACTTACCCTTGTAATGACTGAATTGTCACTGTTTTTCTTTCTCCCAGCTGTTAAATACTGCATGTGTATCCTAGAGTTTAATAACTATTGTTCATCATGACTTAATGGCTTATTTCTGGGGTGTAGGCTTTGCATACCTGGATGGAGCTTTAATAACAGTAATATATCAATACTTACTACATATGTTATTAAAACATAGTGTGTCATTATTTTATGCATATGTACAGCATTGTTGAATTAGTACTGCTGTGTTTCAGTTTAAACCATATATTTTCCAAGACTCATTGTGAATTTTGAACAGTTCTTGGAGTGTATGAGGTTTGACCTTTAACTCTCTGCTCAAAATAGTTTCTGATACTTTTATTTTCATAGTGAAACTATTGATCAAATTTCCATTTGCTTTATTGTAGTGTCTAATCAATACTGCATTTTTATAAAGTTATAGCAAAAGCTATGTAAATGTACATCATAAGTATAATCTACTTTCTTATTAGTGCCTGACAAGTGTAAGATTCAAGTTATAAATGGAGTGAATTAGCCTTTCAAATAGACTGAATAACAGATTACACTTTTATTAGTTTTATAATTATGCTAATCTTTGACTTGGAGGCAGTTAAATCAGTGGTTATCAGGGATCTTTATGATCTTATATAAACCAGCTGAAGCAAAAGTCAATGCAGCTCTGTTAAAATGGTAGAAAAGATAATGAAACATTCAAATGGACAGAACTGTGGGAACAGAAAACATACCAGCATTGGTTTATCATGATGATGTTCATTCATATTACAAGAGTCATTTCTGTAGAGAGAAGGGAGAAATGAGTACATATGATTTGAACAAGAAAGGCAACCAGGGTCAGCCTAGTGAGTAAGAGATGTTCAATCCATACTTCTCTGATCTAAAAGAAAAGACATAAACTCACAGAATAATTCAAATGGGACAGGATCTCTGGAGGTCTCTAGGCACAGCACAGGACTGAACAGCAGCAACTGGATTAAGTTCCTCTTGGCCTTATACAGTTGAATTTTCCTATTATCTTACTAGGTATCCTACTCAGTTTTTGAGTGCCTTCATAGGAAAAACTGTGACACTGGAAGAAATGGGACAACACACAACGATCAATGTGGTCCAAGTGAAGCCGTTTATTCAGGGTTCGTTGTTGTCGGCTTTTGGTCACAGCCCAACCACACAACCATGCTGCCAGGGCACATTTCCTGCCTTTAACAGCCAGCTTCCTCATTTGCATAACACAACAGAGTCGTTATAACCTTTTATAACCTTGAGGACTCACACTAAGGCTTTTTAACTTTACTTAGCATGAGTTCCTCAGTGCTTGGGCTGCTCATTAAATGATCTCTGGTCTGTAGCCACCCATCAAAAAACACTAGTCTCTAATATTCTTTCTAATTTGTACCAATTTGGTACAACCTCATGTGAAAGAGAAAAATGCAGGCCCAATGACATTGAGAAGGTAGGATGAAGCAAAAAAGAAAGTGGGTAAAGGAAAGCAGTAAAGGGATGAATCATGTAAAAAATCCTCCCAGATATTAGATATGCAGTTGAAACTTTACAACCAGTTTTGTCTGCATAGCCACTTTCTTGCACCTTCTTCACCTAGGTATTTTCATGCACTGTATAGTCAATATGTTGATTTCTTTAACCACATTCCTTGTTGTAGACTCCAACATGTTAGATCAAGCTTCCTATTTCAAACCTTGCCACTTCAGTCTAATTTGTAAATTGATAAGCCATATAATTTTCCTAACATTTGCATACTAAAATAATTTCCATTGGACTGTTCTTCGTAGTATCTACTATTCAGCTTCTTAAAAAAAGCACATGTGCACCTTAAAGCCTGCTGCTACTGTGCCTTGGTTTATTATGACAAAAGGAAATAAAACTGCTCTTTGTGTATGTGGAGACTTGTTTAAAGAGAATCTTGAGGAACATCAGTAATGTTAAATCCAGTTTCAGACAGACTATTCTTGAATTAAAACCAAACTTCATGATAAATAGCCATAGGAAATAGCAGTGGGTGTTTCTGTTTGTTTTAACAAGGCTAATGTTGAAAAGAGTATGGCATCTTTAAGTGGAAGGGACAAAAATGAGGACCAAAACCTAGGGATTTTGTCCAGGTTTTCAAAACCCATATTTTACCTTCTTCTGTACCCTGCATTCACAATTATAGAGCAAAACAGTTACAGATTCAGGCAAATGAAGTGATCATTATTGATTTTTTAATATAACTGCCTACCATTGATTAAAAGATGTATGAAAGGATTGGCTCAGACACAACATGACCTGCAAACAGCAGATGAGATTCAGAGTGATAAGGTATTTGCTTTTTCAAAAGCTTCCTGTTCAGCTGGAAAAATGTTAGAAGCAAATAAAATGGATTTTAGAATGCATTATACATATTAATAAGATCGTGTCCATTTAGGTAAAGTAAAATGTCTGTGGTAGTTTCCTATTTAATTTAAAATGTTGTCTCTGTTGGTCTGAGTCCTGCAGTCTTGATATCAGGAGATAGTTTCTTTTGGCAGTAGCTGCTGCATTCATCAATGTCTAATGACTATAAACCTGCACAACTCCATTAAATAACATTGGTCTGGAAGTGCAGGCAAGTTTTATGAATTTTAATGAATGCTGTTCGATTAATGACAACGGTTCAAAGCTGCCTCTGAGGCTGTCCATTTAGGGGGAAAGCCTTTATTAAGAAGATGATATGGCTAGTATAGTTACAGTACTAGATTTGATTTTTCATCTTCTGCAGATGATTTTGGAATGATAAATTTGGGACTGTCTTGATACCACGGGACTTGATGGCTTTTACGGGACACAGCAGTCCAGTCCAAGGATATCGGAGCATAACATAGCCAAACACAGAACATTTTGGAAATTTTCATTAGAAAACATTGTTTAGATCTGAGCTTTTAGTGTAATTTCTCATTTGGTGTGTTCACTAGAACTCAGGTAGTATATACTATGTTATCCCACTAACTTAGGAGGAAATGAGAAATCCTGGATTTTTAAGATGCGCTGTTGCGTGTGGCACAGGTTAATGCATAAACTGTAAATTTACTCAAGTCAATGCCTGCCAGGGCAATGTCACCTTTAAAACTAACAAGAAGGTTAGGGGGCTGCAGTTTGGGTGTGTACAGAAGGGCTCCTGCAACTAGAAGAAGGGAGCCTATGCGAGTCTGGAGGCTTGGTTCCTTGATAGTGGAGGGAAAGCAAACCAGGCAGGTACGCTTTGCAGGGTCTGTGGCTTTGAGAGATTTTGTAGTCTGAGGCAGATCAACTGCTTGGAGATACCAACAGAGAGTCTTGCAGGCTCTTGAGTCAGAGAAAGACCTGGATGACATGCTGTCAGAAAAAGCATGTCGCCTGTAAGCTTTGAAGCTGACATATCTCCCAGTGAAATGTTTTTTTGGTTTGAAATTAAATTTGCAGATTTTATTCTTAAGTGTGCTCTGTTCCTGTAGGATCTAGGTTAGGGCATAGTGTAGCATCAGGAAGCAGATCTGTCTGAAGCTGTGAGATATCAGCGGTACAGAATCATATACTGCATTTCTACACTTAGGCACAGTAAAGCAAAAGCAGGACAATAGGGAGCCACTGTGCCACTGTATGTGTGCTGAATGGATGGGATGCCTGCGAGATCTGCAGCATAGCAGTCCTGTCCTTTTTCCCTTATGGTATTTTCACTTGTGTGCTGTCTTTAAATGAAAATCAAATAGACAGCAAGTCTGATCACATGTCTATGCTGACCCTTGTCTTCTAGCCTTCTCTGCACTGATCCGTTAATGCTAATTACACTGTGATTTGTTTCTGTAGCCACTGGAGAGCTTTATGTTTAAAGACATCAAAGTGCTTCACAGCTACTAAGAGGATACTGAGCTGATCTTGAAGAGAGTGGAAAAGAGCCACATTGTCCCCTACCCATGCACCCCTTGGACCTAGGAGGATGACATCTTTCACCAGTAGAATATAAGGCAGTTTTGAACTAGATGAAGAACCTGTCTTGACAGCAGGGCTCTGAATATCTGTGTTAAGGAGATCATTAGGAAAGGGTATAAAATAGGACTGCTGTATGGTGACTAATATACTTTCCCTGGTCAGAGAGAATGTCACTGTATTTTATCTTGAGTGTCTTTGAAAGGTCATGGTGATAGGGTGAGGTTCTTGAGGAGTGTAAGAAAATGAATGCCACTCCTGTCTTTAAGAAGGAAAAGAAGGCCAATGCAGGGAAGTACAGACTGGTCAGCCTGTCCTCAGTCCTTGGTGCGGCAATGGAACAACTAATCCTGGAAGCCATTTCTAAACACATGAAGGGCAAGTAAGTGATTAGGGGTATTCAGCATGACTAGTGATCTCATCATTGTGAAGGAGAAAGGACCTGAGAACACTAGTGGATAAGTTGAACATGATACTGCAATGTCTCATTCCAATAAAGGCGGCCAGCAACCTCCTGGGTTACATCAGGAGGAGCACTGACAGCAAGTCAGCAGGAAACATCCTTCCCCTCTGCTGGTTACTCATGAGATACATCTGAAGAGCTGTGCTGGGCTCCCCAGTACAAGAGAGACTCTTCTCTGTTGTACCCAGTGAAAGGATGAGAAGCAGTTGGCAAACTAAAAGAGGAAATTGCTTTTAACAGTATAAAAACCTTGTTTTGTGCAAGGGCGATTGACAATCAGGACAAGTGGTGGAGACAGATTGTGGAGTCTATGTTCTTGAAGCTATTTAAACACATCTGGATGTGGACCTGGGCAACCTGATCTAGGTAATCTCCAGATGTACATGCCAACCCTAGCAATTCCATGAACTGCCGATGACAGCCCGGCACCTTGTTGAAAAATATTTGTAGCTAGTGGCTCCATCTAATTGTTCTCTCATTCCCCAGGTATCCTTGATGCTGAGATATCTACTGTATCACATCAGTTATAAGGGTAGATGTATTTCAGTTTTACAGATGGGGAAACCAAGGCACAGATTGAATTATCTACAGTTATTCCTCTGGCTAGATTCAAGTTCTCAGCAACTGTCTATGAAGTCTCTTGTCCTGACTTTTGCTCCAACCTGAAACATGACTGTCTCAGATTTGTCTGAGAATACCTGGGTGCATTTCAGTAGCTGCTAGTTGAACGTTCATCGCTTCCCTTCTTTGTAAGTCTTTTCTTTCTTTAATAGCCTTGAATTATCAACAGAATTTTTCATAGCTAAAGAAAGTGTTTTCTCTTAGAACTAGGCATTTATCAAGTTATAGCTCCATTTCACTGGCACAACATTTTAAAATATATTTTAGTAATAAATAAATGCAGTCATCTGTAAAGCTGCTGTCTCTGAAACACAATTACTCAACCTTTTCCTTTCTTCTTTTCCTCAATAGATAGCAGAATAGGAATATTGAAGTATTAGTCATCTAAAAATGTGATAACGTGTTTTCCTGCTTATAGGAAAAGGAGGGGGATTAAACAGATGCGTAAAATGTTTCAGAGTACCAAGCCACTTTACAGAATCACAGAATAACCAGGTTGGAAGAGACCCACTGGATCATGGAGTCCAACCATTCCCATCAAATACTAAACCATGCCCCTCCGCACCTGTCCACCCATGCCTTAAACACCTCCAGGGAAGGTGAATCAACCTCCCTGGGCAGACTGTTCCAGTACCCAATGATCCTTTCTGTGAAAAATTTTTTCCTAATGTCCAGCCTAAATCTCCCCTGACGGAGCTTGAGGCCATTCCCTCTCATCCTGTCCCCTGTCACTTGGGAGAAGAGGCCAGCACCCTCCTCTCCACAACCTTTCCTCAGGTAGTTATAGAGAGCAATGAGCTCTCCCCTCAGCCTCCTCTTCTCCAGGCTAAACAACTCCAGCTCTCTCAGCCACTCCTCATAAAGCCTGTTCTCCAGCCCCTTCACCAGCTTCGTTGCTCTTCTCTGGATTCGGTCCAGAGCCTCAACATCCTTCTTGTGGTGAGGGGCCCAGAACTGAACACAGTACTCGAGGTGCGGTCTCACCAGTGCCGAGTACAGGGGGAGAATAACCTCCCTGGACCTGCTGGTCATGCCGTTTCTGATACAAGCCAAGATGCCATTGGCCTTCTTGGCCACCTGGGCCACTGCTGGCTCATGTTCAGTCGGCTGTCAACCAACACCCCCAGGTCCCTCTCCTCCAGGCAACTTTCTAGACAGACTTCTTCTAGTCTGTAGCACTGCACAGGATTGAAAAGGAGAATATTAGAGATGTTCACTAAAATACAAATGTGGGTATATGTACTGATTTGCTTTGGAATCAGGCTTCCTTTCTACTCACATTTACATTCCCTAAAGCAACATCTTGTAAGAACATAACAAGAGCGGTTTATGAGAGAAATTCTTTTCCAACAGCCAGATTGATGACCAGAACAAAAGAGATGAAAGTGTGGGCAAAAATGTCTGAAGAGAAAACAGATTTGAAAAATATTGTTGGTGAGAGGATGGGCTCTCTGATGAGCTGCTCTTTCCTAACCATGCACAGTTACTGTATGACTTTAACATAGGGTTTATCTCCCTGAAGAGGTGTTTCCCTGACCCTGCAAGGAATGGAAAACTGCTTCCTCTTCCTTTGGCCAGATATAATTCCAATAGCTTTTAGATCTGTCAGTCTAATGAGGAGCTTTCTTATAGCTTATTTGTTCCTCCTGGAAGAGTAATGTGTGGATGAGGCAATGGCCTGTGGACTCTGTTCTTCTAACAGGCCAGGAATCAAGAATGATCTTCAGCAAAAGAAGGAAAAATGCGAGACAATAGTAAATGAGTAGTCATTGGGAGGAGAGTATGCACTGCTATTCTGCTGCAGCACACCTTATCATTTGCCTAGAAGTCACAATGGGCAGAAGTCCCTTCTTGACTCTGTTTTTCCTTGAGCTTTCCTCCAATGTAGTACTAGAAATGTCATCCAGTCTATATTCAAGTTTACAGTCTGAAAAAAAAAAAGAACAAGGAATGTAAGGATTGTCTTTTGGTGTGGTTTTCTTTTCACTTTCTTAGATCTTTGTTCCTTTCATATTTTGCTATACCTTAGTTCTTTTCATCTAATTCTTCCACTCTCAGTCCTTTCAATCTTCAAGAAGGTGCTTGCTTTCTGACCTGCAGGGACACATCAGAAATCAAAATATACCTCTGCATTGTGAACAGCTTTTTTTTTTTTTTTTTGCTTAAAGATACCACATGCAGATTACACAGAACAATCTTGAAAAGCACACTGAAAAGATCTATTAGTCTGTTCTGCCAGAATCCTGTGTATTGTCAGGATCTGTTGCTTCTTGTCATTAGAGGATAGATTTTCCTGACAGCTTCTATATAAGTGAAAGTAGTTGCTAGATAAATATGCCTTTGAAGTACATGATGGATTTAACAGGTTTTATGAGCCATTTTTACAGTGAAATACCATCAGTCAGTGAACCATTCTCAGGGTTATATGGCAGCTTGGAAGTTGTTTTAGCCAGGGGCAGCATTTCAGCCTTCCAGGGCAATCCTTGTATTGGACACTTCTGGAGCATGCAGCCTTATGTAAATTAAATGTTTGTGTGTGCCAATCAAATCCATGTTTTGCATGGAATGGCTGTGCTACTTCAAAACTAAATAAGCTGCAATTTTATGTTTGGGTTACTGAAATTAGGCAGATAATGAATAATAAGATTTCTAATGCAATGGATGACTCATGTCATTATAGTCTAGGCTAAGAACTGGTCAAAAACTGTTGTCAAAATGAATTGGAACTCAAAACAGCCATTTCAAAGAAGGACAAAATGCAACATTAGATTCTTATTAAACTTTCTGGAGCAGCTCTGAGTTTTACAAGACTTTTATTATCTTGCTATATTGCAATATTTAAGTATTCCAACAAGGTGCATGAATTTTGGTATTTCTGAGGCTGGAACAAACCATTACGTAGATCCAGAGTGATCTCCAGTGAAAAGCAAGCTGTAGAACTTGATGAGACAACCTTTTCCTGAATACAGTGTCTTGTTAATGACTAAGGCAAGTCTTTCATAAAAACTTCTCAGATGGTGTGAAAATGTTATGAGAGGAGAGCTATCTTGTCCTGTCCTGTCCTGTTCTGTCTTGTCTACCCCCCAGTGTGTATCTCATTTGGGTGGTCATGCATTACCTGAATCCCTGTGCTACTGCAAATGATCCCTGTAGTCATAGGAGTGTTGTTAGGCTTTATTGCACTGGAGAATGCTCTTTTCATTACAATCATTGTCAAATCTCCCCTAAGCTCAGGGAATAGAGGGTAAAATCCATTATGAAATAGATGAGTGGAGAAAGATCTGCTCTCCAGGTAGGTATTGAGTGTCTGGACTCACTCTCCGGGGAGTAGTTTAGTGCTGAGATATTGGACCTAGTGAAGCCTCGTAAAACATGGTCTCCATTGGGAGGCTGGAATAGGACGTAGTTAGATGAGGAGAGAAAAGCTTTAGCTGGCTCAGTGCTAGACGTTGATTTATTGTATTTTAGAACATAATCTCATTTTTCAGAAGAGCAAGCCCTGAATCCCTTGAAGCACAATTTGGAGAACAGTTCTTTGAGGATATCCTGGCAGACAATTCTCTATTTCCTATGGGCAGTTTAGTGATATGCAAAGAGCTCAGCCTGTACTGAGAAGAATCAGTGATAAACGTTTCAAGTCTTCCAACCAAGCAAGCTCTTCCAAAGCACCCGTTCCTAGCAGTGGCTGGTTGGTTGATGCTTGAAACATGGAAGTTTTTATTAATATTTTAGATGCTGGATTTCATGGAGTTGTTAAGAGCTCTCTTAACAAGTTCTGAAGTTGATCCCAGGATTTTGTACTGTTTGCTTTGGGCCTAAAACCAGTGCTGGAGTGTAACTCATTTCCACTCAGTTGTAAGTGGTCGTATGCATCCACCACCTCAGTATCTCTTTCTTTTCTCTCTCTCTTTCCCTTAGTTGCCACAGCAAGTCATTAAACTTGAGGAAACGTGTACAGTTCTGCTTTGAAAAAAAAAAAAGTGCCTGTTCTTTCTTGTGGTGCTGTATAGGTATTATTGATGCTGGTACATTCCTGAACACAAACATGTTCAGTGATGTACTCCTCATGGGAAAATGCTGATTCTGCAGATGCCTCGATGGGCAAATCAAAAGAAAAGTATTGTTCTCTATAACTACCTGAAAGGAGATTGTAGAGAGGAGGGAGCTGGCCTCTTCTCCCATGTGACAGGGGACAGGACAAGAGGAAATCGCCTCAAGCTCTACCAGGGGAGATTTAGGCTTGAGATTAGGAAAAAGTTCTTCACAGAGAGGGTGGTTAGGCATTGGAACAGTCTGCCAAGGGAGGTGGTTGAGTCACCGTCCCTGGAGGTGTTTAAGGTTAGGGTGGATGAGGTACTTAGGAGCATGATTTAGGGATTGGTGGGAATGGTTGGACTCGACGATCCAGTGGGTCTCTTCCAACCTGGTTATTCTGTGATTCTGTGATTCTGTGAAAATGTGAAAATGTGTCCTTGGCTTCTTCTACTTTAATATCAGAGTAGTCAAAATATATTATGTTCTGCTTCTGTTGCTAAAAAAAAAATCATTCACAACAGATGCCATTTTAACACAACTTTTTTGTCCTGAGAAAATTACTTGCTCTCTGTCATAGTTTGTTGATCATTTTAAGGTGTTAAGTGCTGGAAGTAGCAGTTTCCTGGCTGTATGCTGTTTGGAACTGGAAAGAGCATTAATGCTACCTGCTGAAAAGCCTCGTGGGACCTGCTCAAGAGACGATATATACTATATTTATGGCCTGAGGGGTTTAATAACAACTACCCAAAACATATATAAAAATAAAAAAAAGTCTGACACATTCTGCCATTTGAGAGATGAAAGTTTAGTTCTCTTCTCCCTTTTCTTGTATAAATCTCATCCAACATTTATCAGGAAGGCTACCAGACCCAACATTACTCTGTATTTCTGGGTTCTTAAGTGAAAATAATAATATAAGCATCAGGTTTTGCTGAAAGATGAGTCAGTTTTCACACACAGAAGGTAGCAGCTGAGTTCACAAGAAGTTCAGAAGGCATTTATTACTGCAACTTTTTGAGGAACACATTTTGGTTTATTATTGCTTAACTGGGTTTTGCCAACAAAGACAGCAGGTTGGAGGTACCTGAGGAAAATATATTAACTGAATCACAGGATGTATATATGAGTAAAAGTTTGGGACCATGATGTCCCAGATACTGGAGCTAAAGGGAAGAGTCTGGACCTGAAAGCAAGACCTAAGTCATTTTGATCCACATCCTTAACATGGGCATCATCTGAATGATGCTTAAGGTCCCAGTGTTACTGGTATTTAAAACTCTTCTTCGTTTTCCTTAAGAATTCCACTCCTGGAGTTAGGTGATGATGTGACAATCTCTTTAGTTTAAAAACTTTAATTTGAAATCTTTAGCTAGTTTTCCAGATTTTTATTATGGAGAAAAAAATATAAAATGCTAGTCCAAGGAAGGTAATTCCTGACAAAACTGTAAATTAATGGCTCTTTAGACTACCCGTATGGACACACTGTGGACTATTGCATATGGTATAGATTTTAATACAATAAGATCAGACCTCATTCAGTAACTTTTCTGCTAACAGTAAAGAAGTAAGAACAAGGTCATGGTGTGCCAGGAGTAAGGATCAACCTTGAGTAAAAGACCAAGGATGAAAGCCAGTACACCAGTTACCTCTTCTTCTTTAACTTCATCCCCTTCACCCACCAGCTCATCGCTAGACTCACTTTCTGACAGAGGAGCTTTGTGAATTGTCTTCAATAGGTTTAGGGGAAAAAGTGTATTCTTTCTGTTGTTTGTTGGTGTAGGGAAACTAACACAAGATGAAACTCTACTGACATGAACACCTAGATTCATTCTTTCTAGTGGATAATTTAAATTGTCACCATGGTTACATTTCCCTCAGAGTCAGTGGAGAGTGAAATGGGCACTTTGAAGGGAAAATAGTGCTATTTAAAAATTGCCTTCTGGAAATACCTCTCTTCTCCAGGTCAGTAGCTACTGTCAGAGTGCAACCATAGGAAAGTGAGTTGTTGTCAGTCATTTTCTCCAGTGGGCATGGTTTGATGTCAGGGAGCAACTGATGCTTGTGACCAAGTATCCTCCATGAGTGTTGAACCCACCTATTCTTCCTGCTGGAGATAATCCCCTTTGAAATTACTGGCAGCAGATTTTCTAATCTTGAAGTCAGGCTCTCCTCCAGAGACAAATACTGCCTTTTAAAATCAGGATGAAGCCTGCAGTAGCGTATTCAACAAATTGCAGCTGTCAGCAAATGGACTGGAATTCCAGCTCTATTTTAAAAAATTAGATGATCTTGTGAAAAATGCAGCAGAGAAACCAAACATATTAAACTCATAAAACACTACAGGCTCTGCAGGGTTGTTTTGTAGTTTGGTATTTGGAATTTAATGTCACATTAATGCCCCCTGCTGATAAGTTTTCAAAGATCTACTTTGGATCAAGCTCAGTATTTAATAGTACTATGCACCAATACTTCCCTTGAATTAAAAAGAAAATCAGCATATATCTCACCATAAAGTCCTTATTATTGTCACATATGAATCCTTTCTACTGTTTGTTTAGGGAAAGGAACAAAGCAGTTTAGCATGACTGTGTGGGAACTAAATCCTAACAGAACAAGGAATCTTAAAATTTTGTAATGAAAGCAGATTATTATACTGAAATATAGCTTGCCAAACCAGAGGAATTACAAGAGGTTGAACAGATGTGTTGCTATTCAGGGTTATACTACAGGGAGGTAAATGATTGGCCTTTTACAGCATTTATTATCTATGTTCTATCTAAAGAAAAGATATAATGAATATTGATTTTTATAGAGAATCCCTTGCATATGGCAACACAGCTATTACCTGATTCTGTAAAAGAGCTGTGGGTTCATTTCCTCTCTCTTCAAGCCACAGGGGAAATGCTTTTCCTTTGCTGCTTATGATTAAAAAGATACTACTCTATTTTTTCCAGTTTCTAACACCTGTGCTACTGAATCTTTCCACATTGTCCATTCACCTCCCAGCCTCTCTGAGGCACATATAATCTTGTGCTATTGTCCACAGTGTTGGCTGACAACCTGAAGGCTTTAGGGACATCCACCCCTGTGTGTTGTTTCCTGTGAAGAGAGTGCGTAGACTTGTGTTTTCCTGATCTAGTGGGACATGTCCTTGCCCATGGCAGGGGGTTTGGAAGTAGATGATCTTTAAGGTCCTTTCCAACCCAAACTATTCTATGATTCTGTGATTCCCTTTCAAGCACCAAAGGCATGTGAGTTTAGCTTTTCACAGGCAGAGCTGGTGTAAAGAGGCTATCTCAAGGCAGCCCAGCTCATCGGCAGTGAAATGAATGCAATGAGAACGAGATCAGGCTGTGTTATTGGGACCACTAACCCCTAGGCAAAAGCTGTCCATGGTAGAATGTCTTCCTCTCCTCCCTCTGTGCAGTGTCCCAGGCAAAAATCAGGCTTTCTGCAGGATAGGGTATGCCCATACTCTGTTCCCAGTCATCGATTGCTTGCACAGGTACTGCCTTATGAATGCAGAGAGTTGGACATTATTAAAGGAGAAAGACTATTGTGACTCATAGCCACATGTGCAATTACTACGGCAACATCACGCGTGTGGTACGCTTATGTCACAGTGTAGGAATATTAATAGAGAAAAGTGTGTGAGGAAAAAGGGCAGAAAGTTTTGTAGCATTGAAACACCGATTTTTACCAGTGAGAGGAGGCAGCAGGGTGTTGTTCAATGATGTTGCAGTCTTACCTTGAAAACAGATCTAGAAGTGCTCTCTGACCCATGGTTTCTGTGCATATGTTACAGGATCTGATCAGCCTGTGGTTTAAGCATCTACAAAATAGCTGAAAGACTAGACCTTTACACAGCTGTGTACAGCTTTTTGTACTCAAGTCACTAACAGGAAGAATTAAGAGTAAGGCAAAAGCAGTTCAGAAGTATCCACTTTACACTTACCTTGACATACGAGCAAAGAAGGCAGTCAATCAGGCCTAAAACATGCTTTCCTTTGGTCGCTTTTTAACAAGCAGCTTAGCATCACCAATACTGGCATCCTCAGCATCTACAACATGGTCTGTAATGAATTTTGATCTATAATTAATTTTCCTTTGTTGTTTCTGAAAGCATTTTTAATAGTCTTTGAATTAATGAGCCCTTTCTTTACAAGGGCAATGGTTACAGATTACAAGTGAGAAAAGTAAAGAGGAACCCAGTTGGGTAGAATCATTCATCCACTATTTGGTCAGAAGCAGGTATGTGGCTCTTGGACAATCACAACATAAGAAGGGGAATTCCTGCACAGCCATTTCTGCTGTACTAGATAGCCAGCAGGCCAGGATTTGAAACAAGATATGTCCATCTCTTCAATTTTGTCCACCACAAAGGAGAAGCATACTGAGCAGGTAGGATATATAAGACAGAGGAAGGAGGGCAAACTGGTATTGATGTCAGTTATCTTTCTTAGTTGATAAAGTTATTTTCAGATTTCAGTGGATCTAGGAAAATTTGATGACTGAGTTTTATTTGACAGGGCAGTATTGTGTGATGAGTTAATCAGATAGGACACCTTGTCTCCTCTCAAGCATACACAGTTTCCCATGCTGATGTCAGAGGAATCATCCCAAATGTTAGAACATGTGCTAGCATTGTTGTCAGCAGTCTGAGAGGGAAGGCAGCCAAGAAGTTACCAAGTTTGTTTATGTCAAGTTGTTATCGTTCCCTTGGAAGGGTGAGAGACGTTTTCCAAGCTTTTCTTACTCTTTTTGCGATAAGCCGTGTGTTCCACCTGCAGTTGCAATACTTGTAGGAGTTGGCCTTGCCAGATGCCTGCCCAGGAATACCATGGATATGAAGATTATCTTCTTCCCATCTTACAGGTCCCAAAAGAATCAGTGGAGGAGGCAAAAGCAAAAGCCATTACATGCAAATCCATCTCTGGTAGAAACCCCAAATAATAATGGAGGTTATAATCAGCTTAGATTTTTATGTTGATATTGAGAACTATTAACTTTGGACAGACAGATGCCAGAAGAAAAAAACTCTTTAATTAATAGGAGTAACAGAAGATTATAGCATGCAATGGACCCCTGCAGCTGGAGTTCAGAAATCCACATGCTCTGAGTCAGTTTTCTAATATTTCTTCCAACAACTGGACCTCCTATCTCCAGTTATTCCTATCCTACCTGAGTATCTGAGAAAATGCAAATGTATTTGTCTCTGATATTTTGGGCTTGGCTCATTTTTATAGACCTTGGCTACATAAAAACTATGACAGTGTTACAATACACAACACAGCCCCTTCTCCCATCAAGCTGACGGTTCCAGCCTGTAATTGATCCATGGATCACTATTGCCTATCAAAGGAAACAAGCTTAAATTCATTACATGTGAATCACTGGTAAAATGTAAGTGTCTACAGATTGAAAGGTTGAAAACTGTTACTTTAAACTGAGAGAGATGAATCAGCATGTAGAGAGGATTGAGTTACATATGATAATCAAGGTGCCTCATACGGTTATTTATTTGATTTCCTGCATACCAAATAGTTGTACTTCTTTATATGGATGAATTCTTAGGTAATATAAAGTTTTTATAGAAATTCTTCAAGGACCATTACATAAAAAAGAAGCTGAAAGAGTTTTTAATCATGTGTTGGTATTTGAGAGGTCTTGGTACTCTCACAAAGCTTCTTTCCTGAAACAGGTGCCTTAGGAGTATGTAAAGTCCTCTTATGTCTGTGAGTGTCTTCTTCAGCCTTATAAACCATACCTATTTCCAATATAACTATTAAAATGGTAATATACAATTAGTTCTTGAAATGGACTTGTGAGAAGCTCTACAGAGACTGCCCTGGTTTCCACACAGCCCCAGTTTCAAAAGTCTGTGTGCGTTAATAACCCCTCTCTGCCTTCAAGCTGCTTTCCAGCTTGTGCCATCATGCTGACTGGCCTTAAAAACTCCTATAACAAAGCTGTGTCATGTGCCATGCTCTCTGAACAGATCATGACATCTGCGTGCTGCAGTTGCTTAGCAAAACTCAGAATCAGGTTGCAAAGTCAGTTATATCAGGTCAGAGAGAGAAAACACTTTTTGAAGAGTGGCAGTTTAGAAATTTTGTATTTATTCTGACATATAAGGACCCACAGACCACCAGTGAAAAAGCTTTTCAAAGTAATTGTTTTAAGTAAAATTATCATTTAATAGAGCAAATGCCTTATTTTACAGGTGTCTGTAATTCTTCTGCCACTATTTGAAAGAAGTTTGATTATTTAAGAAAATAAAATATAACTAATGAGATGTTATCTTTCTATGTTTGTGTTAGGTACAAACACTAGAGGTAAGAAATCCATATCAAGTGAAGGGTAATTTAGTGAGTGGATATCATTTTGCCACAAATAAATACAGACAACAATTGAAATAAATTCGTGACCCCTGGACCAGCATGAGTTTCTGAGGTGTCATCCTAATCAGGACACTTCAGGAAACAGTCTCAGTAATTTTGGGGTAAAGGCTTGATCTGCTTTTAGAAAGGTAAAAGTGGTCTTGAAATTTAACAATCCATGTGATTTCTTCCAATTTGCTGTGTTTCTTACACCCCTCGGCTGCAACAGCAAGACTAACATTCCCATCTTCAAGGAAAAAAGCCTCACTTCCTTTCCCAACCTATCCCTGGACAAAAGAGTCTGCAGTACACACTTAAATATCTCCTGTATTATCCAGCTGAAAGAGCAAAGACACACTCTTTAAAAGTTCTTCCTAGAAGTAACTTAGGAGCCCTATAGGTAGCTAACCTGTCTGTTGCTATGACAGTTGTTCGCTCCAGTGTGCCTATCCCTAGAGTCATACTTTCATCACCTAACTCAAAAAAGCACACCAAAATTTTTCAGGCTTTGCATAACGATTGATCACTAGAGTTTATTCAGAAAGGTATGTGGGAATCTGATTAAAACGGGTGGAACTGTAAGTGACAACATGTGTGTTGAGAGTTGAAGACACTCCTGCAGGTTTGGGGTGCTCTACTCGTGAAATTGCAACAATTTAAGTTACACACATCACAGCTTCCTAGAAACAAATAAACTGAGGAAGGGTATCAATAGGTATCTCACTGACTATCCGCTAAAGAGTATCTCATACAACATATTAGTTTCTTTCAGAAAGAATCAAACTGCAGTCTTTAATGTTGTCATCTGTATGCAAGAACAGTTTTCCAATTATCAGTCATGCACATTAAGGACATTGTAAGATATGTTATCAGTAGTGTGTGAAAAGTCTGATAAGCAGAAAAAAATTACCTGTTTATGTATAAATAGCAGCAATACTTGGGGGGTTTCAAATTCATTTAGATGGATTTGCATTATGATTCATATGAGTGACAAAACATACAGCAAAAGGAGATTTTTGCAGTGGCTTTATGCCTGTCTTACAGGAGATGGAGGTTTCATTGCTCAGGACTAAATGAGGCATTTTTACAGCCTCTTCCCTTTCTCCCTCAGTTTCTTACTCCTCTGTTAATAACTCTGAGGACTCTTCAGTGCAGGCTGATCAAAAAGCTCTTTTTCCAATTGTGTCTGTTGCCTTTTTAGATTAATCTGTCTTTTACAGCTTTATTTCCTTTTTGCAAATGGGGTTTGTCTCATACTTTCTTGTTTGCAAAATAAGGGTCTTTTTCCTTTGGGTAACAGCAAGGGAAAAAAAAAACCCAAACCAAAAGTCTTCCAGTTGCTGTTAAGAGAACTGGGGAGTGCTTTACAATGAATGAAGAGAGTGTGTACATTTTGGGACTTCAGCCCCACTCTCTAGTGTTGTAATAATTTTGATTTGGATGTGCAGTGGTTGGTGAGTTACACTATCAGAGTATTAAAGTGAAAGGGAGGATTTCTGCATGTATCTCAGTAGTGGAGGATTAGTGTGATGGAATTGTACTGCTTACTTTGAAGATCTAGATTGTTTTTATACTCGGGACACAATCTTACGCTAATACATGGTGAGCATCTGCAGCAAATGATTATCAGTTGCCCGAAATAGATTGCAAGACTTGCTTTGTATTTCTTGGACATTTAAGAAATCAATTTTTTGATTGCAGAGATTCCCACAACTTAAAGAGCAGTGAGAGTACACAAAGGTAGGAAAGCTTGCAAGGACAGAACCTATGTGGGATTGTACAACAGTGCAGATTTTAACAATGTGGCAAGGGACAGGTGTTAAATGCTACAGAATTAATGCATTTAAATGGCTGGCTTTGAGGAAGGAAACAAATACCAATTGAGTCCAGCTTGTCAAGCTTGATCAAGCAGAAGCTTTTAAATTGGGCTCAGTCAGACACGTGATGAGTTTCTGTAACACTATCATGAATGAGCTTCTGCAGGATCAAGACATAAGCATATATCATTGAGCTTTTTCATTTGCAGATTACTGACTAATCCAGAAAAATCTGGTCCAGAAGAAAGGTAAATCTTGGCTGCACCACAGGCTGTACTGTGACCTAAGGGCAGTCATTTTATCTCCTCTGGTTTTGTTCCCTCTCTGTAAAATGGTGATAAAAGCATTTTCTTATCTTACAATGCAATAGTGATGATAAATATTAAGGATTATTACATAGTTAAATATTGTTGTGATGGAGGACATTAAGCACTTTAGATACCTCATTGGCTGCTTTTGCTAAACTGAATTATTGAGCATATTTAAGTTTTACCAAGTAAACTCAAGGAAATTATTTGATAGGGTGGAGTATATAAACGCTTCAGATTGTCAGGGTGTATTAAACTGCATTGTGTTTTGTGAATTATATACCTTGATGTTTTCTATCTTTATCAAGGTGAATTAAGCTCACATTTGTATTTGAACACAAAGAAAAAATCTAATGAACAATGCCCTGGGAAAAGTCCTACCACCGTAACCAGTTCTGCACAGATCTGCAAAGATGCATTAGGAGCTGATTCCTTACATGCATTTGCAGCAGCACCCATCCTGAGAGTGGTCACATATGGCACCTCAGCCCAACCATGGGTCCATCCCCTGGCCCAGCTCTGCTGCCCAGAGATGGCCCCTGAGCACTCCCTTTCAAAGATAAACACAAGACAATGTTGTGGCTTTTTCTTATCACCAAAGGAGACTTTACTCCCTTGAAGGGAATCCATCTGTCTCTGGAACCCTTGCTTCCAGCCAATTTATCCCCTTCTTGCAGCTGGGCCTTATTGCCTTCTGTGCTAGATCATTCCTTAGTCACAAACTGCTGCTGCTGAGCACTTAAAATTTTAATTTGCCCTTCACGAACAAACAAAACCCCTCACTCATGCAGCAATTGATACATATAAAATACTTGCCAAGTGGATGGAAAAGGGGAAAGGAAAAAGTGAAGGGGAGCATGTCTTGTATTCAGCTGGGATAGAGTTAATTTTCTTCTTAGTAGGTGCTATAGTGCTGCGTAAGAATGATGTTTTAGTGGTTGCTAAGTAATGTTTGTGTTAAGTCAAGGACTTTTCAGCTACTTATGCCCTGCCAGCAAGAAGGGAAGTGCACAAGAAGGTAGGAGGGGCCAAAGCCAGGACAATGGACCCAAACTGGCCAAAGGGGCATTCCATACCTTATAATGTTATGCTCAGCATATAAAGCTCAAGGGAATTGGCCAAGAGGCAGCAGTCACTGTTTGGGGATTGTTTGGCAGGTGGTGAGCAATTTTTTTCCATTGGCATTGCTTGTTTGTCTTGTGTTTTAGTTCTATATCTTTTGTCATTTTCTTCTTCATTGTATTTTATTATTGTTGTTGTTGATATGTTTTATTTTGATCATTGAACTCCTCTTATCTGAACCCATGAGTGTTCTCATTTCTACCCTTCCAGTTCTCTCTTCCATCCTACTGGGAAGGGCAAGATGTGCGTGAGGAGCTGTGTGGTGCTTAATGGTCAACTGGCATAAAAACACCACAAAGGGAGAAAAAAATTTTTTTCCTTGTTTCTGTTTGCCTTTTGCTGTGAAGCTGCTTATGAGTAGTGAACACCCAACATGAGATACAGGAAGAGCCACAGAGATATTGTCAGGTCTTCATTGACTAGATGAGCAGCGAATATTTTGCCCACATTCATGGTAATAGCTGGACTGTCTAATCAGTTGAGCTATAGCTATTAAACAAGGGTGGAATTAGTCTATGGTGTTTACAGTCTAGCTACAAAATGCTGTTGTTAATTTGAAGGTGAAAAATCAGGGAGGGTGCAGAATCTGTCAACTTTGGCTTCACCTTGCCCTGCTTAGTTCTGTTCTACAGGTTGCTCTGGGAGGTTATGGAGTATAGATCCTTGTTGATACTCAAAAGCCACTGTACTTGCTCCTGGGGAACCAGCTCAAGGTCTCCCTTCTTGAGCAGAAAGGTAGACGAAGTTACATACAGAGGTCTCTTCCAACCTCAGCTGTTGATTCCATGATTTCACTTCCATCAGTGATTTTCCTCTTTTCATGATTTTTTTCTAATTTTAATCCAGCACCCCATTAATTATCTCTTGAATTTAATGGCTGTCTTGTGTGTCAGAACACAAATGAAAGGTTAGGCCAGAGGAATGCCTGGGTAGCCTATAAGTGTATCTTTGACACGTAGTTGCCAAAATTACTTCATGAAGGTCTGTTCTTAAAATAATCTCACAGCCACAGAGTTTTGGTGTAATAATCTTGGAAGCAAAAGACTGAAAACAAAATACTTCAGAATTTGTTATTTCACATTCTGTAATAATATTTTCTATGGTGTGGCCAGATAACTTGTATGTGTGACAACTCTTGTAGTAGTGGCAGGAGGCACTAGTCTCTATAAAAAGATCCTGTAATTGTTCTAATTTCCAAATCATTAGTGCTATTTTTGTAAATAATGAGAATTGTGATGGGAGATTCCTTTGCTGTCTAGCAGAGAAGGAACAGGAATGACGAATTAGTACATCCGCTTAATTTCAAGAGATTAGTGACAACTTTTGTGAAATGGTTTTGAGATGTGTTGTTGAAGTAGTGTGGGCAGCCAACACAGACACTGACTATAGCTCATGCGCAGTGACTGTGGATGTATACAAAAATGTTGATAGCTGAGGTGTTCTAAGCATCCCATTTAGCCAGCAGTAAACTACCAAAACCAGAAAGAAATGTTTTGTTTATGTGTGTAAAGATGAAGGTCCAGGCTCTAGCCAAAGTCAGTTGTGACGGAGTGGGAGGCCACGCAGTAAACCAGTTGTTCAGAGAGTCAGGAATTATGAGTAGGCTTCTAAAGCTTTACTTGTAAGCAGCAGCTCCAAGGAAAGGTGAGTGGCAGGAAGTAGATTTCCCTCTGGATGAGTCTTCATGTGGGACACAGGGCTCTTCTGGATTAGCACAGGATGTGCATTCCTCAGCATGGGCTTGCAGCTGCAGCAAGGAAGCATTTTTACTTCAGCTTCCTTTATCCTTTGTAATAATCCTTTCCAGCTCCCTACCACTGTGCACAGGTTTTAGCTTGTCACCATTGGCTCTTGCAGTGCTGCCCCTCGTCCTGCTCGCTTTCATTGATCATTGTTGCTGTTGACACTCACATGCCCTTTGATAAAGTAGCTGTCAAAGCCTCTGTCCCCCTGCAAGCTGCGTTACAGACCCACTCCTTTTTCAGACATTCATTAGTGTCGTTTGCCAAAAGGTTTATGTAACAGATGTTGCAAAGCGAACGCGCAGAAACACACACTCAACAGCAGTACTGCAAGGGCTGTCAGGGTGACAGTAAAGGGAGAATGGTCTGGAGGACTAGAGTAGCTTGAAGGCATAACTACATCTGTCAAAAAAATCCACTAATGTCTCTGTGTGACCATGCTGTATTTTCAGCTTGTCATCATGGCTGGGACTGTTCTGCTCGCCTACTACTTCGAGTGCACCGACACTTTTCAGGTGCATATCCAAGGTTTCTTCTGTCAGGATGGCAATTTGATGAAACCATACCCTGGAACAGAGGATGAGAGCTTCATTTCACCTCTTGTGCTCTACTGTGTGCTGGCTTCAACTCCAACAGCTATTGTAAGTAAAAGACATTATTTGATTTTCTACCACTGCTCCATAAATAATAACAACAGTCCTGTAATATATCTGTCCCCTCTCCTCTCTTCAGCTGTAATTGATTTATGCTAGCTGGGTCTCTGCTTCGACTTAGCCTAATATGATCTTCATCAGTTATCTCCAGAAGTAATTATTCTGAAGTAATCACGATGCAAGACTGAGGGATAGAGCTTGTTAAAGCTTTTTACAATAGCCTGTTCACTTCAGTGATTAGTTGTGAATTGCCTGGGCTCCAGAGAGGCTCTAATTCAAAGGTGATGTGTTACTGGAAATAAGAAAACAGGATAAAGCTGAAGGAAAACATGGGTCAAACATGCAATATAACCAGGATTATTTGCTGCTGTATTAAAAGGACCGATGAAGGGCTTTGAAAAGCTTAAATGAGCAGAAAGATGCTCAATATAAAGAAAGGTATGAATGCTATTTATTTTTTATTTATAATCTCTATTTTCGGCAGTTATATCCACTTAATTATTTTTTTTTTACTTTCCTTATTATCCAGCCAGTAAGTTACAGTGTAGCTGTTCTGAGCAGGTGAAATATTCGGTTAGCTGAGTGCATACAACTCCAAGCAGGTTATTGCAGTCACTGATTAGCAAAACTTCGGCCCTTCTGCATTCACTGAGCAGAAAGTTGCAAATTTCACAAATAGCCAGCTTGCTGCATTTGTAATTACATTGATAAATTTCTATCAGACTGTGTCTTTATGAACTTAGTTTTGTTTATTTCTTTCCCTTTAATTCTTTGGTTTTAGTATTCCTTTCCTATACTAACTTTACTTTGCAGCCTTCTCAAAAGTTGATTAAGCTGGACTGGTGTATTTATTTGTCCTTTTTAATTTTTGGGCTGCAGCAAATTTAATGCATGAAACGGTGTAACTCAGTAAGTGATAAGAAATGTGAAAGAGATCTGCAGAAGAAGCTATAGTTTTTGGTGCAGGAGACTTTCTGAAAACAATGCAAGTTTTGAGTTGGTTTACATTAATGAGTTATGAAAATCCTCTGCAGTAACAGTATTGTTTTCTGTATGGAAACTCAGTTGAATGTTAAGACTTTCATTTTACTTTGTGCTGCAGTAATAGGTGATTTGCAAATGAAAAAAACCCACTGTGTTTCTCCAACTTGCCCCTCCGTAAACATAGTGTGATTGTTTAGTGAAGTAACTTTCACAGGCACTGTTTATAAAGAGGGACCGGGTGTCAGTACCGTGCCTTGATGCTGTAACTGCGGAGTGAGTAGGAGGTTAGTCCCTTGATTCAGCGATATGGCTTTAGGTGGGCAAGTGGTAGTAAGAAAGTTACTCTTCTTTAGGATCTTCTGCTTAAATCTTTGTTTTGGCAAAAGTTGCTGCAAACCTTTCAGGTTTTCCTCCACTGAATCAGAATTTTCTTTCTTTTCAGTAGCCCAAGAAGTTTTTCCTACATATTTTATTTGGGAAAAGCTTAATTAGACCCTTCGTTGGGAACAATGCCAGATTTGTAGTTTCTGTAGTCCATGTTGAACACATGGAATGAAAGACTAGTCAATGTCAAGAGCTTCTTGGTGCTGAGACCTTCAGCCTAGTGCTGTACATAAATGGTGTGACTATCTCATACAACATAAGCTGTGCAGAGATGCTAGCCAGTGTCCAGAAGTAGAGTAATCACTGTAGATGATTGGATCCAGTGCTTGATATAAGCTAGTAAGCTCTGCTTCTCAGGTTATGCTATGCCATTACACTGGGTGTACTGCTTCACCTAGAGAAGACACAGCATAAGGCTCTTTATACCATGCCTCACTGTGATCTCTACATTCAGCCCCAAGGAGACAATAGATCAGACCTCCTGGGACAACATTTTTCTTTCCATTTTTACTGTAGTTTATATTAATATATTATTTAATTCATTATTTGTATTGTTTTACTGTCTTATTAATACATTGTTCAATTATTTCGTGTATTATTACTTAGTATTGGCTTAATATTCAAGCAGGCAGAGCTTTTTCTGTCCTCCTAACTGGTGCTCAGCACAATTATTTTTTATGAGTAATTTCACTTTATATCTAATTTCCATCTTTTTCTGAGAGACTTTCCTCTCTTTGCAGGTTAATTTCGAACTTCTGCCTTAGGTAGTAGCTGGTTTTACCTTTCTTCCCTTAGCAGACTGAATTTTGGCAATGATCAGTAGTACAAAGCTAGTAAATGAGACAGAAAGTGAGCTCAGAGTCTCCCCAAACTCAGTCCTTGCATTGCTCTGGTGGTCAGACTGCTCAGAGTGTGAGAATCCCCAGCTGTCATCTGGTGCTGAAATGGTTGAATCTCCTAGGAATTTCAAGGAAAGGAGCAAGTGCAGCCATTTCTATTTGTACTGTGATGACTGCACTCTCTCAAAAAAAAAATACCCAACAACCAACCAAAAAACCACACAAAAAAAACCCCTGCCCAACAAAGCAACCCACACAGCTGTGCTTTGTGGGAGGGAGCTTTACATGTATTCTCTGTGGGTTAAGTTGTAGCTTCACTCTCTACACTTTGCTCTCAGGAATAGTCACTGACATCCTCTATTGTGAAGAAATTACTTAAGTCAAAGGTAATGCCAGTCCTTCCTTACACTTATTTTTTCCTTCCCTGTAAGATACTTGTTGCTTCGCTTTCTGACAACAAATTGGTTTTTAAGAGGATTTACAGTAGCAAATCATCTCTCTGCCTGAATATTGCCACTGTTCTGACACCTCATGATGTGAGAGGCATGATTATTGTTAGAAGGAGTGGAACCCACTTGTGAGAAGGGAACATTTATGGTACCAGTTAATAGTGTTTCTAGGGCTATGAAAAATAGTCTTAAGGTTCAGTGCAATCTCCCTCACCTGGGAGTATTTTAAGTGCAGTTCTGTGTGCACAGATCTGGAGAGAACTCACAGCCATGATTTCAGCATAGCTGTGAGGTGTTACAATGCTTGCAAGCCAGAAGGGAGCATCTTTGTGAATTTAATGGAATAACTTTGTGTCTCAGTCATTTGGCTATGACAGTGGCCGTGGGGAAAATGAATGCATGTGTTCTATTTCTTCCATGACAACATCTCTCAGAAGTGCTGTTGTGGGTTGGTACTGCAGTATATGTATTTTCCTGCACTTTTAGTGGCAAAGTAAATTAGATTGGCCTGGTTTTTTCAGTTTTATTTGTTGTTCTTGAAACATGTGATGCCTCTGACTGTTTAGCCATTTTTTTCTGCAGCACCGGGTAGGCAGTCGTCATACATAAGAATTTCAAAATTCTTCTAATGCTCCTACTGATAGTTTCATAGTCTCTGATAATGAGAGTTTCTTGCAAGGGGAGATGCCTGAATCTCATGATGACACTGTTAAATAAATGAAAATCATGTATGCCTGACTCAGTTCTGTGAAATGCATTTTTCTCCCAAGTATTCCACTGAGGATAGGTCAAAGACTTTCATCTGCCTTATTAATTTTTAATTTTCTGTGTGTGGTAGTGTTAGTATCTTTGAAGCAAAGTAATAGGGTATGATGAATATAGTAATAAATTGCACCTACATAAGGAAAAAATTGTTGTTCTTCCTAAAGAGGCAACTGGCCATTTTATTTCTGATTTAATTATTTGTTCCGGGAAACAACAGATCTACTTCAGTAGTAAATTTTGCTGTCAGCACTGGTAGAAAAGGGACATTCCTAGAATCCTGTCTATTTTGGGTTGAACTTGTAGTTATCTGTAGGTTCTGGTGCCACAAAAAAGCTGTATAGTTTCAACTTCACCTCATACCAGTTGTTTCTTTTTTATTCCTCAGGGACTTTCCTCTTTTTGCAGGCTGATTTCAGTTGTGGTGACATTATTGGTGGTTGGTTATGGAACAACTGCTAAATTTCTAGCATTCTTGTTGTCTTACTGAGGTGGATGTGGGGATGCTTTCAGACCGTCTCATGGTAAAGTAGAAGCTATGGCTAAATCATTTTAATTTTTGCAGGCAGGGATGTACCATCCTTGACAGTCACGGCAAGCACTTTGGTACTGTAGCTGCCAGCCAGTCTCTGAGGGCTGAGGGAGGCAAAAAAAAAAGATAATATTTGTCTCTGTGGCCTTTCAAGACTAGCATGAAACTTTGGTCTTTGCCTCTACCACATTTCAAAAGATCACATTTCCAACTTCCAAAAAACTGCTTTTGTCTTGGGCTTCAGGTGGCCCACACCACATTTGGATAGCTAACCATTACAGAGTTTAGACAGGGAGCCCTTCATTTTACTGCTTATAGGTACTTCAGGAAATGTCAAAATATCAAGAAAATAATTGCATTTTATTCAGAGTTGGAGGTCTTAGAATGCAAACCTTTTTCTGGAGGTAAATATAATGTGGTACTTCCCACTCATCTGTATTTCCACTGATGGGCAATGTAAAAATTAAGAGCTTGAGTTCCATGATCACAAGTCTCATGAATTTAAAAGTGACCTGTCCCACAGCCACACATTATGCAGAGCCTAGAAGAAAGAAAAATATTTAATTACACTGCCAATTCCAAATAGTGGGGCAAGGAGGGTAAGAAATAATAGTTCTGTTAATTTTTGCCAGTATGACAACTCTATGAAAACAATGTTAAAATGGAATCATAGAATCACCAGCTTGGAAAAGACCTCTTGGAGCATCAAGTCCAACCATTCCTATCTGAAAATGGAACAAGCTGCTTTGCAGAAACATAAAATTTTCAAGCTATTTCCTTAAAAATATTCTGGGATGACTCCATCAGATTCATTAGTGTCTCTCAGAGCTAGCTTTCTCTGTTAGGAGGTTACTGCAAATCAGCCAATTCCCCAGCTGGCATTAAACAATCCTTCCAGGGTTCAGAGCTGCTGCCTGCACTGCTCCATCCATTGTGATTTGTCTGCCCAGCCAAGAGAGGCTCAGGAACAGAGCCAACTCACTGAAATGAATACTGAACAGCAGCAAAAATCTACGAGCACACCGTTCTTTGTTTCCTTAAAGCAAAATAGAAAACGCAGCTACTGTTTTCACACAGTTTTCAGTTTCTTTCCCTCCATTTCCAGGGAGGAAGTGACAGGCTACATGTAATTGTTAACTGGCCAGGGCTATTAATTTGTGCAAAGGAGTATTTTTTTCCAGATAATGTTGGAATCAGTCAAACCAAACTGGACTGATTATTAATTAGAAGATGAATTATAGTGTTGATTAGATTTATTTAAAGTGGGATGAATCTGTTCAAACTCCTCTCTACAATTTGCACCTACTACAATTTGCAGTACTAAAGCATAAGCTTCAGAAGCATCATTCTTTTAGAAGATTTTCCTATTATCCCTGCCACCTTGTTTATTTGGCTTTGGCTTAGTAAAGCCATGTTATTTCAGGGATTTATTTCTAGAAGGGAAGCCAGGGAATTTCTACTGTGTCAGCTGATTCTCCTGTGGCTTCTCAGCAGGAGATACAGAGAAAACCAAGACTGGCTAATGCAGCTCAGAGCTCTATTACGGTAGCTTCTAGCCAGCTTTTTCAGGCAGGAATCGCTTAGCTGTGCTGGTGAGGGTGCTGCCAGAAAGAGCAGACTCCTGCGCTACAGTCTCCTACCTGCTCTGTTGGCGTGGCAAGCTGGGTGGCAGTGGGGACAAGAGGTCAGGGTCCAGACTTGGAGTGTCCTTTACTCCTTGTGAAGGAACTTCACATCCCTTTTCCAAGGAGATGTACCACACTTGGCACTCACTTGTTCTAGCTTTCAGGTCTGGCCTCCATTTCAGCTTGGTCCTAGAGCAGATGTGACCTCAACAGCAGCACCTGGCTACATGTTCCTTTATTGTTGGAAATGGAGCTGGGGCTGCTCACAGGGTAAGGCTGGAGGAAGAGCCCTGCTTCTTGTCACTATCCTCTGTGAGTGGTGGCTTGTCTCCCTGGTTTTGAGGCTTGCCAAGGACCCAGCTTGTGAAGTGGTGAATGACAAGCTGGGATACTTAGAAGTGAGGCAAATATGTGCCCACAAATCTGTGTAAATGTTTATATCTTGTTATTTACACACCACTCTTGCACCTTGGATTTTTGGTGTAACGCATTCAGGTGCTTCTACTTGCCAGTGTCTCCAGGATTTCATAACGGTCCCAGTTACATGCCAGTTTCTGAGCAACAGTGCAGAGCTGTGGGAAATTTCTACTCTTTTGAACTTCAGTTACATTATTTTAAGCAGTTTAACCACAGTTAGTTGTTTTTTTGAACACAGTGATAAAGCAGGTATGGGGTTTGGGCAGGCTGGAGTCCAAATTGTGAATTTTGGCCCTTTTGACTTGGAATAAAGAAACCGATTTTCTGCAGAAAGACTATTACTGTTCTTTGCTGATGCTTTCATTGAACAACAAACAAACAAATAAACAAAAACTTAAAAGAAAACCAAACAAACCCGAACAAGATAATAGTTAATCGAATGCAAAATAAGGTTTTGTCCTCAGAAGATTATGGCTGAGGTGGCTCTGCAATGTTCAGCTGAAGACATTGTTTCATTTCCTTTTACAGTTGTGAAAATACAGCGTTGTTTCTAGTGGGCTAGAAAAGATCTATCTAGATGGTGATGGCGAAGGTGAGAGAGTGTCTGAGAAAACTCTCAGCTGATCCCTAGTGCTCAGCAGCAGCAGTGATAGTGGTGTTATCACGGAAAACCTCTGCCCTCTCAGGCAGGGTTGGGTCAGGGTCCTGGCTGTAGATCACAGCAGAAATACTGTGTCCTGGAGAGGATGCCAAAGCAGATCTCGATGACTGCTTGCCTCCTAAGGTGTCTTTTCTCAGTATGATTGTTGCTTAGTGTTTACTATGCAGGTTTGACTATGGAATCTCTATTGTGCACTGTCAGCATTTGTCCCTGTAGGTGGCAGGGAGGATGGCAGATGAATAACCTTCAGGTCCTAACTGTGAGAGAGAGCTAAGGAATTAAGGAACTAAGCAGATTAAATGAAAGTCAATATGAGCCATGTTCTCAGTAGGGACTGTGGGGAAGGTGGAGACAGACTGTTCAAAGCACAAGAGGCATCCCTGCAATGGACAGAAGCTGCAAGAAAAGGAAGTTATTAAATATTAGGAAAATCTTTTTACAATTATAGTGGTAAAACATTAAAACAGTTCCACCCTCAAGGCTGTGGGATCTCTGTTCTTGAAGACATTCGTAACACAACTGCTCAAAGCTGTAGTGTGTGCTGGCCCTGCTTTGACCAGGGGTTGGATGGAAAGCCTCTGGGACCTCTTCCCAGCTAAGTCACTGTGTGATTCTGTGCTTCTGCGTTTTCTAATGCTAGTGAAATTTTTTCTGTTTAACTACTGACAGATGAATGGAGTCTTGAGCTCCCATGTAGAGCCTGAAGAATGTCTCTCAGCCAACAGGCTGCTGTGCTAATGCAGTCTTCAGATACACCATGATGCAAAAGGCCAGAATTGCTTTTGGCCCAATACAAGCTAGTGCTGATGAGACTCCTCCTGGAGCACTTTGAAAAGGTCACCTTTTTGTAGATAGGCCTGCTTTTCACGAGCAAGGCTTGTGTGGAGTCGTTTTGAAACTGGATGATTAGAGTTGAGAGCTCCATAACCCTCATCAGCTTATATTCTCTGGTTTTGAGCAGTCCACACGTAGCTTGTCTCACAGACAATGCCTTCCTTGTATCTATTCCTCCCCTCGGCTACTATTTGAATGCTGCAGATTTGATTAATTTAATTATTTCTATTTGTGACATTAAAAATGCAGCCACATACATTCTTTTAGGAAACATTGTACAGCTTGCTGAATCCTGCCCAGAATGGAGAGTGATGTCTCGAGACGCCTGTTCAGTTGTGTTTGCTGCCAGATATTTTTGTATGTAATAGCATGTGTGTGGATGCAGTTTCTATGTATGAAGTGTTAACAAGGACTGACTGTGTCACAAGGGTACTGTCAAGTTGAAAGATTTTAAAGCTCCCAGAAATCACAGTAGTGTAAACTTAATGCATAGAAAAGACAGACAGATCGTGTCTGTGCTCACATAGTTCTTCCTAGAATGGGATCTCTTGTCAGCTTGCTGTGATTGGAAGTGCCATCAGTTGTACTTTTTTTGTGGAAAGCAGAAGGATGTTATTTCTCAGGGAGACTTAGGCAGTCCTGGGCATAGCTATGCTTCCTGCATCTTTTCTGTGCGCTGTGGCTGACGATTCCCTGTCTTTATCCATATGAAACTGTAGCTGAAAGTGAAAACTGACATCTTTCACATAACCCCACTTTTCACTGCAGGTATGAAAACAATAGGAAAATAGTGTTTTCCCATTTGTCACCCCTAAGTGAGTGAGCGAATGAGATGCAGGTGAACTGTTGAGATTCAATCCCTGCCAGCAGCTGTGTGGGGCAAGTTTTGAAAGGGTGGCAGGGAAAAAAGGAGGCAAGACTAGGTCAGTATGACTGGTGATGAGATATTTTGTACATAGGAGGATCCAGATTGTGGCACTCTACTTGCACAACAGTTTGGAGAAACATGACTAAGGAGGAGGATTTTGGCTGCTAGCGTGGTGGCAGGGTTGAAGCAGGGGTGCAGTCCTTGTCTTTGCTTGAGGATTTGAATTGAGGTGCAAGGCCAATGAAGAGAGAAATTAGTAAAAGAAACAAAAGCCTTCAGGCTGGACCCCTTCTTGGCTGTCAGCACCCTCAATAATTACTTTTCTAAAACATCACTCTCCAAGGCTGCCCCCACGCTCAGTTCCAGCAGGAGTGCTGCTTCAGGATACCGCTCTTCTACAACCTCCTTATTATAATCTGGATTCATTCTGGGGAGGGGTGTTTCAGTTTATCAATAATTCAGAGATATAGCTCTTCTTCATGTTTACCTCAATCTACTTTTAGAAGGTAGTTGTGCAAAGAGTCATTTGCCAAGGGGACTGAGAGGTTATGAGAAACTATTAAAGGGAAAAAAATTATAAGAAAAGATAAGCATTCCGCATCCATTTTAAAGTAGTAGTTATATTGTTTTGTTGATTAAATTGATAATTAGATTGACAAACTGCTGGTAATCTGCACAGAACTGTAGGGATTACTGAATTCCAGCAGAGCAAAAATGGCTGCTGGGTGGGTATTTCTAAATCATACTGGTGCTTTGGGGCATCATCATATTATTTTTACCTGACAGTAATATGAAAAGGAATGTGAGCAAGAATGCCCAAGCAACATAACTTCAGTGTATTTGAGCTGCTGTTGCAGTCAGGACTTCAAGAACAAAATCACATCCAGTGGCACTACCTATGCTTTCCTATTGTGTGCATCACCTCAGATTGTAGATTGCCTGTGCTTTCAATTGCCATCTGCCAGTGCAAAATCCTTGCCATTTCTATTATCTATTTAAAACAGGATACCACACCAGTTCATTAATCTTGCATTGTTTTCCCAAATGAAAATGAGTAGTTTGCTTAATGTTCTCTTTTTACACTCATATCTGTATCTATATTTAGATTTCAGATTTGGAATTTAATTGTACCAGTTCCTGGGGTGCTGATTCTATTCTGGCAGAAACTAAGGTACTTAGCAGTGTCAGTGACTTATTTTGGGAGGCCAGATGGACAATTTGGCTGGATGCAGACCCTGCTCATCCGAAATCATTGGGTTTTAAATCATGAGAATCAGCAGAGTTACCTGACTTCAAAAATGCCTGGAGAAAAAAAAAATCGCTCCTTTTTGGAGCTATTCAGACCACATTCAATTTTGCAGAGCTAGATCAGCTATCACAATTACATACTTGAGCCCCCAATGACATTTTAGAGAACGGCAAGACTCGCTTCCTATGGCCCACATTAAGAATACAAGGAAACAAAGGCCTCAAGTTCAGGCAAATAAATTCAGTGCCAGAAATGGCACCAGAAGAATAGTCTAGTTATGTTGAATCATCTTACATCACTTCACAAATATAGCATTATTACTATACACCTAAGCATTGTATTAAACCAAAGGTACTGTTCACTTAAAAAATCACATTTTGATCTGTTTTACTGTAGGAAACCTGGGATAACTCTGCCTAAATCAGTGGAATGGAATTGAACAGATTTATAGCGTGGCAAAATTTACTCCTAAATCTAAGTGGAACTAATCTATCCATGTGGGAGTTCACAGAATCACAGAATGACCAGGTTGGAAGAGACCCACTGGATCGTCAAGTCCAACCTTCCCACCAATCCCTAAATCATGCTCCCAAGTACCCCATCCACCCTCACCTTAAACACCTCTAGGGACGGTGACTCAACCAACTCCCTGGGCAGACCGTTCCAATGCCTAACCACCCTCTCCTTGAAGAATTTTTTCCTAATCTCAAGCCTAAATCTCCCCTGGCGGAGCTTGAGGCCATTCCCTCTCGTCCTGTCCCCTGTCACTTGGGAGAAGAGGCCACCTCCCTCCTCTCCACAACCTCCCTTCAGGTAGTTGTAGAGAGTAATTAAGGTCTCCCCTCAGCCTCCTCTTCTCTCTTGCTAGGGGTATGCCAGACAGCTACATTTATGGAACATATTCAGTTAAATACTGATGGAAAGGAACTTAAAAAATGGAAGTATTGTTAGAGTGGACTATTAATACATTTTACACCTAAGTCTTTCTCTTTTGAAAAGTTTATGTTTTTTAAAGTCCACTAAGCTGTGCCTTCACAGCACAGAATTTCCTCGTGGTGTGAATTGTTTTTCAATGTGTGCAATTAGGCACATGCAGACAGAAAGCCAAAGCATTAATTGGAATGTCTAAACATTATCATAATTCAAATAATAAATGATTTTAAACAGAGTGTCACTTTTAAACTGCTTTAGTGCAAACGGTCTTTTTCTTAATTCCCAGCCCCATAGTTAGTGAGCTGAGCTTATTGAACTGCTTGCCAATTCTGTTAAGAGCAGATGGAGCGAATCAGGATAAAGGCAATATTTCAGTGCAGCTCCCGTGCATCAGCTCCCACCCCCAGATGCCATTATCAACATACATTTTACAACTCCACATCTCTCACCATCAGCAGTTAGAATTATAAAGAGGTTGAACATACTTGTCTTGAATGTCAATAATCAATAAGGATGCTCATCTGTCTTAATAAGGATAAATTGTTGCCCTTGAAACAACATGCTCTTCTAGCAGTCAAACTGAACTAAGACTTTCTTGGTATTTATACTAATACTGTGCGTCTCTGTGTACATGTATGTGTGCATGTGTGTGTGTGTGTATGTGCAGTTTTGTTATGCATTTTTCTGACCATTCCCTAGCAATGTAGATTCTTCCTCTGTGTCTTATGGTACTGCATTAAATTACTTTTCAGCATTCCCCTTTTAAAAGCTCGATTCTTCCACTTCAGACGGGCTATTTATTTTTTCTAAGGAGATTCATTACAAACTCTGTCTTTCTAAAAAGCTCCCACTTCCCTCTTCTGAAGCCTGCTGACGAAACATGATAGGCGGGATTTTCAGAAGTGCTTGCTGTTACTAGACAATCGCTGCCTCTAAAGCCTGTGATCAAATTCTG
The DNA here is from genome assembly GCA_033459285.1 of Clamator glandarius. NCBI lineage: Eukaryota > Metazoa > Chordata > Aves > Cuculiformes > Cuculidae > Clamator > Clamator glandarius. The sequence goes on from JAUNZM010000965.1 coordinate 925,145, forward strand.
TCTAGCTTAAGCTAGGGCAGATAGACCTCTGTGCAACAGACAAATTAATTCTGATTGCTTAGGAAATACTGATCCTATTCCTATGGGAAGCAGTTATCAATTTTATAGAAAGCACAAATGTTCCATTCACAAAAGAGGAAGTAATACATAAGCACAGCTAGCATCAAGACCAAGGGATCCCTGGAGGCTTCAGTCTTGATGTTTTAATAAATACAATAAGACATTTAGTAAATCTAACAAACCAGAATTCATCCTCTGGCCCTCAGACTAGCTGGCATGTGCAATCTGTGTACAAACAGCTAAACTCCTGCATAAATAGCAGTGGCTGCATGCAGCTTTCTTCGTGGGACTTGTCCCTGGCAATTTTTTGAGAGAGAGCTGTCATAAGGCCAGGCTATGACAGGGACCATGCTAGCAATGTGACAGTAAGGGTGACTGGCCATGCTGCATGCCTACCTTGGCGCTCTTTACTTCATCAGTACAAATAAAATGTATTTGCCCAGAATTTTCACTGACCTTGCCAAAAGTTTTATGACTTCAGGACAATTTCCATTGCAAGGATGTCCATCATCTAGATTTCTTTTCAAAGCTGGCAGAGCTCTGTAACGTATCTGGCAGACATAGATGAATAGAAGTGTGAGAAGGTGTGGTGGCTGCATGAAGCATCCAGTATTGCTGAGGCTTGCTGGTAAAAAGTTGGGGTGGAAGTCTGCAGCATTACCTTCCACTTCCCCAGATGTCTAGAAGACTTCTGTCTGTGAAGTATGTACTGTCGGTAAATTTTAAATGCTAAAAGCAGGACACAACAAATTCCATGCCTGACTCAATGAAAATGGAAGCTTCTGTGATCCACAGTATTCATAAAGCTCTGTTTGCCATCTGTACTTCAGGAGTACTATGAGAAGGCCTAATGTTTGCTGTGTTTTGCCATTGAAGGCAAGAATGACAGATCCTTTTCTTGGCTGGAAGCTTGGCCTATGTCAGTTCACCTCAAGTGAATAAGTGTAGCCTTGCTGTGGAAGTGCAGTATCCCAAAGACGCATTGCTGTGTAGTCACCTCTGTGGGCTGGAACCTAACATCCATGTTTTAATGTTTACTCATGTTATTTTTAACCTTCCATTTCTTTCCCTTTCCTGGCAGATTTTTATTGGCGAGATATCCATGTATTTCATAAAGTCAACCCGAGAAACCCTAATTATTCAAGAAAAAACTATTTTGACTGGAGAGTGCTGTTACCTGAACCCACTGCTTCGAAGAATAATACGTTTTATAGGTAAGCATTCTGAGCACTGCAAACTTAGTACTTGTTTTCACCAAAACAGAACGAAACATCCTAATAACGTACACCACAAAATTAATTAGCTGTGAAATCTTTGCAGGTGTCTTCCACTTTAGAGGGATAATCCCTCTCGGGATTTGTAAGGTAATGTTCAAAATGTGCCATATCATGCTGTCTGCAGCTGGTTTATATCTTAGTCTGCTGAGCTTACTGCTTCTTTCTGGAACCTTGAAGAAAGGTTATGCCAATCAAATCATTATATGAACTATGCTATCATTGCTATTCTGTATAAGCTGTCCATTTTACTTACAAATTGGTCTTCACCAGCCCATTCTTTTGGCATTTTTCTTTTCAGCTCTAATTTTAACATCCATAGCTCTGCCACATAACATTCAGCTGAGCACAGTGTAAAAAGTCCAGAGCCCACTTCAAAATAACAGTTTTATTTTTATTTTATTTGGCTTTTGTCAGAGCTTTCATTGAGTTAATGGCTGAGAAATGAAAGAAGTTCTATCACTAAACCATTTGGAGGTTGCTTTATGGTGCTTGCAAACCACTATGCCTTTTTCACGTTGTTGATAAATGTTAGAAAATGCTTGCAAGACCTTATTGAGGGAACCATCCCATGGGACCTTTGAAGGAGGAAGAGGAACAACATTGTACCTTGCAATTCCACTATGAAGGCTTCCTGGTTCACAGCTATTTGTTGCTGCCCAAACTCAAAGTATGGAGTTGAAAGTCTTATGCTGTGCTAATATTTTTATCATCAGGAAATACATACTGCAAAGGAGGAAGAGCCATTCCACGTGCATTTTGAAAACATGACATGGATTGCACAGCTGTTGCCTGTGCTGGATGTCCAGGGAAGTTTGCTCCATACAACTGCTTACTCCAAAAAGAGGCTACCTGGATGCTTTGTTCTGAAAAGACTACCAGGTTGCTCACACATGGATTTCCCTGTGCATCTTCTCCTGCAAAACATGAGGGCCATAAGTTACAGAGTTGATTAAGTAGATCATCTTCCAAGATATCCTAATGAGTAATCTGGATTCTCGTAAGGAAGTTTGCTGTAAGTTTAGTCTTCATAGAAATTCACTGGAATATCCATACCATAATCCATTATGGCCCAGCTGTGTAAACAGAAGTCTTCGGTTCATACCTGCAAAATGTAGTACTTGAACTCCTTTGAATATTGCCTTGTAAGTCCTTACAGTTGATATTCTTATCTTCAAAAGGATGAAAAAAATCTTTCCATTGTGTCTAGGTGCTCATGTGTCAGGAAAAGTGAATGCTGCTTCCTGACCCTGTGGTGCACATCATGGAGATCTTTCAAGAATTACTATTGTCACATTTTAGAAAAGCAAATAGGCTTTTAGTCCCTCCTTGACTCTGTAACTAGAATTACTGGCAAGAGATGGGGTACTCTAACAGACAGAAATTTATAGATACTTCATTGAACATTCACTTAGATTTTGTATGGAGAGAGAGGCAAAAAGGGAAACTCCAGACTATCTTTTGGTGGCAATCTCCATGGGATCTTTGGTTTCTGGTTGCTAAACTTGAGCCTTTTCCCCTCTTACCTGTTCTTCATGTGTACAGAACGAAGCACTTTTTGCACTTTGATAGAGGTGCTAAGAATTAAGCAAAACAAAAAACCTGCAGCTCCTCTGCAATGCTGGTAATGCCTCATGTTTCTTTTTTCGATTTATCTTACCTTGCCTACTATATTCTCAGCTTATTCTCTCCTTGCATTCTGCAAGCCTCAGCATCTGTCTAAGATTCTGCCCTCCTGAATTTAGTGGAGACCTTGAATGCTGAGGTTTGTCTTGAATCCCTCCCTTGTTCTTTGTCCACAAGAAGCACAAGGAAAGTTTTTCATCTTGCTTCATGGTCCAGGCATGAATTCTGCACATTGGTAGATGCTTGTTGTTATGGCAAAGGGCTGCCTGTCAACTTGCTTCCCTATACATCAAGTCCTTTACTGCATCCTAGATAGATGAAAGCTGCATGTTCCCTTTATTTAGAAAATCAATTCTTTTATTAGTAAAAAAGTTGGCTTAGCTTGGAAACATCAGACTTTGATATATGTTGCAATTTGTTCTATCTTCCTCTTTAACTCTTAAAGCTGCTTCCGCAGACATTTATTTTGAAGATTTTCAGGTCTAACAAGTGGTGTGCAATTACTTTGGAGCAGTTTTTTTTCTGACTTGAATATTGTTACTGCACCGCTGTTCTTTAGTCACATCATCTCTCCTCACGCCCATCTTCCCACCCCTCCCAGCAGCTTTATTACAAATTTCTGCTGCCACAATTTGCCACTTCCATGCCAGACCTTTGAGAAACCAAGGGTGAAGAGTGGTTGTTTATTGTGCCTCTGCCCCTTCTCCCTGTCTCCCAGCTTGAGTACAGACAGCCTTGTGTATTTGTTTTTTGTATTACCCTTTCTTGTGGTAATTTCCCATTCAGTACCTTTAAACATCTTATCATGTTGTATTTGCTTGTGTGTCCTACTTTAACATCTGTGTTGCAAACAAGAGGCTATAAATTATTTTAGTATTATTTAGAAAATGGTTTCTGTCAAGGGTTTAGTCTGTTTCCATAGAACTGTTATCATACCCCCAGAATAATAGTTTCAGACCTCCCTGACTCAGTTTTATAGGGTGAGTAGCATGTGTATTGCCTTGCATTTCATTACATTAGGTTTCTAAACAGTGTGATTAAGTTGTATACCTGCAAGGCCCTGATAACATGCAAGTAGCTTCTCAGCAGTTCAGATACTTAGAAATGCAGTATGCTTCATGAATTTGTTACCAGTGACTTTTACTTTGGAGCTACCTAATTTGCAGATAACAAATGGCATAGATCAGCTTCTGCTGACAGCTTAATTTAAAGCATGGTGACACTTCACAGTAGGCAGCTAAATAATGAAATTAGGGCTTTATTTCAGCAAATTAAGGCTTTAGATCAGCAAATAAAGGTTTACAAGATTTATACACACATTGAGTTTATTGTAATAGGATAGATATATCCCAGAGCTCTGATGTCAATCCCCTTGGCAGCTGCAGGACATAATTTGCCTGACCTTATCATTCTGTCTGCCTTGGATCTGAAGTTCACTGTGAAACAATGCACATTCCGTTATTAACTAGCTACCTTTCAGCTGCCTCTAACCTAAACTGCTTCAACAGCTTGAACTAACATAGATGTCCCTACTTATTACTGAGTAAGGTCCATGATAAACAGGTCACTGTGTTGGGACAAATCAAACCTTACTGGTGATTGTGAAGCAGGGAGAAAGAAAGAAATCCTATGAGTCCATGGGGAGAGTACTTTTGCACTGGGAACTTAATTTCTTCTTGCATGCTTAGACCATATGTCTTCCTCCTTAACAGCCTCAGGGAGCAGTATCCAGGCAGAACACTCACAGGTGAAGCCTGCAGACACATGAGCCAATAGGTGCCCAGAACAGTGGGCTTCATGGTGTCTTCACTGGGAGATCAAAACCAATCCTGGGATCAGATAATGAGTGCTCAGTAGAAGCTGTTGAGGCTATTCCTGATGCCATGGCAACAGACAATAAATTTCCATGTAACCACTATCTCTCCAGTTGTAAAATAGATTAATGTTACATATCTTTAACAACACCCTTTAAGACATAATGATGAAGGGTGGTTTAGCAGAGTCTGAGTCACAGGACTATAAATGTATGGCTTTATTGGATGCACAGGACCATTAGAGCAAAACCTTCAGGGACTGGCTGAGGATCAGCATTTCCACAGAGCCATAAGTCCTTTCAGAGACTCCCTCCACCGAAGCTCTAATCTTCTTTAAAAAAAACATAGTGGTGGGAAATGTGTAAGGGAACTGTGAGTGTGCATGTGAAATATGTACATTTTCTGAGCAAATTAGGTTGAATATGACAAATTCAGACAATAGACTGGGCATTGGGAGAAGAGAAAATTGCTTAAATAAATGCACTTGGTAGAAGACACAACAGTATTTTACCTAAGAGCACAGCTTCTGATGTCTTATGAGCCCTTCAATGCATTGTTTCTTTTGTCACTTTACTTAAGGGTTGTGTATTTTTTTTCTAAATCGTCATTCTCATTTCCACCCACTGGTTTCTCACTTCTCTCTTCTGGATGTGTTTACAACTGCTCCTCTACAACTCCTCAGTGGGTTTTGCTGGAGTGTTCTGGTGGATTTTTTTGGTGTTTTGTTTTTCTAATATTTGTTTGTTTCAAATCAGTGGCCTTTTAAATACCTGTAATAGTGGGAGTTTCCATGGAGTCAACAAGCATCTGCAGTCACTGATTTTAGAGATTCAGGGTGAAAGAAGAGAGAGCTTCAGCTTGAATTGCAGGGCTAAGACAGGGTTATACTGAGGCTATAGTGAGTGAGGTTCTTCTGGTTTCTTCTTCTGGGCAAATGTGTCTGTTAGCAGAAGCAATAGATGGAGGTGGAGGTGGCAACACAGATGAACATCCACATGGGGAGCTTGGTATCAGAAAGACCATTAGAGTAGCATGTGAGTGAAAGCCCAGAAATTATGGGTTTGTGCTTGGAGGACTTTTTGGCAGCAGTCTAGGGAGAGGTATAAGTGGAGAAATTAAAACTGAAGCATTCAGAATTGAAGCTGCTGAAGATTTAGATTATTCTGCCAAGGCAAGTGTTAGTTCAGGTGAGATGAAGCTGAAAAGATTTAAGGTTCCTGTGGACTCTCCTCTGAATTTTTGAACAGGACTTTCTTTGTTTGTTCTTTTTTTTTGTTTGCACATTTATTTTGTCTGTCTTTGTCATTAAAGATTTGTTTAAATCTGATCTTCTTTCTACTTGAACACTGGGGCAACTAAAGAGAGTAGGCGGGAGTATAGCCTACCCTTTGTCTCTGGTCCAGATTGGCCTCTTTCCTGCTTTCGGTCTGCTTATTGGTTTGCCTTTGAGCCTCTTCTTTCTGGCTGCTTCTGACACACAGAAACCCAGGTGAGAGCCAGAACAGTGTGAAAAAGTCAAAACCTTTCCACATAGAGCTTCTGCTGCTCCTTTAAGGTGTCTTTCTGCAGCCAGACTGTGACATGTGAGGTTGAAGGGAAGGAGTGGCATTATGTAAATGAAATTAACCTCTGTCCATCCTTTCTGCTAGTAACTAACTGTAGAGGCTTGTAGGTCCTCTTCCCTTGTGTCTTGCACTGCTTACATATTTTCTCAGCATATGCCGAGTTCTGTACTAAAGTTCGCTCTCAGGTTTTCTAGGCTGGAATGAGCACAATGAGATAAAATGCTTGCTTCTTAACAGGATGACATCACCACCCATTACATCTGAGCATCAAAATCTGGAAGAGGTACATGTTATCCCATTCTCTTTCTGTGCCACTGTATCACAGTCTTCAGCTGTATGACCCTGAAGAGCTAGAGCTAGTTGCCCTTCCTATGAAGCCTTTCAGCAGCAATTTATCTGTCTCTGAAAACCTGGCAATCATGTCACTGCATTCTCCTGCTCTGGTCAGTTAGCTTAGCTGCTGCAGGTCATTGAACAAATCCATTGAACAGATGGATTCCTGAGGTACAAAAGCCATCAGGGGACTCTCCACTACTACCCAGGCTCATCGGTGTTACAGCCTTTAAATCAATTACAGCCAACCCTATGTCAAAGTCTCTGGAGAGTAAATTAAGTGTAATCAGTCTGCAAGGGTTAAATTCCTGCTAGCTGAATTCATTGCTGTGCATAGCTATGATTTTCATAAGGCACAGTTTGGCAGAACTGCAAGAGTGGAATTACAGTGATTAATATGCATCACAATCAGAGCACAATAAAGGTTTCAACCTCTTTCTGCTGCTCTGCAGAATACTGCAGCCCTCAGCAGCTGAATCTAGGCCATCACTTTCAGTGCTACCAAATACCAAGAGAATGCATGTGTTGAAACTTTTTTTTTTTTTTTTTGAGAAAAACATTGGAGCATCTTTGTACCTGTGCACTGCCTGGAATAACTTTGAGAAGCCCATGAGCTTTTTCTGAAGCACCTCAATTCTTGACTTGTACTTACAAAATGAAAACCATAGGCCAGATTGTAGTATTTGCATGACTGTTATATCTCCTCTAAGATCTTCTAAGCCCTTGGTAATAGTCCTCACTGCATTCCCTGTGATTTGCACAGCACATCATAAAGATGGGTTTAAAGCAAAACTGTGCCAAAAAAATGTTAATAATTTGGCCAGTCATATATTAATCAAGATTCACCCCTGGCATAAATTACTGTTTCACTTGGCTGAAATGATTCCCGGTACCTTTTTCATTTGAACTTGCTTGTGCACTGCCTAATGTAGATGAGGAGTTCATGCCAGATGTGGAAAAAACACAGGTTTAAAATGAGGAGCAGGAATAGTGATAGTGCTCTCTCCATTTCCCTTTTAAACATAGATACTTTGCAGGGTAAATCTGGGGAAGACTGCCATACCAGTAAAAATACAGGGGCCAGTCCTGCAGTCTAGAACCAGAGGAAGGCTACCACCTACTGGCTTTTTAAATCTACAATCGTACATCAATTAATTAATAACGAATAATAATAAACTGATATAATGAATAGTAATAAACTCAGTCCCCAAAGTCATCTTCTATATGGTAGGGCCCCTTCCAAACTTCAGGGAAGAGGACAAAGTACTGTGCACTCTTGAAGCTGCTCCAGGCTGCTGCCCAAGGAGAGGGATCTTCCCATCTGTATCCCAGTGAGGGATTTGTGTGCAGTACAACCGTACCAGTCACACCACACTCTCTCTGTGAGTGAGTGGCACTGGCAAGCCTCAATTGATGCTTGTACAGTTAATCCATTTTTTGTTGTAGGATTTACTTTACATTCCTGCTTATACAAGTGTCCTGTGTGTAGATAGGCCCTGAAAGTTTAGAAGGAGCTAATTCTGTCAGCTGTAGCCCTGCTGCTTTCCATTAGCTGCATGATGACTGACAATATATATCTGCAGAACACTCGTTGATTCTTGTTAGTTTGATGTGAAGCATTTTCTGCTACATTATTGCAGCAGTTATTTTTTGTTTCTCAGACTGTAAGTCTTCTCTTTTTCTTTTTTTTTTACCTCAGTACAGATAAGCAGTGAAGTCATTACAGCCTTGATGGTGCCAGCTCTTAAGGTTTTATGACAGCTCTCCTAATATGTTTTCCTTGGAACTCCAGCTCTTGGTCATATTTAAATACATAGCAACCTCAGCTAATTTATAATTTAAGAGATTTTTACTTACAGAGCTACTGGAGGGGGAAAGTAAAAATGAGATCTTAAACATTCCCACCCCAAAAGTAAATATTTATTTGTTCTAAATTTTTGTGACATTTTAACCCACCTTAGTGATGGGAAGAGGAAAGAGGAACCGATTTATTCTTTCAGAGCATTTGGGTTTAGCATTTCTGCAAGTTTACTGTTCTGTTCTTTTGATATGTAGACTATACATAAAAGTCGAAGTTCCTCATATATGTTCATAGCAGCTGGAGCAGGTATGGATAATGCTCATGAGGAGTCAGTGGAGGATGTGACAACTGCAGTATTGAGCAAGGAATGCTCCATAACCCTGGAAATGTTGCTGGGTTGGAGTGAATGCTTTCTGCTATACCATTTGTGTATATGTGCTCCCAGTGGCATGAGCTGAATTGTCTTCCAGAGCAAAGCATTAGGATGTTTGTCAAACAACCAGCCAAATATTGCTAGATCAGGATCTTAATTTTTCAGCATCAGGATGGCGAGTAGTCAAAATCCAAAAGGCACTTGACTTGAAATGGTCATGTTAAGATAAGTGCAGTATTGTATCTTAGCACTACACTGTTTTTCAGGTTCAGAGCCGTTATATTACCATTCTTTAGCTCAGATGTAGCAAAAATGCATAAACATTTTAAACAACTCAGATGCATGACACTTGACTGCAGGCTGTGAGCTTTTGTCATTATGGAAATTTTATACACATAGTATAGATGCAGAGTTTTCAGTGAAATATACAGCTCATGGTTCTGTTCAGAGCTTGAATCACAAAAGTTCTTGGGCACATGCTTACTGTTTTCAGTCTGGTTTTGAGTCCTTCTGAAGCTGCTGAGTTAAGCTCCTGTCACAGTTAAGCATGTGATCTTCTGTGTCATGCCTTTAATGCAGGACTCTGCAGGGTTTGGTCCCTCATTCCTCTCATTATCTCTCTTCCTTTCAGGTACCAAAATTTTTTTAAACTTGTTTGAGTAATTATTACTTTTAACCTTTCCTCGCAGGAGTGTTTGCATTTGGACTTTTTGCCACTGACATATTTGTAAATGCTGGCCAGGTTGTAACTGGGAACCTGACTCCCTATTTCCTGACTGTATGTAAACCCAACTACACTGGAAACGACTGTCGGGCCCACCACCAGTTCATAAACAATGGCAACATCTGCACTGGAGATGTGGAGGTGATTGAAAAGGCAAGAAGATCTTTTCCATCCAAACATGCTGCTTTGAGCATTTACTCAGCTTTATATGCCACGGTGAGTGCCAGTGATGTTTGCTTAACTTGTATGAAGTACTTGTACTTGGACTTATATGTATATCTGGATAGGGTCATTTTCTTACAATGGGATTTTGAAACAAAAGAGGGTTGGTTTAGGGAGGGCTTTTTTCTTTATCTGTAGGGGAAAATCCCTTTCTCTCTCTGTTTTACCAATCCTAGTATAAGCAAATCAAATGCTAATTGCTTTTGAGGGACTGCAATGTCAAGGCATGAGGTCCCTATCTTATCTTTACTGCTTTCTCAGAGGCCCTTGTGTCTGCATTCAGCATGTTCTTCTCCCAGCCCCTTTCTGATGAACATTAAAATGAACTTGATGCTTAAACAGCTCCTGGATCACTAATATTTCTTTTGTTCATATGCCATGGGTCGTTGAAGTTTTAAAATTTAAATTGTGCCGTTTCAGTGTGAGGCTGAACTAGGTTGTTGGGGGTTTTTTGCTGTTCTTCTTTAAGACCTGAATTCTCTGGGCAAAGAATGTTATAATAAAAGTCAGGGCCAGAAGTTTGCTGTTATTATAGAGCAGTGGACCCCAACTGATATCTTGACAAGATGATACAGCTATACTGTCAGGAAGAAAACTGTCTGATTTTAAAGTCTGGTGAAACAAATCAGTAGCTCCTTTGTTCTCTGGCTAAAATTTCTGTTATGTTCAAAAACTGACACAAGAAATTTACATAGTAGACAATTTTTATGGTTAAGATCCATGGACTTAACCTAATTCTGATCTCAAAATGGCTTAACTAGGTCTTTTTTTCCCTCAACAGCTTGACTGAAAAGAGTGGCAGTGAATCTGTAAATCACCAGGATTTGAGAAGAGCCTTGAACTAATAAGCCAGTGTATTTACTGAATTGCCCTGATCTTGGTAGCAGATTAATAAAACACAGCACTATTACTATAAAATTAAGAGACCCCTTATTGCTGTTTCAATATCCATCAGTTTGCACTGAATGTTGCTTGAATAGAGATACAAATTTGTAACTCCTATGATAAGGATTTGTTGGGATGTGTTTCAGAAGCCCGTAACATTTTGCATGCATTACTCCTGAACAGTAAGCAACCATGTGTGAAATACAGTTCCCAATAAATTTAGCATTGTTGTAGCAGCTGTCTTAACAATGAAGTCTTAGATGGAAGCTTCAGTATTGGGCTCAGTCCTGGTTCTGCCCTTAGTTGCATCCTTTTGTGGACTTCCCCTGCCCAACCTCCCTTGCCTTCCAAGGAGTCAAGTCTGATTTCTACCACTGAAGAAGAATAATGCTTTTTCTTCCTGAGCTCGTCTCCAGTTGTTCAGCATTTCTGAGCCCTAGTCTTTCAAGAGTACATGTGATGGGCCTGCACTTCTTCCCATGTAGAAGGGCCAGCTAGGGCATGAAGTTATTTCTGAGACACAAGGTTATAAAAGTCTTCCCTTAATGCATTTCAGCCTACAGTCCAATTTCAGCCCAGTTCTCTGCCCGAAGACACCCTCTAGCACTGAAGGTGGTATTGCTTGTCTTTTCTCTGCCTGTCAGCTGGGATTAACATGAACATTACACAAGAATTGCAGTGTTCAAATCTGGCTTTGCTTAATAATTGTGCCATGCAAAATTTTTTGAAAATTATCTTATTCTAATATGCACAATAACGTGTGCTGCTGAAAAAAATCACAGGGTATTTGACTAGTAATAGCTGTATGTTGCATAAAGCTGAAGATTTGAGCCACGGACCAAGAAAAATAAAATGAGTTGAATGTGAAGGTGCAGGAGAATGGAATCAGCACAGACATTGTCTTTCATCATATAAATTTCTTTTGAGATCTGAGGGTCTCCTCCCAACACTGAGCCTCAAGTATCATCTGCAGATGTCTCTATACTGATTTATTCATTCGTATGCTAGTGACAGTACTCTCACTGTGACTGGTCTGAACTTGTGTTTGCTTTTCTGTTTTTATGATCTAGGGTTTCTATTTAATTAACTAGGCTTTTTCTTGTCACCTGCCAAACAAGCTGAGGAGAATCCAAAGCATCATTTTTGGGATCTCTGCAGGGAAAGATGCCTAGAGTAGGGGAAAGAGAAAATATCTAGCAGCCTTGACTTCCATAGTTACACAAAAATCAGAACGACATCTAATGAAGTCTCACAAAAGTATGTCAGGAAGAAATAGCAGTCACTGTACATAGTACATACTGCTGTGCAGGTAGGAACACAGGCTTCTAACTATATTTCTCAATAGAAAATAATAGGCTAGAAATACTCCTTATTCATCAAAATTTCTAGCAAACCTCCAAACCCAGACGATATGCTGCATATGGGTATCCCAGTTAGAATCACAGAATCATAGAATCATAGAATAGTTTGGGTTAGAAGGGACCTTAAAGATCATCTGGTTCCAACCCCCATGCCATGGGCGGGGACATCCCACTAGGTCAGGCTGCCCAAGGTCCCTTCCAACCTGGGGACGAACACCTCCAGGGATGGGGCATCCACAACCTTCCTGGGCAACCTGTGACAGTGTCTCACCACTCTTATGGTGGAGAAATTATTCCTAACATCTAGCCTAAATCTACCCCTCTCCAGTTTATACTCATTCCCCCTCTTCCTGTCAGTACAAGCTATTGTCAACAGTCCCTCCCCAGCTTTCTTGTAGACCCCTTTCAGGTACTGGAAGGTCGCTGTAAGGTCTCTTTGGAACCTTCTCTTCTCCAGGCTAACCAACCCCAACCCTTTCATCCTGTCCTCATACAGGAGGTGCTCCAGCCCTCTGATCATCTTTATAGCCCTCCTCTGGACCCATTCCAACAGTTTCATATCCTTCTTATGTTGAGGATTCCAGAACTGGTCACAGTACTCCAAGTGAGATCTCACAAGAGAGGAATAGAGGGACAGAATCACTTTCTTCGACCTGCTGGTCACGCTTCTTTTGATGCAGCCCAGGATACGGTTGGCATTCTGGGCCATGAGCACACATTGCTGGCTCTTCAACCAGCACCCACAAATCTTTGTCTTCAGGGCAGCTCTCAATCACATCATCCCCCATCCTGTACTGAAATCAATGATTGCCCCAACCCAGGTGTAGGATCTTGCACTTGGCCTTGTTGAACTTCATGAGGTTACATCTTCTTTAAGCAACTGTTATTTTCAGCACTTCTGAGAAAGGTCAGGGAAGAGCCAATGACAAGGGCATCTAACAGATGGTAGCATTCAACCAGAACATGGAAAATTAAAGTATTTCACCAGCACAACTTGAGGACCTCTTATTATAGAAAGAAGGTAGGTATCCTTGCAGATCCTCCAGTTTGCCTCTGAGCTGAAAGCAAGGAGAGTTGTTTTGCAGGCACAACCAGGTCTCTATGGTTGAAAGATATAACTGGTCACTCACATTGATGATTTAGTAGTGGTTTTAGGATTCATCAGTTAAACTCTTGCCTAGCAGCATCCACAAGTAATGTTTTCTGTCACCTCCATCTTGTTAGAAGACCCCACTACGTCATGCTGGATCATGACCTGGCATCTGCTGTTCACACCTGAGTGGGTTACTTCTTGACTAGATTAGAGTTACACAATATGCTTGTACCTGAAACTTCCAACATTTGGGGAATTCTGAATAGGTGAACATTACAGCAAATCCCTTCAGCACCCCAGGTCACTGTGACCATACCAACAATTTCTTCCATATCTGAATTAACACCAACTGGACTGATCAATGAAATTCAAGGCCTTGGCACTTCAAGCAGTTGCACTAAGCACCTAGGAGACTGCGTGATATTCTGCAGTATGTATCATTGTCAAAGGCTCTGCTTCTCTCTTACTGTAAAAATCTGTATGGTAAAGGAAAAGATTGTCTGTGAAGTTTGTAAAAGACACAGAATTTTCCAGTATTGATATGAAATTGTGAACTTTCCAAGGAAACTGCAAGTCTTTCCACTTTCTGATGAAAGGATAAGACAGACTTCTTCCACTCTGCCTTACTTATCATAGATATAACATATCTGAAACAAAAAAAAGCTTCTTTGACTGTCTATGCTTTTGTCTGTCTGAAAAAGATGGGAGAAGAATTACACACGGGACGAATGCTACTATCACACATTGCACATTGCTAGGTACACTGCTTGAGTGTACTGATAAGAGTACAGCAAAGAAACTGAATAGATAGTTTATGTAGTTAAATTGTATGTAGTTTTTTTTTTAATAAAATCATTCTATTTTCTTCACATCCTTTTATATTCTTTTCCATGTGCCCTCTCCCAACCATCAAATAACTGGTTTTGGCATTTAGAAAATTGTAAATAAGTTTATCCTGTAAATAGCATTGTGGGAAATTTTCAAAAACATATGCTGCATGTAGGAAATCAAATCTCAGTGACTTTCATGGAGATTTTGGGTTCTCACACAAGACTTTGAAAATGCGCTCTAAAGGAAAGGGTAAAAAGATTGTGAGAATCGTAAAAATTGTCTTAGCTTGAGGACCGGGACAATAAAGATCAAACTACAGTAACTGGGAAGTCTGACCAGAATGGAGAAGTTCTCCAGTTATTTATGAGCTCATTGTGTGATTTATGGATGAACTGGAGCATTCCTTCTGGAAAAACAGTTTGTCTTGTTTTAAACCCTCGTCATAAGGATTTAACAGATTTCCCATGGCAATCTGTTCACATGGTTAATTATCCTCACTGCTAAAAATGTTCTTACTACAAGTTTACATTTTCCTGCTGAGATGCTGATACTTCAAATACATTAGATACTTCATATCTGTATTAAGGAGAACTCTCCAGGGTGGTTAACCCAAAGATCCACCTTCATTTCATGCTTGTGAGAAAACAAGCATGGTGGTTTGTTCTCTGTAGGGTTTGCAGCTGTCACAGCAGGACCACATTGTTACTTTAAAGAGGTGGTACTTTTCCTCTGGATGCTGTTAACTGCAGTAGTGTTTTGGTGGGGAACAGGAAAGCAGCCTGGCTTGTTATTGCTCGTTTGAATTGGCTTCTCCTAGAAGAAATGCATAAGGTAAAAGGATGAGTGATAATTATTCAGTCAGTGGCACTTCACTTCAACGGTATTTTTTTCCGTATTGTTTCCAAGGAAGAACCTTAAAGTGAATTTTGGCGATAGTCAGATGCAGATCAACCTACTAGCAAAAACTGGGGTAATATTGCCACCTAGTGCTCAATTGCCTGCTGTCGGTTCATGTGCATTCGGATGATAGGTAGGAAAAACAAAGCAAGCAGGAACCTCTCGAGTAGCTTAGTCCCATTCACAGTGCTATTACACGCCATAATGTTCCAGATCATAAATTGAATTCACCTTTAAATGATGCACTCGGAAGTACATTTAAAGGCAGAAGACTCACTTCTCCAGGCAAGGGTCTGGAAAATTCGTCTGTCAGAAGTCTAGTACTTCAGTTTCTTGGCAGGTGAAGGTAAAATTTTGCATAGCTACAGGCCCAAAAGCAGTCAGATCTGCCTCCCCCTGGTTGGTTCCTCTGGCCTGTCCATTTGCCTTCCGAAAGGTGGTTGCTGCATCCCTTCCCTTCTCCTAGAGTTTAGGTATTGTAATGAGTTTAGGGCTAACATTTTTAACAGCAGCCTGTGAGGAGAAGCCAGGTGTAGGGACATTTGATGACCTGGTCAGGGAGCAGGGAAAAGAAATATGAACAGGGAGAAATATAGAGTAAAAATATGCATAATACAGCAGAATAAAGGATTATATTAAAGGCAATGAACAGAGTGACCTTAAGAACGAATGTATTTATGGATTTTGATCCCAAAATTGTGTACCAGCCCACAATGACCTCTGTATATCTGGCTCATGAAAAAAGGGACAGGCATTAAAATACAGTAAAGTGATGTCCCTGTTTGCCAGAGTTCGCATGGCATGCAGAGCAAGCTGTGCTGGTAGTAGCAAGTGGAAGCACCAAGCCAAGCCTCTGCAGACTTCAGCACAGTCACAGGAAAATCCCAAGGCAGCTTCACCCCAGTCAAGCCATAGTAGTCTTGTCCAGTGGCCAGCAGTGTGAGCCAGCATAGTATCCTTAGCTGCTGCAGCAGCATGAAAGGACAACAGCTCTTGAGTCTCCATCATCATTGAGAGTCCTGTTCTGATTTCAGTGACACCCATGGCAATGTAGTCAGCAGTGCCCTTCTCCAAAAATGAAGGCATCCCACAAGGATGAGATTTGTGACCTGCAGACCGCACAATCAGAGATACCAGTTGTGGTGTTATTATAAATACAATGAGAAGAGTAAAGATCTTCTGTACAATGTTTTCTCCAGAAGATAAACAATTTCAGTTGTCAAGAGACTATATCTTTTTCTTCACAAATGAAATGGTATTTTTTCATATAAAACACTGGAGAAACACTTCCATGGTTTGTAATCTTTCCACTCCCCACCAGAACAGGTATTCGTGCTTTCACTGCATCAGATCTACACCACGTGAATCAGGTTCATTTACCAGCTGATGGCTAATAAGTATGAAATTAATTTTTCAAATGTATCTTCCTGATTCTCTTTCGTGTATAGGAGGCAATTTGTCACCTGGAGATGTTTCTGGCAAACTTATTTGACGTATTTGCATTGCTTTTCAAAGCTTGGATATCGTGCAGGCTTCCATTATTCCATGCTGAAAAGGATTTTATTGAGTGTTTTTTGCCATGAGGCTTGCTTTGCTTGATCTTTGTCACTTTGTAGCTGTGGAATTAATGACTAGCTGCTAATTGTGACCTGCATGCTTTTACTCTTTCTGGCAATATACATTTAAGAGAAAATACAAACTGCCAAAAACACATAAGGTTCATTAAAAAATTTCCAGAGCACAAGGAAACTTCCATGCTCTGGAGTTACATTTTCAGAATCAGCTTTGTTTTGAAAGAAATCTCTCTCATATTCTGTGTTTGGTTTTATTTTGCAGAAAAAATATCTGGAATGGTTTCTCCTAAAGTTCTATATTTCTTAACACCACTTATGAAACTGGAGCAGCTAGCTCATATTGATACTAGACATTCCACCATGTGCACATTACAGTTTCTGCAGGAGTATAAACATAAGCTCTTGACTCTGTTTGGAAACACTTAGCCATGTACATTCAAAGTGAATGTTTACTAGCGCAGGAGCAAGTACTTGCACAACTTAGGAGGTCAGTAAAACTGAGCCTGTGCATACCAGCTCAGGAAAGTCCATGATGTAATGCAGTTGATGGGATATTTGGCATCCTGAAACAGCATTTATCAGTATTCATTTTATTCTTTTAAAAGTGGTCTCTGCATTACCTTAAACCTCTTCCTCCATTTCCCAGTGTTGTTTTTATTTTAATGAATGATGAGTTTTGTCACTTTCCTGATTTTGTCTGGATGTATTAAAAGATGTGTTTCTGGAAGAGCCACTTTTAATTTTTGGCTTGCCCTTTTTTTCAGATGTACATCACAAGCACAATTAAAACAAAGAGTAGCAGGCTAGCCAAACCCGTGCTGTGTCTGGGTACCCTGTGTGCTGCATTCCTCACTGGGCTAAATCGAGTTTCTGAGTACCGAAACCACTGTTCAGACGTGATTGCAGGCTTCATCTTGGGAAGTGCTGTAGCTTTGTTTCTGGTAAGCCAGTCAGTCCTTCCTAATTCCTTTTAAAACCAAGTTAATAAAACCCTCTAAGCATTACAATTCTTTTGTGGCCTGTTGCAGCTGATTAATCCAATTGCTAAGAACTAATCAATTAATGGTATCATCAGAGAAAATCCTAATATAAACTCAGGTTGATACTCATTAGTGAGGCAAATATTACGATATTTGTGCACCGTATGTAATTCAAAATTATACTTACCATACATGCTCTTATTTGATCTGTCCTGAAAAATGCTTTAAAGATGGTGTAGGCAAAAGGATGGAATGCTGGAGACCGAACACCCCTGCATTGCAAAACCCCCCTGTCTGCCTGTTAACTGCTAAAAGTGTATGATACAGACTGTTGTCTGAGGCTCTAAGCAGTGGTCCTGGCTCCCCGTTTGTTTTAGATCATAAAAGAAGTGCAGTAGAAAGAGAAGTCAGGAGACACTCCCTGGGAGACTAAACTCCTTATGCAGCATTTGGAGTTGAGCTGAAATTGTTCACCATCTTGTAGGATAACCAAATGTATTAAAACATATCAAAGGCCTTCCCCAAATTCTAGGAACAGCACGTCTCTAGATTTTGAATGCACTTGTTCCTTCGTTGGCTGTGTGGTTTAAGCGTTTTGTTTGGTAAGAGATCTCTTGCTGAGGATTTACCCACACTGCAAGGAGTTAAGGTGACACCATACAGAAATATGCCTGGTTCCAATTAATCAAAATATGCTTCAAAACTATCCATTGCATAGCAACAGACGCTTTAACACTGTAATCAGGAGAGATTAGGTTATAAGGACCCCTTAGATCTGGATTGTTCTGTCACTGATTTTTTTTTCTATTCTGTACTTAAAAAAAAGCTAAAACAAACGAAAAAAAAAAACCCAAATCTTCACATAGTGTTTATTCTTGTGTTCCATTTAAATAAAAAGATGTCCATAAATGCAGACCTAAATCTTTTTGGCTTTAAGGTGAGTTGTCTGATTCCCACTGGAAAAGGCAGTTTAAATCCAACACTTGCAATATAAGACAGTCACCTCATATATCTGGTCGGAACAATCTATGTGCTCCTAGTACCTGTTTCTAGCAGAAACAGCCTGCTCCCAGACATATTTTGGCCCTGCAAACCTTCTCTCATTCTGCAGATGTCACAAGTGAGAGTGCAGAGTGGTGGAAGGGTTCTCCCCATAGACTGGAGGAGAGAGGTGCTGTGAGGTTCCTGCTGCCAACACAAGTCTCGACCAGGCTGCTGACTGCTCCTTGCTCATGTCTAATGAGCAGTGAAGAGAAAGAGCTAGCAAGAAGCTGGTTGCAGGAATTGCTCTGACAGTAGATGTGTCAGCTCCTTCATGTCTTTTTTGTTTTCCACTGTGTTCCTAAGCCCCAACCTGCCATGGTGTTATTAGCAACACCATGTAGGTGCAGTAAGTCTGGTCATGCACAAGGGAAAGGATTATAGGATAAACACCAGAGCAGTTGTGCTGGAAGTATGCAGAAATGGTGCTAAATGAGCTTGATGTCAGATGAGAGTTAGACTCAGTCATCCAGTGAGCTGGTTTCACTGTTTGGAGATGATGGTCAGAGTCTGAAGGGAATATTTGGCCAATAAAATACATCATCAGGGTAGTCCATGATTCTGTGATGCTAAAGCAGATGTGGGATCTCTGCTGTATGACACACAAAAAGGCTTAGAATGGTTCATCACTTCAGATTATAGTCAGGATTAGCTGATTTACTAAGGTAGTCCACCACACCCAAATACATCCTTAAACACCATGTAGCCCAAGGCTACAGAGATCATAGAATCATAGAACAACCAGGTTGGAAGAGACCCACCGGATCACCGAGTCCAACCATTCCCACCAATCCCTAAACCATGCCCCTAAGTAGCTCATCCACCTGCACCTTAAACACCTCCAGGGAAGGCAAGTCAACCACCTCCCTGGGCAGACCGTTCCATTGCCTAATGACCCTTTCAGTGAAGATTTTTTTCTTATGTCGAGCCTGAACCTCCCTTGGCAAAGCTTGAGGCCATTCCCTCTTGTCCTGATCCCTGTCACTTGGGAGAAGAGGCCTCCTCACCACAACTTCCCTTCAGGTATTTGTAGAGAGCAATGAGGTCTCCCCTCAGCCTCCTCTTCTCCAGGCTAATCAACCCCAGCTCTCTCAGTCGCTCCTCGTAAGACTTGTTCGCTAGCCTCTTCATCAGATAGATGATAACTTGAACTAAACCCCAGGTTAAGTTATTTGGAAAAATTGGCAGTTGTGAAAGCCCTGATGCTAATTCCTGTGAGCTCTTCCTGGAGACAGAACATGCTGACTTAATTTTTTTTTCTTTTCTGTATTACACAGGGGATATGTGTTGTGCATAATTTTAAAGGCACTCATGGAGCTCCTTCTAAACCGAAGCCTGAAGACCCACGAGGAATGCCATTAATGGCTTTTCCAAGAGTGGAGAGTCCTCTGGAAACTTTGAGTGCACAGGTATTGTAAGTCTTCTTACACAGATGATCAGCAATCACATTTTTTGTTATAGCAGAGCTATAACTAGTTGCATACATAACAACACAGGGAGCTGGGTTTACTTCTAATATTAAGCCCATTGAACAGAGTGAATTTACATCAAGTAATATTTTGTTTTAAGGCACCTACCTCTTAAACTACCAAATATGGTAGATCATCTGCCCCTGTACACATCCAAAATTAAACCAGTAGGATTTCACATGCCTCTGAACATCATTTGTGATAACAGTCTTTTGCTTTGAAGCATAGAAAACTGAAAGAAAAGCACAGATAATTCTGTCTAATTACACTTTATGCTTTTGGGATGTCTTAAGAATTTACTTTAAAATATCTTCTATAACAGGAAAAAATCATGTACAGTTTTCTGTCTCTAAGTCATGAGAAGATAAGTTTATAGCATTTTTCCAAGTTTGCCAAGCAATAGGGTAGCAGCAACGTCATCATTGATCGTGTTTCTGTTAAACTAGTGACTTCAAATGGCTTGTGTCAGCATAACTGAATAATACCCAGTCTTTTCAAAACAGACAAACAAATGCCATCTGCCAAGAATTTCTGAGAACAAGGAGCAGCTGTAGTTTATCAGTTATCTGAAATGTCCCAGTGTAATGTATTTGTTCTTTAATTTGTACTTCCTTTATTAAATGGCCTGTCATTCCTGGATATATGGTGTGTGGCAGGACCATAGTAAATTTTGTTAAACCCTTTGACAAATCAACTGAAAATAGGAATTAAAAAAGCATAAAAGACACTGTTTCTGAGGCTTGGAAATATTTTGCTTAATGGAAAGGCCAATTTTGAAGCAAAGATTCATTAGAAAACTTCCAACTGAATCTACGGAACCGTGTGTGTTAACTGTGCTCTTGGTGGACATGCAGTCCAGAGAGTAAATGGTACTCACACATCTACAGTGCATGATTTGTGACAAAAGGGCTGAACTGGTGAAAGTATTTAGAGACTAAGAAAAAGTGTGTCTAGTTAGCTATTTGCTAGACACAACTTCTGGGCTATGATGAGCAGGCAGGGACAAGGCCTTAACTGTTAATGTTTGCTATAATCAAGAAGGTAATTTTCTCTGATTCAGGATATCATTCTCTAAATGACCATGTAACTACCATGCATGAGTGGATTGTGGAAAAAGTGATCCTACTCTGAAGCTATTATAAACAAATTCTTAGGAATGGCTGCTCATTACAGTTCCTTTGGATACAGAAGGTGCACCATCCTTCTCTGTGTGGAGTTCTTCATTCATTCTCACTCTTGTTTGGCCTTGCACCCACACAAATCCTATTAAGGCAGGTGGTGCAAGAATGACTCTGTACTGCCACTGAAGTCCTGGACATTGACGTCCAGTGAGGCTGAGTCAGTATTTTCCACCTAAGGAAGACTTCTGTGTTGTGATATATCCAAGACTGCATGTGTTTTGGCAAAACAACCTCACCTCTGCATGGTTTTATACTCTCTGTGTTCCCTAGGATCAAATAGTGTAGGAATTTTACACACATATCGCATGCAGCCAAATGACTGAGGGCAGAGCTGCTGTCTTAGTCACTTGGTTGTATGAAGTGCTTGTGCCTGTACTGGCTTGTCCCTCTGGACAGGATCCAGCCCAGTTCGAAAGTCTCTGTTGAAAAAGCAGTCCCATGCATATCAAACCTGTTGGCAAGAGTGCTTATAGCCCAGAAGCAGGTTTGTGTTCAGTGTTTCCCACCACAAGCTCAGGATAGATGGCAGTCACATTTGCATTCATCTCTTCATTTTAAAGCCATACATTAACAGGGCAAAATTTTATTCAGTGAAAGTTTTTCTCATTTGTTTTACACACTAGGATATGTAAATGCTAAAATGTATACAAATGTTCATTTGTTTGCCTTTTGCTGTTTGCAGAATCACTCTGCCTCTATGACTGAAGTAACCTGAGACGGAAGATGGGCAACAGAAGCTATTTTTTATTACCCTCCAGTACAATACTCCAAGACACACAGTTATTAAATGTCTAACTGTGATGACCAGTATTATGTTATGTCTAGTTAGAGGCTAATGTTTTGTACTTTTTTTGTATGAGGAAGTGATGTAGCTTGCCCTGATTTTTTGTCAGCTTTAATATTATGCCAGAATTTAAAAGCAAAACAGAAAAAGAACAAAAAAAATCCTTTTCTTGTTTAAAGTGTGCACTGAGGAACTACATCTATGGAATTGTTGATGTTGTTATGTGATATTTGTACACAATTTTTTTTTTCATTTTGAATTTATAGGTCTTGGAAAAGAAAAAAAAAATCACTTTTACCTTTTCTTACCATAAGAAGTGCTTCTACCAGTGGGTCAGATACTGATCTGAGTGAGCTCAGCACAGATCTGAAGTAATCGCATATATTTAACTCAGATCAAAATAATTGTGATCGGGACTGTAACATGAACGATTCTATCAACAAATAATAAACATCCATCCTTGATTCAGTGAGCTGCTTAAGCATTCCTTAGCATTATGGACATCTGGTAGCCATCCAGTTCCCGGACTACTTGTCAGACTTGAAGTATGTCCTTAAGCATCTCACTGAATTAAGCTTGATTGTTCTGGTGTGAGTGATTGTGCTAGTTATTGAAGAATAACTAAAACAATGTACTCGGTCTGCAATATAGACAGACTGGACATGAGAATTCATAGTAGTAGCTGATAGCATGTGAGCTGACTATATCATCTCCCTAAACCTCCAGTCCTCCCCAAGGCCCAGCTAAAGCTCCCAGTGAGTCCTGGCTTCAGGAATTGACTATGGGGATATACAGCCGCCACTGTGGAACTGAGGCTGCGCTTTCAGTGTTTCATAAATTCATCATAGATTTGTGGGGTAACTAGTAACACTGGTGCAAAGGAAAAGTGTCACCGCTTCTTCAGTGGAGTGGCATTACTTGGCATTCGCATTGGCATAACCAAGAAGCCAATTTGCTTGCTCTGGCAGTGTAGTTTCAACTCGGGGCCTTTGGCAAGTCAAAACATACCCTGAAAAAACTGACACTGTCTGTAGTAGCAGTCTGCATTTTTGTAAATTCTGCCATACAGAATTTATATCAAAACTGCTGTTTTACAATTTAACAACTTTGTTTAAGGAATAAAGAGGCGGTTAAGTGTGGGTGGGGGGAGGGAGCAAGAACAAAAAACATGAGCCCATTTACAACGGCTAGAACTGGGGCAAAGGCTTCATTTCATGACTTTTCACTGTTTCTAGGATTTTCCTGCATTTCATTCTTCTAGCATGGTGATAACTGCTGTGTGTCTCCTTTAACGAATGGAGCCTCTGTCCTTACTTTTACTGGAATGTTTACCTCACATTTCCATGTTGTTTCTTCTTGGCTTTTTTTGTATATTTTTTTCCAAAAGAGATGGAAAAAAAATTATCAAAAAACTAAAAGGCGTAGCCTGGTCTCTGTCATTTGCCTGGGACTCGAAGAAAATCTAGGATATCTGTGTCAGGTCTTGCAGTGTTTCTTCTGTGTTGGTATTTTCTACTGACTCTACTGATGTGTGCTTCAGGAATATAAGGATCAGACTTGAGCCATGCAGGCTTTCTGTTACCATAAAGAACCACAGGTGGTGTTCTGGGTCTCTCACTGTAACTTTGATCCTAATTCCATAGGGACAGTTTCTGCTGAAGACATTTGGGTATGGAGCTGGTCCTTGTTCTTCTGCATTTGGTAAATAATGGTATTAGAAAACCTTATCAGCAACAAATTCTCCATTCAAGCACCCAGTCAGCAGCACCCATGCCCACTCATACTGCAGTTAGCAGGGGGTTTAATTCTAAGATAAAAACTTTTTATTCTATAGCCTCAGTTTTGCAGCTGTAGACCCTGGGGTTGTTTCTCCCAAGCATGCTGTTAACACAGCATGAATCTTGTGTTCTTGGTCAGTCTCTTCCACAGAACTGGTAATGATGTTGTCCCCCTCCACTCATCCTGTAGCATGATGACATGGGCAGTCTTTTTGAAGGTGGAAAACGTGGTTTTGAGTTTCTTCTCCATCTTTCAGGTTGAAGAAGGATTTGAATCTCTATTTTCCACTTCCTGAAAACTGCTTTGTCCTGCCTACCACACATTCACAGCATTTCTTTGTGGCTAGCTCTATGTGCTTGCTGTTATTTTAGTAGTATCTTCAGCCTTTTCCACTTGACAGATAAACACCTGCAGAGGAAGCCTGAACCTAACAGCACATTTGCTTTTCCCAGATATCTGTGACCCATTGGAAAAAAAAAAAAATCAATCTTCAGGTAGCCTTTGGATTTATTTTTTTCTTCCAGTTCCTGTTCAGGGGTTTGTTATTCTCTGTGCTGTGCATTGTGAGCTTAGGCAGCTAACAGGGCTGTATGACCAATAAAAATGTTGCAATTGGGTCAACTCTGAAGAGGAATCTGTGGCCCCTAGGCTGTCTGCAGGTTCATGCACTTCAGGTACAAACCTGGCCTACATAACATGACTGGCAGCAATCTCTGGCCCCACTGCTTGGGGGTCACCCACCTGGGCACTGTGGCCTCTCTCCATCCTCAAATAACTCCTGCCTAGCAGAGAAGTGCGTACCCTTTAGCGCTGCTGTACCACTGGGTGGATTGTGACTCTTGGCTGTGTGAAGGCTCTGGAATGTGACTCTTGTGGTCCGAAAAAACACCTGTTCCTCTTTCAGTCAGCTGTCTGTATGGAAGGAAAAATCAGCACGCCTCATTGAAACAACAGCAAATGAAAACATTCACGAACTATCAGGCATTTCTCAGACTGCTGCATTTATTTTCTTGTCCTCCTGACTTCACCACTTGCTTCCTCAAATTAAAACCTAAACTACATCATCAGTTACAGGGGAAGAAAAACTAGCATTGAGCTATTCCATGTTTTTCCATACCCACAGAAAAACTAACCTATATATAACACATAATATAAGAAAAACTAACAGCCATTAGAAGAAGCAAAAGAATTAATGAAAATGGTGTCCCTGTAGAGACATGGAAGAATTCTGCAAGCTGCTTAGATGGCAGCTATTTTTATAGGGCTGTTGTTCACCATTACCTAGCTAAGAGACTTTGAAATTCCACTTGACCCTGTCTTCACATAGCAATTTTGAGTAGAACAAGTGGTTTTCTATTAAGATGGCACCTGTGATGGATTTTAAAACTTTACTGCTGACAGAGCAAAATTAAAAAAAAAAATCCTGGCTTAACTCCCTGCTCCTTTTCGAGAAGTGTGATGGCCCTGCTACTCTTGGTGGCTGAGCTGAACAGGGTGCCCAGCATGGCCAAACTATACTCACAAAAACCCATTACAAAGTTCAGTTCTGAAGACAAGAAGCTTCCAAGGTACAGGGAAGAAACTGGGGATTGCTTCCCCCATTCATCCCCACTGGACCCTGTAACTGCTGGGCCGCAAGGTAAAGGCAAGAAGGCATACATGAGTACTGCTACTGACCACGCTTTGCAACTGCTTCACAGGGAGAACAACTGCTCTTCTTTCTGTATATAATAAATGGAAACAAATGAAACCTGTGGACAACTAAACAACTTTTATTAGTTATATTCATACATTCAGTTGCTACCACAGTGAGAGAGTTGTTCGGAAAACAGGCAAAGCAACGTGACACTTCACAGTGCAACTTACTGCTTCCAGGTAATCTTCAGGTTTGGCGGTAGCTCTGCAGCGCACAGTTCATCAAACTTGGACGCATCCTTCACAGGAGTGCTATAGAAAGTCAAGACATCCTCAGCACTGCACATCTGGTGGAGCTGTGAGTTGGGGACAGCGTGACCAAGTTCTGCTGCCAGCTGAGCCAGTAATCGATACTTCAACCTGTTTTCATTGAGGGGTGTCTGACGCCAATTATTGGGAAGTGAGGGTCCAAAAATCTCCTTGACACGAGACTCCAGGTAGTTCTGCATATCTGCTGGAGGAACATAATTTCTGCTCCGAGGTGGGGGGCAGATCAGGCTGGGTTCATTTTTCTCTTCAGGAATTATTTTGTCTACTTCTACTTCTTTTTCCTCCTTCCTGTTGACACCAGACAGAAGTATTTTCAGTCTCTGACTCAGCATTTTTCTATTCATATTTTAATATCGGACTCAACCTAAACTGGAGAGTTTACGCACCTGGTGGACTAACGCACGCACAAGCAAAAGCACATAGGCTAGACCTTTGCTTTCCCCCAAAATGTGGCTCGACATATATGTCTCTACATAGCGATTACCTACATACCTTACCCTATTGCTCAGAACATAAACAGAATATTAACCAGATTAATGTCTTTATAGTCCCAGTTACAGCTCCATTTTCTAATCTGCTGTGAAAATAGGATAACAAGAAATAACAACTACTATAGAAAAAAAATAATGCCCACAGTTAAAAGGATATGATCAGTAGTTTTATCTAGAAAACTGAAGCCCACTTCAAGTTGCTTGCCTTACTCATGTACCACACATACGTGTCATAACCTCATTAACAACACAAGTATGGTCATGATATTGACAATACCAGCCAATAAACTCTCTGATACTTGTCCTGGAGTTTTAGAAAGCAAGTGTACTTCATTACAGCACCAGATACATGAGAGATAATTCCATCAATCATGTAACAAGACAAGAGCTAGTCACAGAATACAGTTCCCACTTACTTACGTACATATATATAACATTTCCCAGAAATCTTATGCATATTCTATTACTTTCCAAGGACTAATTTTAATGTTATCATGAACTTCACAACAGCCAAATCTCAGCTAATTGGGACAGTACTAGTTCTCTTGTCTGACTTTACATTCTTTACATAAAGAGAGAGACTATAAACAAATGGAGATGATTATAGAAGACACATCTGTTCAGCACATATCATACGCAAGGTGTTATCATTTCTCCAGAGAACAGGGGCTGGAAAACACTGAAATAAATGTGCTATCAGAGGGACGTTCTGTCTGCAACTTTCAAAGAACAGTTACTTAAATGAGACTTAACTAGCTATAGAACTGATTCTACTTTAGCTTAAACTAGAATATCCCACTTTTGCAGCAGTAACTACTTCTTCCATCAGTCGCACCTAAAAAGCTACACAGAGATGACTATTTTACATTCCCACTGGTACTAAATAACAAACTCAACACTGCCTTACCCTGGGCAGGAATACAACCAACACCAGGCAAAATCCAGGAAAAGCCCTCCTGATACCAAGAATTCCAGCAAATTAAGTCTCTAAGACTCCTTTTGGAATTTTAGGGAGCAAGCATCCTTTATCAGGGCTGGGCAACATGTGGGAGTCATCGCCACCAATCACGTGCCAGGAGACAAAAGCTGGTTACAGAGTGCATATCCCACTTATGTCTATATGTATAAATTTCTCCAAAAATTCTATGCGTATTCTTTTTTCCAAGAACTAGTTTTAACGTTATTATTAACTTCACAACAATTAAAACTCTTGCTTATTTGGAGCTTTGGGGCCAGCTCTGCCTGACCTTGCATCCAAGACAAGGAGACACTGCGAACAGCGGTAATTACAAAAGAAGAGGCATCTGTCCAGCACAGCTCAGACCGAACAGAAGTCGCTGTAGTCTCCAAAGAAAAAACACTGAAAGAAAACGCGCTGCCAGTGGAACATTCTGCCTAACTTTCAAAAATACAATTACTTAGACGAAACTTTAGTTTAAATCAAAACATTTCGATTTTTGTAACAGTAACTACTTCTGGTGTCACTCCCTTCCCGCGCCGTTACCTGCGGCGGCCCCAGAGCGCCCTGGCCGCCGGGGCGCGGAGGCCCAGCTGCCACTGATGGGTCAACAACGCGACCACCGCCGCCATCTCCAGCGCCCGCCGCGCCTCTTCCCGGCAGGCAGCGCGCGGGGAGTGACGTATTTCCGTCTGTGTCCCGCGCGCTGCATGACGGGAAATGTAGTCGCGCCGAGGGGAACGCCGGGTGCTTCCAGTCGCCGCGAGCTCCGGTAGTGACGGTCACGGCGTTTCTACGCAGCGGAAACATAGAATGGCTTGAGTTGGAAGGGACCTCAAAGCCCATCCAGTTACAACCTCCTGCCATGGGTGGGGGCACTTCCCACAAGACTGGGCTGCCCAAGGACTCATCCAGTCTGGCCTTGAACACCTCCAGGGAAGGGGCAGCTGCAGCTTCCTTGGGTAACCTGTGCCAAAGCCTCAACACTCTTATCATGAAGAAATTCTTCCTAATGTCTAACCTAAGTCTTCTTCACCACAGTTTATATCCATTGCCCCTAGACCTACCACTACAAGCCTTCGTTCCCCAGCTTTCTTGTAGCCCCTTTCAGATACTGGAAGGTTGCTATAAGGTCTCCCCAGAGCCTTCTCCGGGCTGAACAACCCCAACTCTCTCAGCCTGTCCTCAGATGGGAGGTGCTTCAGCCCTCGGATCATCCTTGCAGCCTCCTCTGGACTCATTCCAACAGTTACATACCCTTCTTATGTAAAGATTCCAGAACTGGACACAGTACTCCAGGTGGGGTTCTAAGAAGAGCAGAGCAAATGGACAGAATCACCTCCCTTGACCTGCTGGCCGTACTTCTCTTGATGCAGCCCAGGATACAGTTGGCCTTCTGGGTGGCAAGTGTGCATTGCCAGCTCTTCACGCTTCTCATCAATCAGCACACCCTAGCCCTTAGCCACAGAGCTGCTCACAATCACATCATCCCCTATCCTGTATGAAACTACATATTGCCCTGACCCAGGTGCAGGACCTTGCACTTGGCCTTGTTGAACCTCATGAGTTCAGACAGGCCCGCTTCTGCAGCTTGTCCAGGTCCATCTGGACGGTGTCCTGTCTATCGGGCATGACAACTGCATCATTATTATCCTGGTTTTTTTTTAGAAGGATGTTCATTTTCAAAACTGACAAATAAATTTTTGTATATACACAGCCTTGCCTTGACTCATGATCACACATTCAGCAGATATCTCCTTGCTCCAGTCACAAACACCTTTGTCAAGGTGAGACACAATGTGCTTGGGGACAGGCCACAGGTGCACCAGCCACGGCATCTGTGACAGATATCCAGCAGACAAGCAGGAATTACTTACCAAAACTACAGCTTTAGTTTTGTAAAGTGAAAGACTGTTTCTTTTGCTGTTTTGGGGAACGTTTTTTCTGCTCTCATTTCTAAGAGAAGCAACGTACATAGATCAGTAGGATACTTTTCATCAGAAGCAGAGGTTTGAGAGAACTCAGGTGCATGGAGACCCACAGGACCACAGGTGAACCAGAGAAGAGGTGTTGTTGCTGACTCCAGGAACAGCCTCTGGGGTCTTTTTTGGCAAGTCACTTGCTTTTCATTCATCATTGAGGTCAAGATGGACTAAACACATGCATTAATTTTGCAATGATTGGATCTGATTTGATCTACGTGGAGGAGATTGGCTATTGCTGCTTAAAAGAGTGTTCACTAATGCAAAGAACAGGAGAATGTTACGGGGCAGTGATTTTCTGTGTTTTCTCCTGTTTTCCCCTACTTTCCCTTTCCTTGCTGGCAGAAGCAGTGGGTGCCTGTGACTGGCAGAAGTAGCCTCAAGAGTGAGATGGCTCTGACTGTGCAGGCGTGGTCCCAGGTGCCCCTGAAGGTGGTGGTGGGGTGTTTTCTGGATTGCATGTCTTTGCTGGTGGGTGAGCCACTCCAGGTTGTCACTCATTAGTTGGCATAGCTTGCTGCCAAGCAAACGTTCTTCTCTACCCTTAGGTCTGTTTTTTCTGCTTACATCTCCAACAGGTACATAACAATATACCAGAAGTCAAACTGTGGGCCAAGATGCCTCACTGCATGTTTTTCTTTAATTTATGTGGAAAATGCCATCATAAAATTACTTTGGAAAAATAGAGTTTGGAGAGCTCTAACTCAACCTGTGCAACTCAGTGCATCACATCATGATTCTCCAGAGGCGCAAGAAGCTTCTGAAGGCAGAGTAATTTATCTGTGGCCTGAGTCCAGTGCACTGCTCATCATATAGCTCTCTCAAATTTTCTTAATGTCAGTCAGATTTCAGTCAGAGGGATATTAACATCTCTAGCTGTATCACTGTTGGATTATTTCCCTTTGATCTCCTCAGGGATTCCAAAACTCACCAGCAGTTATGCTTTTGTGACTTAATCTTTGCATAGGCTACTGAAAACCACAGATGTGTGCAAAAGGCCGTAAAGCATTAAGGAATTGTGAGAAAGATATTAAGTTTTGATTACTATTTTATTTCCATGATTGAAGACACAATCAGGTTTTGTAATTCATTATTTTGTATGCAAAATGTGGCAAAGGGCAAAGGTATGTATTTTAATAGCCAAGGAACTACTTAATCTGCCTAGTATTATGGTGACTAAGTTTAAACCAGAGGGAGAGGAGTTCTTGATTCATTGGCAGCTGTGGTGTGTTGTCTGGAAAGAATTCCCCTTCCTTGGAATGGGCAGATGAAACAAGAATATTCCCTTGGTAAATTGTGGGAGAAAAGGGTGGAGAGGTAGCTAATCTATTTTATCCCCTTTCTTGTTTAGGGTAAGGGAAATTAGATTTCTTGTTTTTTCTTTCATTTCTGAACACCTTCCACATTGTGAAGAGGGACAGGATGAAGGAAAGCTCCTGCACTTTCAGTAGGTGTAGCTGGCAGTGAAAAGGGACTGTGTGGCAGCTGTGTCAGTCTTCCCAGACACAACATACTGTCCTCTGCAAGCCAGACCATTAATCTGAAAAAGAAACAAAAAGGCAGGGAAGCCAGTTAGCTTGGAGTAAGAAAGACAGGTGTAGAAAGACAGCAGGAGTAACCAAACAAGACTAAAGTCAGAGAGTAACATCACTGTTGAACATGAAGGACTAGGAGAGGCAGGAACAAGAGTAGCCATCAGAAGGTGACAACGTGTCTCCCTTTGCAGTGAGCAGCTCCGCTCTGCACTGGGGGGAAGCCTCATACCTGTGCCCGCTTGCGGAAGGCCTCCTGGGCAGCCTTCTTGTTCTCACTTTTGCCCACCCATGCTGCCAAGGCAGAGGCTTGCAGGGCTCTCCCGTATGAAAAGGTGAGTTTCCAAGGCTTAGGCAGAGGGGACTGATTCATGGCATTCAAGTTGACAGAAGCCTCTTCTTCACTCTGACCTCCAGACAGGAAGCAGATTCCTGCAAGAAAGTAGTTTAGAGGCTTAGAGACAGAGTGCTTCAGCCACCACTGTGCCTGGCTTTTACATGCCAGAGGAGTGAGTGAGCCAGATGTATGAACAAGGCCAGTAAGAATGACATTATGAATGGATGCATAGGAATGAAACAGGAATCACCAGGAACAGCAGCAGGAACAGTGCGGAGAAGAGTAGTGACAGTTGCTACAGCTACATCCTGAGGGGTGTACTTCTTGGGGCAGGAATGCCCAGCCGTCACCATGTTGGGTTTCAGCAGTGTCCCCTCCAGATACACATGATGATCATTCAAGGCCTTGTAGACAGCAGCCAGAACCTGGAAACAGAAGGATTGATAACAGACTTCTGCTCAAACTTTCACATCAACCAGCTGTGGAAAGATGGCTTATTCCTTGGGAGTGTGAGAGGATTGCGTTGAAATTTACTTTCCCTTGAAATTTATCAAAGGATTTCCAGCCCTGTAGACACCACTCCTTTTGAGATGACCATAAGACCACTCTTCATTTTTACTGGATTTGTTGTAAAAGCCCTGCAAATTGAAGTCCTGGAAGAGGTGATAATTTGTTTTGTTCCCAATCCATCTTATTGCAATTGAGAATACTTGTATTAGCAGTTTGAGTGGAAATCCAAAAGCATGGATTCTGGTTTTGTGTTTGCTCTTATATCATGATTTGACTGTGAGAAACTTATTTTTGTGATACAGTTATGAAGTATCAAAACTGGTCAAAACTCTCTGAGATCTGTGAACACAACTCTGCATAAAATTAGCTACAGATTTTTGAGGGAGAGGAGAGGGGCAGGAATCTCTTACCTTTTCTGTGACATACTGACAGCGCTGGAGATCATGGTCTCCATCAGGCAAGATTTCTGGCTCCACAATAGGCACCAAGCCATGCTAAGGAAAGAAAACCAGGGAGGTTTTGGGGAACATGGGAGAAAAACTGTTCTAATTTTCTACCCTGACTTTGTTGGTATTCCTTCTTGCTGCATTGCCCTTCTTCCTCATTTTTCAAAAAAAACCCTCACAGAGATATGCCTTCCAAGTTACTTAACATGTTATCAGAAGGAGCAGTGAGAAGGGGCAACAGCATCTCAGGAAAGGTTGCTGGAGAGTGAATACCTGCTGGCAGATGCTCGCATAGCGTGCCAGTGTGTTGGCATTCTCTTGGATGGCAAGTTGAGACGGTGTTGTGCTGGTGATCTTAAGCACTGCACGCCACTTGCCAAAGTCAGCACCATCTTTCTTGTACTGGGCACAGCGCTCAGCCAGTCCATCCAGCCCTGCAGATGGAGAAACAGTACTTCACTGAAAGCAGTTTTTCAGGATATATCTCTGGAAAGCATGACACCAGCCCAGGTTACGAGTTGAGTGAGTCATCCCATGGCTTTTGCTGCTCCTATCACAGCTTAGGTTCCTTAGGTCTCACTTACCTTGGATAGTGGTTTCTCCATTTGTTCCTGCTAGGGGTGCTGTGCCTTTATCCAGCTGTAGGGAGAGAAAATCAGGACATGTTACAGAAAGATGGAGATCAGTCTCATCCTTATTATCTTACCCATGGCTAGTCTGTCTCTGCAAGCTGATTGAGTAAAGTATGGGGCTGAACATGCTAAGGGTGCAAAGGAGGGAAATGTTGGAGCAAAGGTGAAGAAAAGAAGTTAATTAGGTGAGAGAAAGGGGCAAGATGTAGATGGTTGGAGGGCATGACTCGAGCTCCATCAGGTGTGGAAAGGACTGGTTTTAGGTTACTGCATGGAGGTAATTGCAGTGAATATTGCTTAGGTAGGAACTGGTGGATGAAAAGTTACTACATTAAATGTAAATATGCCCTTGGTTAATTGTATAAAAGCAATACAGAGAATGGTGGCAGAGATCCTTTAATGACTATAAAGCCAAGAACAAAAAAAGTGTTTGGCAGGAAAGAGTGTAGTCCCGTACATAATTCTCAGTGGAAACAGAGTTTGGAGTGTGCTGCCAGCCAGCCATGTACAAGTACTCACCTTTATTCCCACCACAATGCCCTTTTCTTTGATGAGAGCTGGAAATGGCTTTCCACTACTGTCTTTTTGATAGAGTGTCTCATGGAAGAGGATCACTCCCCCAATGCTCTGGTTGATGGAAGCATCTGAAGAGAAGAGGATCTCTCGAAAAGCCCGGCGATTCTCCTCTGTGTTCTCCACATTGATCTTCTGCAGCCTGTTCCCCATGGTACCTAGCAAGGTGGATAAAGGTCAAACAGAGAGGTGTTAGGCTTAGTTAGCCTCCTGGTCCCAGTATGTAGTAACACAGACCTTCCCTTCTCAACCCATAGTTCATCAGCTTTTTTTGCTATAGATGCAGCTTCGCCTGGTTCAGTTTTTCTTGCTCAGTCAACAGTTTTAAAACGTTTTTAATTTGCTCCAGTAATTTCAAAGATGAAGGAAAATTGAGAGAAAAAGTGCTGGATCCTGCACTTTGTTTGATATCCGGAACTCACCCACTGATTCATCTGCAGCTAAGATCCCCTTTCCTGAAGCCACAATCCGCTGGGCAATGTCTGAAAGAGCTTTTTTCTGCTCTGGAGACAGTGCTGGGAACTGGTGAGTCATCTTGTCTAATCTGTGGAAGATAATTACTGTTACAAGCTGGAGGAGACTGTATACGCAAGATGTGAACCACTCAGGTATTTCTATTGGAGGGCTCTTTTGTGCTTGTCTGGTCCATGTTAACTTAGGCACGTGCCCAGAAATCCATCTGAGTTCGTCCTGGCTTTGTGTGTCTGGCAGAAACAGAAGAGAGAAATGCAGGAGCCACATCCTAATACATCCTTCCAGAAGCGAAGTGAGAAAGACTCTGTATTTTACACAGATTTGCCTCGGGACTGAAGGAAGGTCAGTCTGTCATAAAAACATGTACCAAGCTAACAAGTATGCTCACTGCAGACTCTGCAGACTTCTTTGCAAAGCACAAATGTTTGGTACTGATCAGAAGAATGTCAGTTACCACATTGCTTACCTTTATGCTTTTCCTAACAATGTCCCTGTCCCATGTCTGTGTTGGCAGAATTTGCTACTTTGCTATTTGCCTTCCCATCCCCATCCTCCTGCCTTGCTTTGTAATTCTTTCCTCCCCAAGGCTGGTTTCAGAACTTTTAGGCATTGCTCACTCTTGATATGACCCAGGAATTTAAAAGGGTTCAACACCCATTTCTGTTTTTTGAACTGTGACTGAAGCTTACCAGCTGTAGATACCTAGCACCTGAAATCCAGGTTCTGTCTTGTTATGACAAAATGCTTGATCTTGTTAAAATTTTAACTATATGGCATTATATTACCGTTTTTCATACCATCCAGCTTACTTCCCTGTGTGTATAAGCCTATGAACCTGAGACATAATCTTTTCCCTCTGTTTATCATATGGTATAACTAAAGCAAAACCCACAGCTTTTGTCAGCAGGTGGAAATGACAGGAATTATTAAAAACAAACCAACATATCTCCAATAACAAGTCTTCCTCTAGTGGGCAGGCCTTTGGGGAGAATCTGCATTTTTTTTCCCCCAAACTTGGTCTTAGAAGAGAGTGAGAACATGCCATTTCATCATGTGCCAGCAAGTACATCTCACCACATAAGCATGTAGGCAGCTAAGTCCTCCATCCACTTTCCCTGCACAGAGATATGTTGCCAGGGAATCCTTGTCTTGCCCTACTTGCTGAAGGGTGTAACAGGAAGAAAGGATCAGAAATCTGGCCACTACTCATGACAGGGTAAGAGTTCCGTGCCAAATTTTTCTGACAACAATGTAAACATAGCACTAAGACAGCTATAAATCCATGTCTCTGATTTACAGTTGAAGGTATTTTGGTATTGGTAATGTTATGTCATCATGTAAGATTCAAATAGCATTGTCTACCACTACAGACCAGTCAGGTGCAGTGTCCAGATGTAAGCTTTACCTTTTTCTGAATTTTTTGAGACTAGAATTCATCCTATGCAATTCTTCAACAGCAAGTCATTCTAGATTTAGAGGGAATTTGAAGGAATGTGTGATTAAAACTGCATCAAATGAAGGAGGGTGCCTTTCTTTTTGAAGTGCTGAAACACCTCACTGTGGACCTGCAAAAGCAGGGTTTCCTGAACTCCTGTCTGCACCAGGCTGTGGCCAGAGATCTGGGAAGTATCCTTCTACACTGGTGACCATTTAAGTTCACCTGTAATCCTCCTTATCCCTCACCTGCTTTCTGTGTCCAATGTGTTTCTTAGAAACAGGAAATTGGCTTGTTGTCATAATTACTGCAGTAATATTTTGTGTTGTAACCACTTCAGTCAAAACCGTGGCACTGTTAAATAAATTGCTGCTCAAAATTACGAGGAATCACTCCAGTAGTTCACAGCCTCTGCTGAAAGTCGTGGAAAATTGTGATCTGGCAAGAATATGAACTTGCCCAAGGTCAAAGCTAATGAGCTGCTAAATCAGTAAGGAGATTTCAGAGTTGCAGTTTGGAGGTATGCTGAAAGCACAAGTAGGCGTATCCAGATAATCTTTAACCCATCTAACTGAATTGTAAGATCATCAGTCACTCAAGTAATGTTATTATGGGTATACTTTCTCTCCAGCAATGCAATAAGCAATGAGACTAATTGTCTGTTGTGTCTTGCTTGTTTCTACTGCTTGCATAAAGATAACAAAGAAGCTATCACTCAAAACCATATTGCAAAGCAAATTGCCAAAATACAGAAATACAAGGTTTTGATTGATAGTGCTGGCCCAAGTGAGTACTCTGAGAGACTGAAACAATACTGTATATTTGCACAATGATGAACTGGAAGACAACAAATTAGTTCCAACTTCCATGCAAGTATTTAATTGAGTATGAAGGATTAGGTGGAGATTTGCTACCAGGCTCCCCAAAAGAATCTGTAAGGTAGGTGGTTTTCAGCTGCCCTGCTGAGCTACCAGGACAAATAAAATGCAGTGTATCTAAGTGAAATGATGAAGAAGTGAGTGCAAAAGAGCAGTTGTAAAGCTAATGATAGCTCTAAGGTCCAAAATGTTCAAGTAATTAGGGTTTTATTTTTCTGTGATTCCTTCATGAGGACCATAATTCTGGGGACTTTCTCATTGGATTCAGAAAAGATATATCTGCTGTAAGGCGGTCCTGTGAGCATGTAAAAGGGAGTGGAGAAGTCTTATGCTGCAGTTAACACTTGATACTGCTGCCTTGTAAAGAGTAAGCTCCTAGCACACCCACAGAAACATTAAAAAGCTGATATGTTATCTTACAAGTGCAGGGGAATAACTATTGTACCCAGGCTGCCAGAGCTGCACAGCTCATTTCATTTTTCCTAGAACAAAGCCTGTTATTTGCCGTATTATTCTACTTTATTTGTTTAATTTGACAGATTTTCCAGGTAGGAAAAGGTTGTTAGGAACTGTGTTCTCAGTAACAGTAGGCCAGGTTGGATGGAGCCTTGGGCAGACCTGATCTAGTTGGATGTCCCTGCCCATGGCAGGGGTGTTCGAACAGATGGCTTTTAAGACCCCTCCCAAACTAATCTATGATTCTGTGACCTAGGAGTTGTCAAATTTTTCAAGAAATTTTATTTTTGTTTGCCTACTGCAGGCTAGTATAATGGTTTTGCATGCTCAAGTGATTTTTCAATTATTTGACATTATATGAATACATTTTCTTTTGTGGTAACTGCTTACATAACATTTGGAAAAGTGAAAGAAAAAACAAAACAATTAAGCTGCATATAATGCACAAACTCCCCCCCCCAGCTTTATGGCTACCTCTAGTATTTGTCAAGCTCCTTAAGCAAATAATGTTCTCTGTTCAGCCCCTAGCCTCTGACTTGCAGGAGGTGGGGGTGGAGTAAAAGGGGACAGTAGCTGTAAAAGCAATTATTGGACTGCTGAAGCCTGAAGTTTTTCTCAGCTACCGTAATGGAGGACTGCAGGGCAAATACCTTCATGGATATCAGCACAAGCACTGCATTCTGTTTAATATTAATAGTGAGAACCAAAGGGCAGAGGCAAAACGAACAGCAGAAGGAGCTGACTGTTACGTTGCAATTGAGGGCATCTTAGAAACATTAATATTTAATTGGTGTCTTTTCTTTCAAACCACCTCAAGTGCTGGCATCTTCTAATCTTACAAAAAAACTCATCTGGGTCCTGATCTGCAGAGAGGAAAAGACTGAATTAGAATCTGTAAGTTTTTCTGCTAGGTCTCTTCATTGCCTTCTTTTATAAAATTGGTTCCAAAAGTGCAGGACCAAACTCAAAACAGGGTTTGTATACCATGCGTGTCACTTTCCCTGTCCAGTTACCTGTGAACACAGCCTTTCAACATAATCAGAGTCAGCAATACAAACCATGTGCCCACGTTGCTGCATCATGCACACAGGAGATACTAGAGCTTCCAAAGAGCAGTGCTTGAAGAAGATGACCTTGCATATATAAATAGATAAGTACAGTTGATAGAGAGAATGAAAATTATTTAAAAATTCAGCCTGTCACACATAGGCACTGAATGGATTTATTCCTCATTTGCAGTTGTATGCTTAGGCAAGACAGACACATAATAATTTATGCAACTTACATTCTTATTACACAGGATGAATCTAGCTATTGGCCTTACTTCTCTATGGAGCTTCATTAAAAAAATGTTTCTAAGTAAGTCTGTTTTCTTGAACTTTGGGCAAACCAAAAGGTATGAAAGGCTGGGCAAGCCTGGCCCCATTCTGCTGACAAAGCACATTCTTATCCAGCCCGCAGATGTCACCAAGCTGGCAGGACGAGTTCATACCCTTGATTGCTGGGCTGCCATCCAAAGGAGCCTGAATGGGGGATGGAAAGAGACCAATAGGTGCACCATGAAGTTCAGCTAGGATGAATGCCCAGCCACTGCAGTGATGCCATCAGGGCTAGTGGGACCAGGACATAGCTCCTTCAAGAAGGCACAGGGCCCTGTCAGGCAGTAGGCTGAACAGGGATCAGCAATGAGGGCCAGCAGCATCCTGTGTGAGCATGAGTTTGGCCCAGAAAGCCAGGGGAGAACAAGGATTATCCCCCTCTGCTCAGCACTCTACAGATCACATCTGGTTATTGAATCCAGTGTTTGGTCCCTGTAGTACTAGAAAGACACTAAGAAACTGGAGCGAGTTCAGCAGATGCCACCATGAAGGCTGGGGGCTGGGCCATTTGTGCAGCTAGAAGGCTGCAGGGCTGGGTCTAGAAAGCCATGAGGAGAGATGGCTTCAGCAGCACCTCTCAGCAACTGTCAATACCTACAGCGTGGTGACTAAAGAGGTAGAACCAGGCTCTTCACAGCAGCATGTGATGGGAGAGTGAAAGACAATAGGCATTAGCTGAAACTAGAGAGATTCAGACTGGATACAAAAAATTATTTTTCACTGTTGAGACAACCAAGCAGCGGAACAGGTTGACAGAGAGGCTGTGGTGTCTCTATCCTTGGAGGCTGTCAAGACCCAGCAGAATAATTCTATGAGTAGCCTGGTCTGACCTTATGTCTAACCCCACTTTGAGCAGGAGACTGGACTACAGACCTCCTAATGTGCCTTTCAGCCTGAATTATACTGTGACTTAGTGTGAGAACATATGTTTTAGGGAGCTGAAGCATCAGCAGTGCCCCTTGTATGTATAACTGAGCTCTGAGGGAAGAGCAAGATGTTTCTCCCTGTATCTTTGCAATGAGAGTGAAGGTTTTATTATAGCAAAATGTTTAATTTCTGGGTTTTAAAAAGTGAGTAAAATGAATGGGGGAAATGACATATTCAGACTCTGTCACCCAGAAAAGCAGCAGATGTTTTTGATTGACATACTGATTTCACAATCTTGATAGGCCCTTTGGGGCATATATACTTGCTTGGTTGGGTTTTGCTGTCTCTTGTGAGGGTGGGAACAAGGGTTTTTCATCCTGATATTCTAAGGACTTTGCTTCAACATCCAATCTCAACTGGATAGGAGTATGTGAGACCGGCAGTTCCCTGTCCTGATTTCTGTGTTACCCTCAGAGCTATATTCAAGCATTGAGCAAATGTACCCTGATTTCATCTCTCTAGCAAGTATGAAAGGTTATGTACTCAGGTATTTGGCCTCTGAAGTCAGTGAAGAGCACTCTTGGAGTACTCATGATGGCTAGAAATGGCTGAGGTGGCAAGATACTGGTTTCTTGGCTTTTAAGGGTAAATCTACTTCTCTCTCAGGCCTGGGCTATTCCCAGAGAAGGTAAAAACATGCTGTTAGACTTGCATCTCAATTCAAGTCTTGTAATGCCAGCTGAGGAGGCTGGGTGAAGCAGCAATGAAGGTTTCAGGTAGGCTAAATAGTTTTGGGTGCCAGGCACGTGGGATACTTTTAAGCTATATTAAGCTTGATAGGTTACAGCTTACTGCAAGAGCAGTTTTCAGGCACTACAGACTACCCTATGTGCCCTTGCTGAAGAATCTTATCCTCTGCACTAATACTTCAGAAGAAGACGTGCAATGAACATGCATAATTATGCTTCTGTCAGCACTGGTATTTGTCAGAACCAGATGCATTCTCCAGTTATTCTCTCTTCTCCTTGCAGAACATAACTTTAATTAAACCACAAGCATAAACAAACACATACAAAACAAAGCAGTAGGGAGCAATGTAGGTGTATTATTGCTTTAAGCCCCTTAGAGTAAGACTTTACTTATTCCAGGAGTTCTCAGTGATTAAGCTAAGTTTGAAAGCCAGTAAATGGGTCACAT
The DNA here is from genome assembly GCA_033459285.1 of Clamator glandarius. Taxonomy (NCBI): domain Eukaryota; kingdom Metazoa; phylum Chordata; class Aves; order Cuculiformes; family Cuculidae; genus Clamator; species Clamator glandarius. The sequence continues at coordinate 964,924 of JAUNZM010000965.1, forward strand.
TGGAAGATCATGGCAGAAACACTGAATGCTTTATTTCTGCCAAGCTATTCCTGGGAAAAAAATAAACAAACTCAAAAAACCACTCCCCAAGTCCACTTTAGATAAGCATGTTGTGTCTCAGCTGTTGATATACATACCATTTTTACAGTCCAGAAATGCAGTTATTATACTTACTTGTTTGTGGACAAGCCTCTGCTGCTACAAGGATCTGGTGAGGTTGTTGCAGGCAGAGAGACCTGATCCTTCTAGTCACTAACTTTTATAAAGTTCTTGACAGGTTTTTGCTTTCCACACCCCATTGGCACTCCTCCCTAGGCTGGTTGAGCTCTGTTATTGGCTGTCAGACCACAACTACACACAACCAATGGGACCTAATTTCACTCCTGGAGTTCGTCCCCTTTCATGCTTCGTCACTCTGCCTGGGAATATATAAGGCCATTCATAATGTGGTGAAAGCAAGATGTTTTCCTGTTATTTCAAATTATTCCTATTCTTTCTAAAATAGCCTGAAAGAATTACAAGAGGAAACATGAAAATTGTTTACAGGGGTCTTGGACATTACTTTTAGTTTAGGATTAGTTCCTCTGGAAGTGTATACTTAGGATACTACACATTGCAGGAAAGAAGAGCAAAAAACAAAATGCACAAACAATGCAACAGATAATTAGTTGATATGAGTTACTGTCATCTCAGTGGCTTCCTAGGTGTTACAATGATCTTCCTCACTTGAAAATTTAGCACAGAAACATTTTCCTTTTGTAATTAGTACATGGAAAGGCAAAATACAATGCTACAGTATCAGGGTTAATGAAAATGCAAGTTCTGATTTCCTTTAATGCAGTGTGTGTGTGTCAGAATAATGGTTATCAGAGCTATGCCTACAATAAAGTGGACAAGTTCAAGCCAAATTTTCTACCAGAATTCCAGTGAAACACCTACCCATGTTACAATAACATACAAAATACTCAGTTCCTTAGCACAATTTCTCAGTGGAAAAATGCAAATGCTTTACAACCACTATAGTAGCATTCCAGTTTATATCAAAACACACTAAGCTATTCACCAAATCTGTGTAGACAGACTTGATTTCCCACCCCCAACATATCAGGTCAGTTCTCCTGGAGGGAAGCACAGGGCAGGGATTGTTAGGCAAGCATCATACCCTCAGCAACAACACACCTGTGACCTTGGACATTAGTATGTCTTTACCACAAAGAACAAGTGTTTGTCTGAAGAATGACGTAGTTTCTCCATTTGTTTGGTTCATGTAGTGATACCTTTAGTCTTTACATGGACCCAATGAGACATCTGATTTCTCCTCTCATTGAGCAACACTGTTTTCATTAGGGCACTTCCTCCTTGACCCTATCTCTTCTACAGCATGCCAAAGTCAGTGCCTCTAGGAAATCTTAACAGCTTACACGATGCCAGCACTAGCGCTCCATGGCAGCAGAGAAACCTATGAAAAAGCTGAGAATACAGTGTGATTTAAGGCTTTTTGTGTTTGTTTTTTTTTGTTTTCTTTCATGTTCTCCTTCCCAATCCTTATTTTTTGGCTGAATGCTGTGGCATCTAACATGGGCGTTCAGCCTTCTCTGTTTTACAATGTTTGCTTTATATTCCAGTTTTTTCCATCGTAACAGAAAGATGAACCCCATGTTGTATTATAATTTCTCCACCACAGAGACATGTAATATGGATTAAAAATATTTATAATGAAAGAAGACGTCCTAGAGACCAAGCAGGTGTCATACTAATGGTCTTCTTCAGGGTCACAGAGTCTGAGTCCCATCATGCTTGGTTTGGTTGGAAGGTGTCACAGGTAAGAAAGTTCTTGGAAGTGTTTCTTTCCCAGTGTCATCTGTGATATGGAAAGACAAACTATTAGAGAAAAGCTGGGAAAGTCTTTTTCAACAAAAATAATGTCTGACATTTAGAAATCTCTTTAGATAATTACCTGAAGACCACCTTGCATTCATGACTCTTTCAGAAGTATATGCATATATATATTTCCAGGTGAGTAATGGCTAGTGTGTGCCTTTCTAGTCCTTATGAGCCAACAGCCAGTGCTTCAGGCACTAGTATTATGGGTCCTAGCAGAGATTCTGAAGACTGGGGAGAAAAAGTGAATGGACATGGGTCTCTTCCAAATTGATTATTCTATGATTCTATGACATGATGGTTAACGTTTTCACCTAATTTAGGAATGGGAGCCTTTTCAGGCAGGAATATGGAATGAGCAATCATACCAGATAATGTCACTGTAAGGTTCAGTACTATTACCATGCAGAACCATGATGCTGACCATGCTTTGCAGAAAACAATATGCAGTAGGGGAGCTGAAACATTCATTGTGTCTTCTAGACCGAAAATGGTGGTCGACTATAAAAGATGGATAATGTTAAAACACAAGCATCTAGCATTTTCTTTCACAAATATGGCACAAGGGAATTGAATGTTATATTTTGAAGGCTTGGAGATTTTGCTGATGTTGACTTTTCTATCTTAAGTTAACATATAAAAGTTGACAGAGTATACATTCAAAAATTTTAAAGATACTAAAATCTGTCTTTACAGGTGGCTTTAGTTATTATTTCGGTCCTAATTTGTTGGTTTGCTTTCTTGAGTTTTATAATCAAAGTTTTGGATTTTCACAGAAGTTAATGTAATTGCTGTCTTTGTTATATCCAACCTTGCTGTGAAAGGACCTGTCCTGCATTTAAATTTTGAGTGAAAACTGCTGTTAGATGAAGTACTATAAAACCAATGGAAAGCTTGGCTTAAAGGCAATAGGTACAAATTTTAGAATTGTTCATGTTTCATCAGGTTGATTATTGTCTTTTCTTCTGTGTGTTTCTAGCAGCATCATTCTGATACTGATTTTGGCTTTAATTGCTTGTATTACCTAGCATTTTAAATGCAAATAATAAGTAAATGTGAAGAGAGTCAAACTGTAGCACATCTGAGAAAGAAAGATGAAAAAGAAAGAAATAGATGAAGTAATGTCAGAGATTACAGTCACAAAGAGAAAACTGAAAAAGTTAAAGCTTTCCTCTGCGCTCAGTAAACTGAGTACTAATTAATCTTATCAACACTTCTGCATGTGGTCAGGCCTGTAAAAGAGTTTGAAATTGAATGGAAATTACACTGCAAGTTGGGAGAGTGTCTGCCTATAACATATATGTACCTGAAAATCACCTGGCTCTGTGTATGCCAGGGGAGTGCTGTCTGCAGGATGGGGTTAAAGTCTAATCAGAACAGACTTGAGCTGAGTGGAACCTGTCCCCCCCTCTCCTCCCCACGTTGTGTTGGATGTTCTTCCTGTTTTTTGTACTCAGCAGTCTTGCTTAACTGTGTCAAAGTCCAGCTTGTTCATCCCTATCTAATCAGAGGTACTGTTTATTAAGCGGTTTGTTTTCCCCATTCACCTACAGCCCTCACCCCAATGCAGAGAGCCTGGCCTTTAACCCCACTGTAAGAAATCATGTATATTTCTGACTCCACAGCACTGTCTGTAGACACTCACTCCAGAGAGAGTATGGAGGGTGCTGCGCAGAATGCATTCAGGCCCACAAAGATCACTGAGGGGATTGCACAGGGAGGGTTCATTTGCTCTGGTCTCTGTGCCTTTCTGTTGACATTTTGTTGGTTTTTTGTTTTTAAAAAAGCAAGTAGACGAGCAACAGGCTGCTATAATGGGAGACACTTACCTGTTTATTACCTCTTTGTCTGAGCAGCACGTAATCCCCCAGAAAAGCACTCTGAGATGCTGCATGTTAACATTGACATACAATTTGCAAAATACAAACTGCAACAGATGACTGAAAAGACCATTGTAGATGTGGCTTCTGGACTGCTTGAAGAACACTGGGCACCACAGCAGAAACTCAAAGAGAAAGCAGGCATTGAAGAATACATAGCTGGCTAGAGGCTTACTAACAGGGCAAGAAAATAGAACACTTAAAAATCACCAGTTGTTACACAGCTGAGAATGTGGCATTCATATCTTGCCATGTAGAACTAAGTCGTGGAAACAGAAGTTGATATTGTTGACTTTTAGCCCTTTGATGCATAAATAAACTGGCTTATGGAGAAGATTCTCTCAAAGCACAGGCTGTTTGGACAGACAGTTTGTGGATATGAAAGTACTCAAACAACAGAGACATATGCACTGAAGAAGTACCTAATTCTATATGCATTTTTGGCAGATGTATGTTATATTTAAGATTATTCAGAACCATATGCTGGGACCTGCCATCTGCTGAATTTGGATATGATGTCTGTAAAGCTGGTGTAGAAATAGACGAAAAGAAACTAACACTGGAAGAGAAACTGTCAGTGCTTTTGTAAGTACACTTGTCTCCCACATAAAACTACCTTTTTCACTTTGTGAAATATATGGCCTTTCTATACAAAAGTATACTGAGGTTAAATTCCAGCACTTAATTTTATGTTTACTCCCCATTTAGTCCTCAATATTTGTTTGGAGAAGGGTCTGAACAAGCTGGTGTAGTAAGACCTGCTTTAAGTAGGCAATTGGACTAGAGATCTTCATAGGTCCTTTTCAGCCTGTATTGTTGTAGGATCAATTATTACATCCATGCACATGCATGCAGATGCACAAACACAGAAGTATCTTTCTTATTCAAACAGACTAAAGAGATGAACCTGCCAGTCAGGAAAATGAAAAGTGCCATACAGAAGAGACTATTAATAGAGGATTAATAAAAAGGTTGTTTATTTATAGAAAGTTTGCTTGTAAATATCTTTAGGGAAAAAGTAATTTACCCTGCATCCAGCCAAATTGCTGTTGAAATACCCAGTATGATTTGCAGCTCTTCAGGACTGAGAGGAAGGGGTTCTCTTTCTCTCTTCAAATGCAATGCCTTCTCAGTAGGACATTGGTACCTACTGTAGCTAGAAAATACTCTTGGGCTTCTAAACTAAGAGACACCTATCAATTTAAGCTTTGTGTTCTACCCAAATCATGCTTATGTTGGACATGCCTTGGAAACAAAGGTAGTTTTTGTTTAATTGAGTAACTTCCCCTGAATTTTCTTGAGACATGGCAACTGAGATCCACTCCCCTAATAGAAAAGACAGGGGAAAGCCTTGGGTGTTTGAAACTGCATTTTTAGCTTGAACTGTGGAATAAAATCTAGAAGGAATTAAGAACTCAGGGTAACCTCCCATTTTCTGTTCCAAGGGCAACATAAACTTCTCTGACTTGTCATTTCTAATAAATCACGTGGCATAGAAAACAGAAACAATAGTCAATCTATGTGCAAAAGTTCAGAGGCAGCAGAAGGAATGCTTGCCTGAGATGCCATATTGCCACAGTGGGTGCTGAGCAAGTATTCAAGTAACTCCAAAATAACCCCCAGCAGGCTCACTAAAAGCAGTACCTGTGTTGTAAAGGAGACTTGGGTGCTTAAGGCAACTATTTCAAGAGGACCTGAAGATTTTATTAACCTGCTTCTTGTACAAAGGTGTTTATTCTCAATGGGTTTCTCTGAAACTTTCAAACTGGCAGGTTTCAGTTGTAGGCCCTCTGTGTATTGTTTGGTTTCCCAGTCAACTTCTCGCGTATCTTAAGCCCTGAAACTAGTCTTCTAGTTTAGACAAGATGTCTCAAATTAGTGTTCATAATTTTCAGCTAAAAAGCTCAAGGACACTATTGACCTTCTCTGAATTTCTGGGATGACAAATAAAGTAGTGCTGGGAAAAGAATGAAAGTAACTCTGAGACAAACAGATAAATCATTTCCCACATCAAAACATTTATTAACTGCATGTAGTTAAGTTGGTTACATTTTCAAGGTTTCTTTCTTCTCCACTCTTCTTTTTCCTTCCCTTGTCCAATTCTTTACCTTGCTGTGAGATTTTCTTTGCAAGAACGAGTATGAAAAGAACAGGGCATTGTCCTGGATTTGTACAGTACAAAGATAGAAAAAGCACACAGCAGCGAAACATTCACAGCTGAAGATGCATAAACAAACAAGTTGTATTTCCTCACACACACAGGCACTTAGTGGAACAAATATACAATGACATTAAAATACTGCATCTTAACCATATTACAGTTAAGCCTGAGAAAAGGTTTGCCTACTTGCCACTGCCTAACCACTCTGATATCTTTGGGATTTTCAGCAGCTGGGAATAAATCATGGCTCTGCCTGTGCAATTTTTCCTGTGTCCTCTAACAGCAGAGGTGCTTTGCCTTTGGAACAACATGGAATCCACAAGCAATTTTTACTCACATCTGATTTCCAAAGGTGTTATAAAAGCATCCCAGCTGATTACTAAGAGAGCAAAACACGGCTCTGTGTTGTGAAGCCATTTCTAATAGGCTGACTTGCCTTTGGTATTCGTGTGGTGCAATTGATATGATTATGCACTGACAGCTGGAGGTTTGCAAGTTTTCTTTGGTTTCATCTCTGAAGTTTTAAGCTTTTCACAACTATGACCAGTCTTGTTAAGACCTTAAGGCATAAATCACCCGGGAGAGATCGGAGGAAAGAAAATTCAAACTAGAAGCCTTTCTTCATCTAAAAAAAAAAAAAAAAGATAAACAACCTTCTCTGACCAAAACTTGAAAAAAATATTATACTTCATTCACTTCAAAGCTAAGAATATGGTTTCAAAAAAAGTCCAACTAAACTTCCGATGTAAGTTAATTTGATTCAAAGCCCACTAAAGTCTAAGTGGGCTTTTCATTAGACACCAACACTTTGGTGCCAGCTTTGATTCTGTATGAGATCTCTGTCTTCTGGTTTTATATTTAACTGTGACCACAGCTGTGGTACAAAGTACTTATCCCAAATGCCTAACAACCAAAGCACATTAAGCTAATGGGTCAGAGTGGCTCCTTGATGTGTGCTTTGATTGCTTGTCTTTGTGAACAGCTAGTTTTATTTTCAATGTGTATTTTGCTGGCTATCAGCAGCAGTGAATGAACCACTTAGGCCAAGCTGTGATTTACAGTTCTAAAATTAAATCAGGATCCTGCACAACAGTAGCACCTGCTTTAATATTTCTTTTGCCTCTGTGCTGATAGGAAGTCAAGGTAATTTGTGTTGAATGCCTAAGTCCAATCAGCAACTGATAAGCCCTCATGACCTGGATGCTCTACAACTAGTGACACCAACCAACACAATAGTCATTCTGTGTTGTTTATAATTTCTGTAATGTAGGAGTGAAAACATGCATTTGTGACCTAGATGTGTCACATCAATGGCTGTTTTCCTGTTCCTACCCTCAAAGCTGAAGAGTGGGATGGGTAGAGGTGCAGATAGGATCTATAGGAGGAGACAGTAACAAATAAAGTCTTAGTAAAATTTTGAGGAATCTAAGCAAAATTTATGGTAAAGTTCACATAAAACACTGCTGCTTTTGAAAGTTCTGCTCAAAACCACAGCTTTGAAATAGACAGAGATCAGACCTTAGCAGGATGGGAAAACAAGGGCTTCTCCTCCTCATTAGCTTAAATTTGAAATATTCACTTTGCCTAACATTTCTGTTGCCCTAAGCTGAGGATTTCTGTAACAAATGTAAAAAGTAGGTAGAATAACTGTTTATATTTGTGTGAGACCACTTCCCTAAGAATGATTAAGGAGCGTAGATAATCCATGACACTCAGTTGGAATCCTCCACTACCTTCCCATATGGTGCACAGTGACTAGTTCCAAGTAGATATCAAATGGGGCCTGCATGCACATAAGTTTATTTTTTAAGAAACTTTTAAGAGACCCTTCTAAGACTCTTTTTCCATCTGGTGGCAAAGGATGCCCAGCATGAGCCTCTGAATTCACACACCATTTTCTGCTCAGTGGCAAGTCCTCTGAGCTTTGTGTCTGGAAAAGCACAAACAGATCAGAGCAGTTTTGGGTGATTGTTTAGTCGAAGGCTAGAATACATTCCCACATGACGGACCAAGTTGGGTTCTACCACGTATGCGTTCTCCCCCTTACTACGGAGCAGTGAGTAAAGGGCAATATCCTTAGCAAAACCCTGGCGGCACTGCAGCCCCTTCAGGTAACCTAAGGCACGGTGGGCAGAAGGAGCAGAGAAAAGCATGGCAGGTGTGCAGCACTCAGTGACTGGCACGATATTAGAAAGTGCAGGGGCCAGCCGACGCAGCTCCAGCATGTAATGCCGTCCCACCAGCTCTGACAAAGCCATACTGTACAAAGCAAAGAACAAGACAATGGGCCAGCTGAGGCTGGAGCGCCCAGTTGCCCAGGAGTACATGCAGTTCAGCACAGGCCCCAGAAACATCCCCAGACCTAACCATTCAAGGATTCTCATTGGTTCAGGGTTGATGTAGTGCTGAAGCCTCTCAGGATGGTAAAGCTTGAAGTAGAGTGCATCTCTGAGGTATGGTTTGGAGAGCCGGGCCAACAAAAGGTGTTGCAAGACAGCAAATATCTCCTCCTCTGGCACAGCATCATCCTCCACCAAGAGGACATATTCTGGGTTATACACCAGCAGTGACTGCTCAAGGCAGAAAATGTAGTCACGCTTCTCCTTCTCAAACTGGTTCACTCTAGGGTCAGGGTTCTCTCCAGTTTTGTAGCGACTGACAATGGGAAAGAAGCTGCTCAGCAGCCTGGCATCTTGATGGCTGCTGGGGTCTGACTCCACATTACAGAGGAGGATGCGGTGGCTCTGGCAACTTGCACCACATTTCTGGAGGAGGTGGTGGAAGTGGGAGGCCACTTGCAAGACATAGTGGAAATCATACTGCCTCTGCACAGTGATAATGGTAACCAGCAGCAAGGGCCGGAAGGCGTCACCACCCGAGGCCTCGGAGGCATTCGGTATCTGTAACTTCTCAAAGTAATGAAGGGCAGCCTGGCCCTCCTGCTGGTTCTGCTTCAGGAACTCCTGGCTCATGGGGTTCAGGTGCAAGTGCTGCAAATAGAAGTATGAGTAGAGGAGCCGGTGGCAAATCAAAGGTGCAAGGACACCGAATGTCACCACAGTCAGTGTGAGGAGATGCACAAAAGGTCTGGATCGACAGCACCATCTTCCATACACCTGCCAGTCTTGGTGTAACATGGCTACTGCAGGAGGGCACCTCTGTTCTGCTCATACCCTCACTTTCAATGCATCCTCCCTGGACTGCAAGGTGTCACTGGAGCAGTGGCTCCCAAACTTGTACAACTTGTCCAAGCCTAAAGAAGAAAAAAGATGATTAATGAAATAGGAACTGTCAGAGTCGCAAGACTGTGATTTGAGAAAATGGAAAGCTGAGGGCCAGTTAGATACCACTATATGGTCACAGTGACATAGTTAAGACTTGGGTCACAGGCAAGAGCCAAAGCCAGACCTCTTGTATCTTTGCCTAACACATATTTGAGAGACAAACTTTTACCTTTGTTGAAAGACATGTGCTTCCATTCTGTTGCCCACCTGCTTCCAAATGTATGCTTTTTCCCTTTACTCCCTTGAGTGTGAAGCAAGATAAAGACACAAATTTCCTTCAGTAAAGGTGTATGTATTCTAAGTGTGATCTATGTGTGTCTCTCTGAGATACATATTCCTCTCCAGACCCTGTGAAATACAGTCACAGAAAGATTAACCAGTTGCAACTGAGCCATTGACTCTTATTATTTAATTTAAAAGTTTGTAATTTAAAAATATATGCCTTTAATTTAAAGCAAAATTTTATTTTTTTTGTGCATACATACATTTTAAGCAAACATCCACCTTCACAAAAATCAGATTTTGCCATATTTGGCTTTTCTGTTCTTCTCTGTGCCACCATGAACACCTAACAGTCTGGCTGTTACAAGTTTACATCAAATCAGGGCAACTGGGCTGTTAGGATGAATTCCCTTGTGCCAGAAATTTCCCTTTTTAATCTGCTGTTGACTCTCCCTTGTACTTTCCATTCCCTGTCTTTATGAACTGAGTTATTCATGATAACTGACTGTGCTCCATTCAGTGAAGAGTTCCACCCATTTTTAACCTTCTGCTTTCACCCAGTTCCAATCATCAAATGTGCTCCCAGACCAAAATGTTACCCTTTTTCTTTCTCTGCACTGCAAATGATGTGTGGATGTAAAGAAATCAGTGCTGTGACTTTTCTTCTGTCTCAAATGAATGGACTATGTAGAAGAAACAACACAGAGGACATGGAGCAGGGTCTAATTCTGGGACTATTTTAAAATCACCTTCATTACCATAGTCACAGATTCCTGTACTCACCAGTAAAAGAAACACTTGCTGTTGACATACAGGAATCTGACAGTCTCATATGAAAGATCTTCCACTAAGATTAATGGAAAATATACAAGAGTTACTCCAAAATTTCTTAGAGACCAAGCACTTAATGCTGTGAGATCTCAAACTATCCTTGGATAGACTTTGGCATCAATACTTGTGATTCACAGAAACACGAGGCTTCCAAATTTCCTGTAATTAGAGATAAGAAATTTACACACTGATACATGAGAATTTGTAATTTGTCTTTCCATATAGCTCTTTTTTTTTTTCTTTCTGATTACATAATCCTATTTCACAGCCACTGCATTGTATTGCACCAGTGGACTTTGTAAAGGTCATAAAGGTGATGGCTGCATTTCAGCCACCACATCCAAGCCACAATGATTCAGGACATTAAGGGCTGAAATCCATCAGATGCAAAGACCTGACATTTAAATGCATTTATTCACAAAAAAAAAAATCAGGGTTTTTCTTTTTTTTATTTTCTGTTAACTAGTTACAGACATTAAGGGAATACACAAACACAGAACCATATTCTATTGTTGAACTAGTTGAGCAATTGGCCAATAGGATGAGCTCAAATGCGGTTACATCAGGCTGGCTACCAGTCACCAGCGGGGTCTCACAGGGATCCATCTTAAGGCCAGTACTTTCTAATATCTTCATAAATTACCTGCATGCAGGACCGTAATGCCTACTAACTAAATGTGCAGAGGACACAAAACTAGGGGGAGCAGTTGACATTCTTGAGGGCAGAGAGGCCTTACAGAAAGACCTGGACAAACTGGAGAGCTGGGCAATCACCCATCATATGAAGTTTAACAAGGTAAAGTGTCAAATTTTGTACCTGGGACAGAGCAACCACAGAATCACAGAATAACCAGGTTGGAAGAGACCCACCGTATCATCCAGTCCAACCGTTCCTATCAAACACTAAACCATGTCCCTTAGCACCTCATCCACCCGTGCCTTAAACACCTCCAGGGAAGGTGAACCAACCACCTCCCTGGGCAGCTTGTTCCAGTGCCCAACGACCCTTTTCCATGAAGAATTTTTTCCTTATCTCAAGCCTGAATCTCCCCTGGCGGAGCTTGAGGCCATTCCCTCTTGTCCTGTCCCCTGTCACTTGGCACAAGAGGCCAGCTCCCTCCTCTCCACAACCTCCCTTCAGGTAGTTGTAGAGAGCAATAAGGTCTCCCCTCAGCCTCCTCTTCTCCAGGCTAAACAACCCCAGCTCTCTCAGTCGCTCCTCATAAGGCCTGTTCTCCAGCCCCTTCACCAGCTTCATTGCTCTTCTCTGGACTCGCTCCAGAGCCTCAAAATCCCTCTTGTGGTGAGGGGCCCAGAACTGAACACAGTACTCGAGGTGCGGTCTCAACAGTGCTGAGGGAGAATAACCTCCCTGGACCTGCTGGTCACACTGTTTCTGATACAAGCCAAGATGCCACTGGCCTTCTTGGCCACCTGGGCACACTGCTGGCTCATGTTCAGTCGACTGTCAACCAACACCCCCAGGTCCCTCTCCTCCAGGCAGCTTTCCAGCCAGGCTTCTCCTAGTCTGTAGTGCTGCACAGGGTTGTTGTGCCCCAAGTGCAGGACCCGGCATTTGGCCTTGTTAAACCTCATGCCACTGGACTCTGCTCAGCAGTCCAGCCTGTTCAGATCCCTTTGCAGCCTCCCTACCCTCCAGCAGATCCACACTTCCACCCAGCTTAGTTTCGTCTGCAAACTTGCTAAGGGAGCACTCGATGCCTTCATCCAGGTCATTGATAAAGACATTGAACAGGGCTGGACCCAGCACTGAGCCCTGGGGAACCCCACTTGTAACTTGTAACTGTAATCCTGGGTATAGATACAGATGGGGGAGTGAGAGGCTGGAGAGCAGCCCTGCAGAAAGATATCTGAGGGATCTGGTCGAAGGCAAGCTGAACATAAGCCAGCAGTGTGCCCTAGCAACCAAGAGGGTCAACTGTGTCCTGTGGTGCATCAAGCATGGCATTGCCAGCTGGTCAAAGGAGGTGATTCTCCCACTTTGCTTCACGCTGGTGAGGTCCCACCTTGAGTCCTGTGCGCAGTTCTGGGTGCCACAGTATAAAAAAGATATCAAGCTACTGAAGAGTGCTCAGAGGAGGGCCACAAAGTTGGTGGAGGGTTTAGAGGGGAAGCCATATGAGGAGTGGCTAAAGTCACTTGGTTTGTTCAGCCTGCAGAGAAGATTGAGGGGAGACCTCATAGTATTCTACATTTTCCTCACAAGGGGAGGAGGAAGAGCAGGCACTGATTTCTTCTCTCTGGCAACCAATGCTAAGGCCCAAGGGAATGGCAGGAATATGTGCCAGGGAAGGCTTAGGCTGGATATTAGGAAAAGGTTCTCTACCTAGAGCGTAGTACAGTACTAGAGCAGACTCCTCAGGGAAGCATTCATAGTGCCAAACCTGACAATATTCAAGAAGCATTTGGGCAACGCTGTCAGACACATGGTGTGGTATGACGGGTATGACTTGGGGTTGTACTATGCAGTAGCAGGAGTTGGACTCGATGATCCTCGTAGGTCACTACAAACTCAGGACACTCTATAATTCTATGAGCTCACACTGGCATACTTTCCAGTATCCTCTTGATGCAAACAGCATTGTTGGCACTGTTGTTGAGTTGGCCTCCAAATCTGAAAGTGATGACCCCAGTGGGAAAAGGAGGTAAAGAAAAGCTAGAAGGTACTTTAGTAAGAAGCTTACTTTCCCCTGCCACCTGTGCTGGAGATATGAGCTACAAAATCTGTGAGCCTGTAGTGAGCTCTCTAGGTGTCAGGATATACCCTGAAGCACTAATAATTCCTTCCAAACAAAAAGACCTACGCTTTCTCACACACTATCTTCTACTGGATAAGGACAGATGGGTCTCATGTCTTCACTGCAGCAGGACTGGCAGCCAGCTGAGCTGTAGGGGCTGCTGCCTCACAGATGAATCAAAGGGAAATTTGCCTGAGGTCTCGGTCCTCTGCATACCATGTTGTTTAAGGGTCAGGCTCACATGCATCTCCAGAATGTATGTACTTCTCAGGTCGCTGTGGATGGTCTCCCTTTTGAGTTTCCACTGGCCCTGCCTGCTGGGATAGCTGTGCTGGGACTCCACCTTCTGGTGTCCCAGCTCCCTGGCAGATAAGGTGGAGCAGGCAAGCATCATCCTCTCAGGAGGTATCTCCTGGTTTCACATAAGACGAAGCTAAACCTGAAAAAAGCACATAGGACAGGAAGCTGGCTGTGCAGGTCACAGTGTGATATTCATGAGTGTTATCTAACCTGCTCTGGATTTGCCTCATCAATTACCCAACTCGGTATTTTAAGAGCTCTTACTCTGGTTTTGCAACTCAGAACATCTCAAGGAAAACAACCATCAAACAGCCACTTCTGCTTCTCTTCAGAGCTTCCTCTGCTGCATGGGCTGTTAGCACTCACATTGATTGACATGCTCTACATCAGTTTATTTGCAGAGGAAAACCCTGTTTCAACCTGGTAGTGGAATAAAGAGAGGCTAAAAATGGTCAGGAGCATATTACAGTGGGCCAAACACTGCAGTTTGTGCCAAAACCAAGCTGAAGCATCTCAAAAACAGGGGAGACACTGACCTCCTCCCAACTTTCTGGCTGTAGAACTGGGAACACAAGAACTCCAAATCTAGACAGAAACTTCTTGCTTCTACAGAAGTGAAGCATAATCTTATCTGCAAGACTTGCATCCAGAGTTTATGATCAGTCTGTTTTCTAGTCATTAGGATAGTTCTGACTTTACAGAAGCTATTCTGTTTTCAAAATCTATTGGTAGTCACTTTCTTCTTCCTTCCTTTTTAGGGGAAAAAAAGAATCTAGCTTGTTCTTCTTTAAGTATTTGAGTGGCATTTCTAACAGAAAAATAAGTAAGTTTGAGGAGAAAAGAATCAGAATTAGATTCCAGTGGTTTAGAAAAACATGTATAAATCATGAATGTTAACTATTTTGTAACCACGTACATGGTTGCAGTGGAGGCCACTTTTACGTAAGTTCTATTCAGAACTGAGTCATTGCTTAGACACGTTTAGAAACTGTGGAGATATAAAGCTACATATTCATGTTGTTTCTTTACTTAGATAATCATGATGAAGATTACTTCCAGAAACACCTGGTTCACCTGGTTCCAAATCTACATTCCATCCTCAGTAGTCTGCTAATTACTTGGCTGAGTTATACTGTTCAGGAAAAAGTAAGTTCTGCACATATGACAGAAAAATAGAAGAATGAGTAACATTCTCCTTGGGGTACAGAATACTGTCTGTTGTGCTGAGAAAGCTGATTTTCTATCTTCTCCAAACTCCTCTCCACAGAGATATTCCTGCAAGCAGGCATTCCTAGATCAAAGTTTCCTACATATGTTGAAGCTGTAAAGTTTCAGGAAGCTCCTGGATAGCTAATGTAAAAACAGGCATTTGTCTTCTACTGCCTGCTCTATGAGACAGGCCTTTATTATTTCAATATTAAATTATTCCTTTTTGACTATCTACAGTTCTTTTCAGTGCCAACAGGTAAAGCCATTCCTTTCCTAACGTAAAGAGCACTGGATGGAGTCATGTGGTCAGAAGCCATAAAGTCATCTAAGTGGGAAACAAAGGTAGACTCTTGGAAAATGTCATGGAAAGACCTGCTGTTACAGTCCCCACTTCAGCCGTAACAGTGATAGTAATAACAGCGTTCATACAAACTGTAGTTTTGACTTATGTGTTGATCCTGTAGCAGCATCCCCAGTTAAATCCTGTGTGTGAAAACCACTTCTATGCTCCAACCTAACTTGTGGACAAGCTGCAAGCTCAAGATCAAGGCTCCTCTACTAATCAACCTTCACTGGCAGAGACAAGAGCTTTGTCTTGGCTGTGGTATTATCAGTGCAACAGCAAACAGTCCTGCTTGAATCTGAGGAAAGTGATGCCAGCTTCACACAGTCATGAACAGCCACAGAGATATCCTTCTCTTTCATATATGCATGCTAACAGCTGACTCTTGTGCACAGATATCCTCAGCTTCCGAAACCTGAGGTCCCTGCTATGAGCTGATCCCTGTTAATGGACCAGATGGCCAGCTTTTCACATCTGACAATTTCTCTTGTTTTCTGACAGCTTTTAGTAGGTCAGGTGTCAGATAATATTTCTGCAATGTGTTCAGGATTGCCATGAAAACAGCAGTGTCCGATAGAAGCCAAGCATTCACAGATCAGAACAACTGCACTTAGATGCCAAACTGAGAGTTGGGCTCTGTAGAAAATATAAAACATCCTGGCAAGAGCCGTGCTTCTAAAGATATTAAGCAGAATCCCAATGGTAAGAGCTTAGCAGTTGTTCTTTGATCGTATTTCACTCGGAGGCACCTAATATACCTCTTAACCTGTTCTACTTCTAGCATTGCTTAAAGCTGTTGTTATTATGTTGTTCCTAGACAGTGAACGTCAAATAAGCCCAGTTGTTCCATTTACCTTCTACTTAAAGTGCTTCCTCCTATGGCAAAGACCAGGGATGCTGGTGATGCGCTTCATCTGTCAGTTCTCAGAAGTAAGGTTCTAAAACTTTACTTTTTGTTTCTTATAGTCTATGCACTAACAACATAACTCTGCTATGGTCAAACAGGTTAGTGATAGCTTCAAGCACTAAAGAATTAGCTAGGGAGGTGGAAAGAGTTTGGGGTTGACCCCTTGCAAGGCTTCAGTGACAGAGGAGGCAGAAACCAACGGCACAGCTGTCTATTTTGATCTGCCATTCCTCAGAGCCTGCCAATGAACATATAAACTTCTTCTCTTCAAGCAGACAAAATTTAGGCACTATTAGAAAAATTAAAATACACACATATACTAGAAGTAACCCTGTCCAGATAGGAAATCCATAAACTACAGAATTGCATCTTGAATGTATATTTCATGATAGGCTGGCCTGCTTTTCTCATCTGCTTGTAGTTAGCTTTTAGAGGTTGCTCATAAATCCCTAGAAAACCAGGAGTCCGAAAGATGCTAACTAAGAGGCAAGATTCATGGATGTGGCAGCTGGAATATACTTTCTCCACTTCCCTTAAACTAAGAATGTAAAACTATGTCACCAATGAAACAGGATCTAAATTGAATAAACATTAATAACAGTTATTTCCCCAACTTCTGTCTTGCTTCTTATGTATATTAACTTTCCCCAGCCACATAAATCTGAAGGGACTCTATTCTCAATACCTGCTGATTTCCACCTCTCTGCCTCCCGGCTGTACAGTGCCATGGGAAAGCAATGCTCTTCCCTGCTGCTTCCAAGCAGTAAGGTTAGTATTCAGATCAAGTGGGAGAGGAAGGCAGTCTGGAAAGGAGAGTTCAGCAAGGTAATAGCCTAACACAGACACTTAAAGCAAGAAGTTTTCTGAGAAGCTGTCTTTTAGAAGATGACACCAAAGGTTTACATGCCTTTAAAATTAACTATGCAATCTGATTCTCTACAAATTTATATTTTCTTTTATGCCAGAGAAAAAAACAAGGGTATATTGTTGGAGAATTTGGTAACCGTCTGTGTAAGACCCATTCCATATTTTCTTAGAGATCTCTCTGGAACTCTCCAAAATCTTACATGTAGCTTTTGGGTTGAGCCCGCTTGTGCTTTAGTATGAAAGTTGAAAAAAAAATCAAATCAAAACTTAAAGCCACTGGCATCAGTTATTACCTTTTGCTATCTGCTCTTGGAATCTCAGAGACAGATGTGCATTGGCCCATCAGAAATGCTACAGATAATTATATCTTAACTGTTTGTGTTAATAGTCTTTTGCTGAAGTAAGATCAGGGCCTCTGCATGCAAGATGCTGTTAACAAATAGAGCAAGAGGCAACTTCTACCTTAGTGGATCATGGAATGGCTTGAGTTGGAAGGGACCTTAAGGATCATCCAGTTCCACACCCCTGCCATCCAACCTGGCTTTGAACACCTCCAGGGATGGGGCATCCACAACTTCCCTGGGCAACCTGTGCCAGTGCCTCATCACTCTCATTATGAGGAAACCACACTCATTGTGAAGAAGCTTCAACTTAAAAATATAAAAGATAGGAGAGAATCTGTTTTCCCTGGATATGTAACATAACAGCCTGGTTTTGTTGTCATGAACAAATGGGATTTTATAGTTTAATCATACTGGTAATCCACACAGGTAAATATCTACATCAGGAATTGAAAAAATACAGCTACTGGATGGGGTATATTGAAGTAGTAGCCAATAGTGCAAATTAAACCAATCTGTACAGTTGAGGAAAAATAATATTTGATCTTCGAGAAAGAGCTATTCCAGAGCAGCAAGAGAAAGAGCTATTCCAGAGCAGCAAGAGAAAGAGCTATTCCAGAGCAGCTATTGCAGGCTAGTTTCTTCTGCCATTGCTCTTCTATTCAGTTTCTAGATACAATTGTGCCCTTGGGGCTTGATAGGAAAGCAGCCATCTCTGAAAGTGCAATGCGTAGATTAGACGAGCTACCCAAGTATCTGTGATTTGAGTAGGTGTGATGGGTGCACCTACTCTGGCTGAATGAGGAGACAAGCCAGCCCTGCTGTGTAATACCCAAAAAGTGTTCTAGGCCACATCTTAGAACATAAGGAGTCTACAACACCTGTTATCATGAGCAAACTGTAGCAGCCTGGGTCACTTCTGCATATACACCAAAGCGGGTGCTTTATGCTATGGGTATCTGTGGCCTCCCAAGCTCATTGAGCTCTACTGCACAGCAGTAGGCTGCTTGGTGACCTCCTCTTGAGCAGAGACAAGGTTATTCCTTAAGGCAGAGACCCACCGCCTGGCTTCTGATATCTATAATGAGATGAGTTTGCTTTACATTAGGCCTCACAGTATATTGTACGCTAGCAACATTTACATGGGCATTTATAGCTTAAGTATTATAAGTGTAGCAAGTAGAAGTGTTTGAACGCCATCTAATCATCACTTAAATCCTTGTTGAAATAGTAATTGAAAAATGATCTGACAGTTTAATCAGTTTAATTATTAATTATTGTCAAATCATGTTTAATTATCATCCATTATTGCTTAATCATAATTTGATTATCATTAAGCCATTGATTGTTATTTATTAATTGTTCAGTCGTTAAAAAAAACTTTTAGTTAACCCCACAATGCTGAATTCTCCTAATAATTCAACTGTGACAGTAGCACTGGGGGTATGAGTATATGAATGTGAGGAGAGGGAAAGAGAAGGTAACAGATATGGTGAAGGCTGCTAATGCAGAAAATGTGGCAGCTTTACTGTTATTCATTTATAAACATATAAAATAGAAAATAGTAATAAAGCAACAGGATATTATTTTTGTGAACAAAGGCCTTTAATGATAGGCTTTGAGTTTCCGGTTGTGACAGATCTATGTAACAATAAAAATGCAAAACTCTACCAGGCAACAGTCAGGCTATTGTGAGTCTACCTTGTTTGAATGAAAAAAATGTTTAGTCATATTGATAAGCATACTTTCTCTTCTAAGAAACACTCTCCACTAGCGCTAAAGTGCACCACTGGTTTTTGCCCTGTATTTGTTGTTTGTGTCTGAGGGACACCGGAGCTTTCTCCTCTCCCTCACAATTTAAGAAACAGACCACTTATCCTGCATTGAAAGGCATGGTAAATGGGATGTCTTGGTTCTGTGGGATACTGGCAATCTCTTTGAGCACCAGCAGAAGAAAAATGGGATAAATACAATAGCTGAAAAGTTGTTTGTTGTATTATTAGTATTGCCCTTGTCAGACAGGCAAGAAAGCAGCAGATTTCACACACTCCACATCTCTTGGGCCTTGCGCTTGCAGATCTTTGCTGAACCTTGTGAGACTTTATGGCAGCCCACTGGTTGTACACAAAACCATTTTCTTGGCAACTCTACGAGTGCCAGCCCATCTACAAACTTGTAGTGCACATCAGTAGAGTTCCATGTTTTGCACTACCAGCACAGCCACTAACTGTCTCTATAGCCTATAATTTTAAATGTCAGTGACTTTATCTGTTAGGTTTCTCAGGTTGTCCTCTTCCCCTTTGGAAGAGCTGCCAGGTGGCACAAGGTGACCCTTAAAGCACAGGGATTAATAGCAGTTACCTTAGTGATGATGGTCAAAGAGGAGAGGGCATTAGATAAGAACAGCTGATCCCCCCTCCACACTCAGTCTTCCTTGCAAAACAGCTGCAAACCAGCAGAGACAGAGATGGTAGCTCAGTGCGCTCAGTCCTCAACCTCCTTGCCTGGACTTGTGACGGGAGACATTCAGCCGAAGGCTCCTTTGGGTGGCACCAAGCACGGGGCAGAAGCTGGCTGGTTTAAATTTCTTTCCTTAAAAGAGTTTTGTTCACCTTGTCTAGCGGAAGGGCTGTTTCCTTAGGCCCGGCCAGGCTCTGGCCACCCCTTCTCCTGCTTGCCACCACGCACATTCACATCCTCAGAGCAAGCACAAAACAAATCCTCGTTCCCCGGAGGTTTTCCCCGGCTACAGGAGCCCAGCCCAGCCGGCTCCCAGCACACAAACGCCCTTCTTGACCCCTAACTTCGTGGCCCTCTCCCCGGGCGCAGCCGGCAGGACCCAAGCGACCCCGCTCCACCCACAGCGCTTTCCCACGGCTCCCCCAAACCCGCGCCGGGGCGGGGCAGGCCCTCCCTTCGCCGTTCCCGCAGGAAAAGCACAAACCAGCCCCCCGGGACAGCCCCGGCCACGCCAGTGACATTCACCCCTCTCCGCCCGGCAGCCTCACCCCGCGGCCCCGAGCCGGCCCCGCGCGGCGCTGCCAAATCCACGCCAGGGGCACCTCCCTTCCGCAGTCCCCGCAGGAAAAGCACGAGCCAGCCTCCCGGGACAGCCCGAGACACGCCGAGAGATTGAGATTTACCCTCTCGTGCCCGGCAGCCTCGCCCCGCGCCTCGGCGCTCCCCCTCCCGGACCGCGGCGGCTCCGCTTTCAGCTCTATCCTGCTGCTCTGCTTGTTGCTCACTTCTCTTCTGCAAATTTTTCTCCTCCCTCCTGGGCAGCGAGGGTGGGATTAAAGACATCAAAGCCTGCACATGTGACTACGCCAGCCCAGAGATGCTCAGAAGGAGGGGAAGGGTGATGACAAGAGCGAGGAGCCGAAAACCAGAGTGGGGCGGGGAGGGGGAGGTGTGCCAAAGCAGGTTAGGAAGGGAAAAGAGAATTGCTTGAGCCCCAAAAGGACTGCCGGGACAGAGCCCCTCATTCACCAGCGAGGTGGTTGAGTCACCATCCCTGTGGGTGTTTAGAAGTCGGGTAGACGCGGTGCTCAGGGGCTTGGTCTAGTGGCAGATAGGAATGGTTGGACCCGACGATCCAAGAGGTCTTTTCCAGCGTAGTGATTCTATGATTCCTGCGCTGTAGTCCCCGAATGCTCCGTCGGGAGCCGCAAAACGCCAGCTTGGGAATTGCTTACGGCTCCCCTGGGGCCGCACATACCTCCCCGAAGCCCTTCCCCATCCACGATTTCCCGTGTGCTCCAGGCGTGTGCCAGGAGCGCGTACCGGTCGGCGCGGCCACGCCTTTGCGGCTCTGCCCCGGCAGGCTCCCTCTGCGCGGCCCCCGCCCCTCCCCGGGCTGTTCCATGGGCGCCGCTCCTCATCCCAGCCCTTTGCCAGCTGCTGGCATCACCGTGCGGAGAAAGATCGCTCCCAGCACGCTCGGGCGGAACGTCAGCCCTTCAGAGTGACCAGCGGATTGTTTCATGAGCCTGTCAACCATGACATGTAGAAATGCTACGCTTTCACTCTTTACACATGTGTTTGTTGAGGTGAGGAGGCTCGCCAGCTACACCAAAATCTGTATCCGGCCGTTCAGGATCCAAAAATCATATTGAACTGACTCACAAGTGCCTCTGTCCTGTTCATTTCTCCTTTCCCTTTTCTTTGTACTTAGTTTCTGTGTTCTATACACATATCTTTCAGCCCCATGACCATAATACTTAATTATACAAAATGTTTCTAACTACAGTTGTCTGAAATATGCCTCAGAGAAAGTTTTCTGTCTTTCATTCTAAGAACTCCATAGCTTTGTGTCTGCAGCTCCAGAAAAAAGGGAGTGCATATATTAAAGCTAAATAATTTTCAAGCTGTGAGCTCTCTTGACTTATAGGAAAAATTCAGGAAATGAACAAAAAAAATAAGGAAAAAGAAAAAAACCCCACCCTTGCACTGTTTCAATAAAACACAGTTCTGTTTAGCACATGTAGAATTTTGCTAGGTTTTTTTTTTTCTGCTTCTGTGTCAGTATGTGTGTGGGAGAGGGACTATTGAGTGACATCAGCAGGAACACACCACATTGCACTCAGCATTACATTTCAGATGGGGTTTTCAGAACAATTTGGCAGTAATAAACTAAAAGGAATGGGCCAGAAGGCCTCTTCTTCAGGAATAAATATTTATAGCTTTTTAATTGTCATTTTGTGAGAAGCCCTTCCTTGTAGTCTTCTCTGCTCCCACTTTGCTCACTTGCCTGCTTTTCAGGGAATGCTTGACTTTCATCCTTAAACACTTACCTCGTCCAAACTGGTAGAGGTTCTGTTAGACCCAAAAGACAGAGGGAGGAAAGTCACAAGTGATTTTGGGGCAGTGGCACAGTTTAAACAACAACCTGTCATCCCTGACTGCTCATTCTTATCATAGTGCTGTTTCCTGCTGTGCACTGCCTTAAGGGAGACCAATCTGGCTGCAAAAATAAACCTTTTCTTATGATGGGCTGCTTCTTACCCAGATCACTTCATCTTATCTGTTCCCCACAATAAATGACTTTGTCAGCACAGCAGGGAGGGGGCTGGAAGGCAGAGATGAACATTGGTGGACACAACTGCACATGCAGTAACCTAACTGCAAGCTGAAATGCCCAAAATAAGACGTTACTTCTGATATTATTCAGCCTGTACAATAACAGGACAATACTTTAATTTCATAATCATAAAATAATCATGTGGTGAGAATTGTATCCAAGCAACGGAGGTTCAGCCCAACCATCAGATCTCAGTATTTTCAGTGGAAAAAGCAGTCTTCCCCTCTGCCATCCTCTATAACAGCTCTCCTGGCACAAGCACTGGTGCAAGGGAATGGAGCTAATACTTTATTTTGCTTTCCTTGAAATCAGGGACAGCTCTGGCTCTTCATAAATACGAGTGTTAGAAGCAGGATGAACTAGGAGGGTGATGTTTATATGCTTGCACAATGTGGAAAGTAGCAGAGCATAAGTTCATGGTCTTCGGGGTTGCTGATTTGAGAAGCCTACTTTCTTATGGAGTTGTTTCATTTGTGCGTTGTGCATCACTATCAAAATATTCTTAGCTACTGTTTCATGTTGCTTGCCCCTTCCTGCTTCCTTATCTTTCCTCCCACACAGTAGTCCTCCTGTTTGATGCTTTTACCAAAAGTCAAGGGTGTGAGGCTGTGCACACTCTACTTGATTTTGAGGTATATGTGGTGATTATCCAGCCAACAAGTCAAAAGTACATGTTCCTGTTCAGCTCATGTTGAAGGCTTTCACTCAGTTGGATGGAGATGTGGGTTTTGCTGTTTGACAAGAAACCACTTAAAGTGTGAAGCAGCAAACATATTGGAGTCTCACCTCCTTCAGCTAGTTGCAATGAAATTTGATGGGTGCGTGCAAAATCTGTTAGGGACAGGAAGGAAGCAGTAAAAAGCTGGGGTGCTTGGGGAGAATGCAAAGCTAAGAAAGAAGGAGGAGGAGGAATAGAGAAAAAGAAGGGTTAAAACAAAGATTTTCTAAGCCTGGTGTCCTTAGGGAAAAAAAACCCAAGACAACAAAGTGATTACGTTCCATCAGGAGGAATGCATCGTATGTTCAGCATAACATGTCATACCAGGATGTGTATAACCTGGTTACTGGTGAAGGCAATGAATGCCTCCTCTACAAACATTCTGCAAAGTTAGTTCTGCAGTGCAGTGACAGTTTTATTCTTTTGCACTCAACTACCAGATATAATAAATACCTGATTATTCTTGTACTGTCAGCTGCACAATAGGTATATTCTCCTTGTAGTTATAGGCTGTTCACTTCGTAAGCTAACTTTTAAGATATTGTTGTTCTCTTGCTATGAATTTATAGGAAAAAATCCACAGAGTAGATCAATAAATATTTCCTGCCTACATTCTGCTTTTTTTAGAAGCAGCAGACACTTCTAATGGCTGTCATATTGTATAGGTATACAATATTGATGATAACCAAATTACATACAGTGGCTTCCTCTTTTTTCTCTTTTAGACTTGATAATGATCACTGGGGACAAAACGTGTTTGAAGTCCTTTGTTGTTTACTGGAGACATAGTGAGCTCCTATGTCAGGGCTATTGTATTTGACTTTAGACAACAGTAGTGAGATGAAATACAACTCTAAACGGGTTGAATTCACACCAGCTTAGCTGCCTAGGGTTCATTAATATTCTCTGAAAAGGCTGAAATATTTTGATCTCCTTTTCATCCTATTCTATGCAGTTGTTTATCTGTTCAGGATGAAGCACTCTTCATATTATTTCCCAGGCTTTCACTCTATACAACCTCCTGTGTACAACTGCATTCCGCACTTTTAGGATTATACCACTAACCAATTGATTTTGCACATAAATTTTTAAATACTGTACCTGTAGCTCTTCTGCCTGAGCTGCACACATCTGAAGAGGACAGAAACACACTTGCTGTAGTCCAGTTCTTTTTATAGAGTATTGCATGCAGACACACATACAAAGCTTTTCTGTGCTTGCTTCCTTTCTTTCTTTGATCAAATTGTTAGGAGGGCCTGTTCATAGCAAAAAACCAAAAAAAGATCAATGTGAGCTAAATGTGTTAAAGGATGGCAGAATTTCAGAAGGACTGCTAGTGTGATCACATTCAAAGGAATGGATGTATCAATCAGTTTAGTTGTATATACCCTGGTGACACAGCTTCCTACTTGCCTTGCTCCAGCATTCTGACTCTTGTAGATCACAACATGAGTATTTCAAAGAGAGGGACAACTGTTTTAATTTGGAAAAAGAATTAAGTGACTCCCCAAATGAGCTGTCAAAATACATTGGCTTCCAGTTACTTGCTCCGTGTTGCAACATAGAAGAAAAGTCTGGAACAGCGTACTTTTTTGCAGCGGCTAAAAAAGAGAATGGGGCGAGGAGGCAAACCACAAGATTTCCAAACTGATGATCAGACAAGAATTATCTCCCAAGGACTGCTGGAAAGCTTTTAATTTGCCCTTGCAAAATGGAGCAAAGTTATTTTATATGGTCACTAGGCATATTTCACTAACAAATTCTGTGCTTGTGAGTGAAGCACAGAACATTAGTTATTTCTCTGCTCTCTTTCACTGCAAATTTTAGGTGCGTACTTCTGGAACTAAAGGTCCACTGCTAGCATGAGAGATACAGACTACCTATCTGGAAAGTGTTTGGGTACCACTCATAAAAGGTTTTAACTACACAAAGAATCTCAGGAAAATTGTGTCAAATGATGACTATTTTAAAACCGCTTCATATTGTAAAGGGACAGCATCATCTGAAATTTAAGCGGTTTTATTTCAGTTTAGCTGAATGGTCTTTGGAAGTCTTTAAGTAGTCCATGGCCTAGAAGGGTAACCTGCTATCTTTACTAGAGCAACATTGGCTAATATAAAGATGCAAGTGATTTCTCTAGAATTTATTTTGTATATTCTGTAATTTTCATTGCTGATGAATAATAAGTATTTGTAGATAAACCTTATCTCCAGGGCTGTTTAGTTCTTCAGAGCTTTCATTATAAATGGTGTGCAAACAATCTTTGGTTTATTCTAGAAGACTGTATTTATGACTTACTGAGCTGTGAAAAAGCTACTGTTGTAACTAGATAGCTGGATCCTACGCAAAGCTTGTACTTGGAAAAAGTATGAGGGGCCATCCTTGTGAGTTACCAAAGAGGAAGTGGAAGTAGGTAAGGCATGATTTACAGACATCATTAATTCCATAAAATAAATCACTTAATTATGTTTTGCATTCACACCTATAGCCTCCCCTTAGTTTATAGCATCAAATGTTTCTCTATTAGAGGAAGATAATTCAGGAATTAACATGACTAAACAAATGTAAGTCATAATTTCTTGGCAGAATATAAAAGCCATTTAAACATTTCTATCCAGCCCAGTTCTGGTCAGATAACAATGAAATTTCATTCCTACACCTAGGCAAAATTATAATTTGCCTAGCCCTTCCCAGATGGGTGTCATAAGTATTTTAGTATGCTATAGGATGAACTTGGATTTTAGATTTTTTTTTTAAAAAGTAGTACTATTTGTTTTTACAGCAAAGCAAGAACCTGCTTAGTCCAAGTGGCCACAATGAAGTAGAAACAAAGTTGTGCTAAGAGTATAGTCTACTACAACAAACCAAGCTACAAAGAACTAAAATTTGAGCAAGGACTGAAGCTTTGTGCTTCAAAGGTGAGATTTAAAAATTAGTTTTCTTATTACTTATAAAAATTTGTTAATATGAAGGTTTCTCTTACCTGTGGTTAAGAAGGGTATGTCTTTTAAGACTGAAACTACTGTTTGTATTTTTGCTTCAAAGCATCAATGATCAAAATAGCAGAATAAGATAGAATCATCTTGGAATCTGCAGCCACTATATGAGGAAGTTCAGGGGGTTAGGAAGTTCAATCTAAGCCCTTCTTCCTATTTATTTATTTATTGTAGTTGGCTTTCCAAGGGAAGAGCTACATTCACTTTAAAGCCAAAGACCTGTACATACATATGACAGGATCTGGAGCTTTTATTTGGATCTATGTTCTGCTAAGAAGTATTTTTGTCTTTTTTTTTTTTTTTTGAGACTTTTCTTTCCTTCCCTGTATACTACACAGTCTTATCTAGTAGTCTTTGAGTGTCTGTGCAAGGTACTACAGGGAATACTATGAGCTCTGTTTCATGCCAGCTCTTCTATGGTAACTGGCACTGGGTTATCATGAAGTAACTGCTGTGGTTCTAGTTTCCAGCCTACCAAATGAAAGGCTGACTTGTGTGCCAACACAAAAAGATTTATTTTTCAACAGAATTACTAACGGAAACACC
The DNA here is from genome assembly GCA_033459285.1 of Clamator glandarius. Lineage (NCBI taxonomy): Eukaryota > Metazoa > Chordata > Aves > Cuculiformes > Cuculidae > Clamator > Clamator glandarius. The sequence goes on from JAUNZM010000965.1 coordinate 991,249, forward strand.
TTTACCTCATTTAATTTGAGGTCTGGTTAGCTGTGTTAGGGCAGTTAGTCTGCTGTCAGTATTGTGGATACTATTTTGCTTTGCCCACTCATAGTGGTTGTCTGAAGATGGCATTTATCTAGTTTACTATCTTAGGCTAGTTGCTCCTTTTGAGGTCCAAGTCCACAGGTCCATTTGTCTGATCACTTTCCTTGTGTATGCCACTTGCAATCTCCTTCTCCATCTGCAACTGATGGAGCATCAGGGCTGACTGGCCGAATCTCTTTAGCCTCCATCTTTGGGATAAATCTGTGTTCTGGTATTAATTTCCTCAGCAGACTCTAGGACATGTAACCTTTCTGGCAGAAGCAAGGTTTTCTCTCAGCCCTCAAGGGCAGAGCCTTCTGTAGTAAAAGGCCATGACCTCAGAGCAAGTTTCACTAACAGATTTTAGAGAGACCAGCTACCATGCAATTCCACATATGGCCTTTGCTCTTGGAAGCAGCACATTTCTGCTGGTTAAAAGATGGTATGGGATAAAGGAGCTTTGATCTGTACTATTTTTTGGGTTCATACTCCTTCAAAGAGCTGTGTCTTCCTTGGCTAATTTGGAGGCGCCTCAAATCAGCCAGGTTAGATCAAACTTTTCATCAAGGCTTCTCACTTCTCAGTCCTTTCATTTCCTTCTGTCAGCCCCCTTCATTCCCTCAGGCTTCCCACTTCCCCACCATCCTCACCCATGCTACCCTAGCTGCCAAAATACAGTCATTGTAACAGCATTTTTTGACTAAACCAAAAACATCCCAAATCAAACAAAGGACTAAAGAGTCGAATCTTGGTCTCTTATCTCATTTCAGAGCCTCAGCCTTTTCTTCTTCTATTGTCTTTTCTCATTCCATGCCTTTTTGGCAAGATCATTTTAGGTACTGTCTTGGATGTGTCAGACTTCCAAATTTAATTACATGTCTGCATGCTACCTGTCCAGACACATCTGAGCGATGTATAAACAGTTCCCAATATTTTATCTCAACATCTGCCTTACTACACAGGACACATTTTAAGCCAATGTTTCATAAATGCTTTCATAAAAACTTTGGTATATGCTACTACCCCTGCAATGTAAGGGAGAGTCACTATTTGAATTTTCATAGATCCTTTTGATTTCCAAGAGATACTAACTGATAATCAGTGATGCTCAGCACAGCTCTGGTCAAAGGGCTGTGCAAATCTTGTTTACACAAGGAGACTCAGTCAATTTGAGTGTCCTTTTTTGGTCATAGCTTTAGCACGTTAACACTACGAGATCAAAATTGTCTCCCTCTGTAGACTGTTCCTTACACAACTTTCTTTGCTTAGTTAATCTCTGGGTCTTTGGTATATTTCTTCATACCAGCCTCCCCTCTGCTCATGGTAAAAGAAGTGCCCTTCCTTTTCAAGAAACCCTCTGCTTCAGTCATTTAAATTCTTAAGCATCTGTAGATTGGAATGAAGTATGTGTTTAAATCTCTCTTACAGCTATTGCAAGTTGAAGGACTGTGGCTGAACCTACCAGTTTAATGAAAAAGCAAACCTACCCACCACATTCCTAGTAGACTAAATAATTACAAATTGTTGCAGGAGGTTCTCTGCAGATCCTCTTCACTAATGTTACAATGCTTGGCTCTCCCAGTTTCTTCACAAAAGTATCTTAAGTATTAATATTCCACCTCTTTCTCTCCTTAGCACTTGTATTTATCCTCGTATTTTTCCTCCATATCTGCTGTATTGTTTCTGCATAACAATTCAAAAGGATAGGATATTTAAAATATAAACACCACTAACAGGAACAGATCACTCCTTCTAGCGGGGGGAGCAGGTGTTTCAGCACCCAGAGGGAAGAACTGTCAGGAGTTATCATAGAATCATAGAATAACCAGATCGGAAGAGACCCACCGGATCACTGAGTCCAACCATTCCTATCAACCACTAAACCATGCCCCTTAGCACCTCGTCCACTCATGCCTTAAACACCTCCAGGGAAGGTGACTCAATCACCTCCCTGGGCAGCCTGTTCCAGTACCCAATGACCCTTTCTGTGAAAAATTTTTTCCTAATGTCCAGCCTAAATCTCCCCTGGCGGAGCTTGAGGCCATTCCCTCTTGTCCTGTCCCCTGTCACTTGGGAGAAGAGGCCAGCACCCTCTATTGGCAGGAGCATCACGGAATCACACACAGAGATCAATATGATCAGCGAGTGTTCAATTTATTACAGAGCATCAGAAGCTTTTATAGACAAGGCGATAGTACATGTGACCGGTATGTAAATCTTTTCTTTAGCATTGGTTAATATTATGTGTCCATGCAAATACACTGATTTTCTGATTGGTTAGTATCTTCAACAAGAATAATTGCTAGCTAGTACAGCTTTGCACGTACGCCATGTATACACAGATCCAAAGTTTCTCTTATCAACTTCAGGGAGTTATGTGGGTTTGTAGTCCCTTAATTTCTCACAGACACCACTCCTCAGTCGTCCTTGGCCTGCTACATTTAGTGTATCAACTCATAGGCTGGATTGTTCACATGGCCATTTTCAAGAGAAAGTCCTTCAACATAATGAGGTCTCCTCTGAGCCTCCTCTTCTGAAGGCTAAACAACCCCAGCTCTCTCAGCCGTTCGTCATAAGGCCTGTTCTCCTTATGTAAAATCAGAGAGGAGGAGGAGGAGGGCAATATTTGCATCTTGAGTTTGCAGGCAGTGTGGAAAGCACCACAGGTATCCTGAAGCACGGCCATTTCTTTTTTAGCACCACAATCTAGCTGGCTGCAAGAACTTCCCTTTTAAACCCTGTTTTAAGGCAGGTTCAAATATTAAGTGGTTATGCAGTGTATAGAGGAGCAGCTCACAGGTCAGTTTGAGAGCTTATCTAAAGCATGGTAAATAAAGCAAATACAGAAGAGCATGTACAAGAGCAGAAGGGTGCTTAGCAGGAAATGGGTTTTACTTTCTTCTTCGAGGAAATGCCAAGGTGTGTTGAGACAAACACATAGACCCCAAATTAATAAAAGTTTGTGACTCTCCCCATTTCAGTTACAGTTTTACTGTGTTCATGTAAAGTGAGTCTGCATGGGATCAACACCTGAGAAAATATATATAAAGTGGAAAATATAAGCAAGTATAGAGGAAAAGCAGGTGAAACACAAGGACTGAAAGCTATGCTGACTTCAAGACCTGATTTGAAGTACATTCAATTCACCAAAGGAGCTCCTTTTGTTTTCAGTTTGGTCCACGACTGGCTGCACCAAGAATCAATGATTTACCAACTCTTTCTTACTCGGCTAAGGGGTGTCCAGATGCAAGGAAATGCTGTGGGTGGAAAATGTGTTAGCAAATATTTTGGGTATTTTGGTTTTTTTTTGGTTTGGGGTTTTTTTTTGAATGTAACTTTAAAAAAAAAATCCCTTGAGGTACTCAGTCTTCCGGTTCTGCTATATGGTATTTATTTTATGCTGCGGTACTATGTAGACACAGACTTCAACTAAGCTGGTCAACATCCCCATCCCAGCTGCTCATGGGAAAAATCCAAACCAACAATCAAAAAAAGCCAAACCCCAAACCTTTGTTTTTCCTTCAGGAACTCAGGTGTTCATTCAGCCTGAAGCCTTGTAGTATATCACTGGGTTAGTTTGCTACTCTTGAGCATAGCAGCTTGCTATGCAGTGATTTGCACTGTAGAGACTATACCTTTTCTGGCATTTTCCTGAGGAGACAGCTGCTGTGGAGGTGGGGGATGAAGAACCCCAGCACCTGCACAAAAAGCTTACAGCTGCTTAGGAGATACTGCAAACGGATAAAGCAAGCAGTAACTCTATCAGTGTGATGATGTTTGCAAACGTTTTCATGCTTTTCTACAGAGATGGGTGGAGATGGAGATATTAAACCTAATTTTACTTTAAACTGAGAAGGATAGAATCATTAACATTGGAAAATACCTCTAAGATCATCCAGTCAAACTGTCAGCCCAACACCACCGTGCCAAATAAACCATGTAACGAAGTGCCACATAAACTTTTTAGTACCTCCTGGGAAGACAATGTCACCTCTTCCCATGTTTCAATGCTTCACCCCTCGTTTTCCTAATATCCAATCTAATCCTCCCTTGGTGCAACTTCAGGACATTTCCTTTTGTCCCATCACTCATTACTTGGGAGAAGAGACCAGTACCCACCTCACTACAACCTCCTTTCAGGGAGTTTTAAAGTCTCTTCTCAAATTCCTCTTCTCCAGGCTAAACAATCTCAATTCCCTCAACGGCTCCCCATAACACTTGTGCACCAGACCATTCACCAGCCTTGTTGCTCTGGCACCTTAATGTCTTTCCTGTACCAAGGGGCTCAAAACTGAACACAGCATTGGAGATGTGGCCTCACCAGCACAGAGTAAAGGGACACAATCACTTCCCTGGTCCTGCTGGCCACACTGTTTCTGGTACAGTTCAGGATGCTGTTGGCCTTCTGGCCACCTGAGCACACTGCTGGATCATGTTCATCCTGCTGTTGACCAGCACCTGCAGGTCATTTTCTGCTGGGCAGGTGTTCAGCCACACTTCCCCAAGCCTGCAGCGCTGCATAGGGTTGTTGTGACCACAGTGCAGAAGCCAGCGCTTCATCCCATTGTTGAACCTCATCCCATTGGTGACAGCCCACTAATCAAGCCTGTCCAGATTAGCCTGTTGAGCTTCCCTCCCCTCAAGCAGGTCAACATTCCCACCCAATTTGGTGTCCTCTGCAAGCTTACTAAGAGAGCGCTCGATCCCCTCATCCAGATCACTGATAAAACACCGAACAATACTGGCCCTCACACTGAGCCCTGGGAACACTGCTTGTGACCTGGGTTATCTCCCTTCAGCAGGACTCAGTGTGGAGGAAAGAGATACAAAATGTCTGCTTGCAGTGAGTGAAAAAAACACCACTTGCTGAATTAGCAGGAGAAGAAAGTTGCTATTGAAAAACACCTTTTGGTCTCTGGTACAACTATAATAAGAATTGTTACACCGTGCTTTGACCTTGAGCTTGTTACATTTAACACCATAGCCTTTTATTTTAGTTCTAATGAGAAATTACAACGGAATGTAACATCTGGGTTTAAGAGTATAAATAGCATCTCTTTGTCTTAATAAACATCTCTGGTTACAGCAATAACTGAGTCTATGCCTCATATGCCACATCTCAGGGCTCTGCCACTGTACTTTACTCTGCCAAGAGCGTGCTCACCCAAGCCACAAGCTGCCAGATTCCCTAGGGGAATTTGGAGGGAGACAGTTGATACCATGAAAAGCCAGACTAAATAATGAATGTAAATTTGATTATTAAGTAAGATATTCTTTAATGCCATGGTTGGCATGCAGGAGATCGCTCCACCTAATGTGTGCGCATCGTCCAGTACTATTCACAAAGGCTGTATACAGTCAAAGCATACACATTCATCACTTTTCCTGGAACAATTGTGTCTATTAAAATCAGTTCCTGGAACTTACTTACATAAGTTTCTTCCCTTTGGCACAACCCGTCTGGGGTTCGTCTTCAGGGGTCTCTAGATGAAGGCAGTAGATCTTCCTCACAGATGAACTTTTCAACTCTCCTTCCACATGCTGTTAGACTTCTTGGGCACCTCTTCAATGTTGCATCTGGCCCTGGCTGGTTCTTCTTTCTCTTATCATTGTGCTAGTCCTTGTTTTCTGGCTTAATTAGACAGAGTCACATTCTTTCGCATTCTTTCTAACTGCAGCCTTGTTAAAAGTCCTTATTTAACCTTAAGTATCCAGGCACCAGCTAGATAAAAATTATTATTCAAGCTAACACTACATTTTAGCACTAAAATCCCCAAATCTATATATAGTATTCAAATACATTATAGGTTAGCAGTTTCTAACAAATAATTTCTTCCTTCACAATGTGAGAAACTTATTAGTTGGTAAAATATTGACAAGGACAAAGTCTTCCAAGTAAAGGCAATAATATTTTCATTTTATAATTCAACTCTGAATGGGATGCTTTCTAGAAAAGGCATTCCATCTTACAAAAGCAGTGGGTATATAGACCAGTTTTAGACAAAGAACCATGTAAGTCCTCAAAGAATGTTTATTTTTGGTAGGTTATCCATCCACCCCTGGAGACTCCCCTCAGGTTACCTCCTGACCCAAGACAATGATATCTCACAAGTCAGTTAAGCACATCAATAAATGCTCACAGCCCGAAGGCAGGTTCTTTCTTGACTGAAAACAGCTACTTCTTACAAGGCCATTGATTACACAGAATCACTAGGTTGGAAAAGACCCATAGGCTCATTGAGACCAACCATTTCTATCAACTACTAAACCATGCCCCTCAGCACCTCATCCACCCATTTTTTTAAACACCTCCATGGAAGGTGACTCAATCCCCTCCCTGGGCAGACCGTTCCAGTTCCCAGTGACCCTTTCCATGAATTTTTTTTTCTGATATCCAGTCTGAACCTCCCCTGGCGGAGCTTGAGGACATTCCTTCTTGTCCTATCACCTATCACTTGGAAGAAGAGGCCAGCACTCTCCTCTCCACAACCTCCTTTCAGGTAGTTATAGAGAGCAATGAGGTCTCTTCTCCAGGCTAAACAACCCCAGCTCTCTCAGACGTTCCTCATAAGGCCTGTTCTCCAGCCCCTTCACCAGCTTTGTTGCTCTTCTCTGGACTCGCTCCAGAGCCTCAACATCCTTCTTGTGGTGAGGGGCCCAGAACTGAACACAGGATTCAAGGCTCGGTCTCACCAGTGCTGCGAACGGGGCAGAATCACCTCCCTGGACCTGCTGGCCACGCCGTTTCTGACACAAGCCACTTTCTTGATTCTGACACAAGCAGAACCAAGCCTATCAATAAATTCCTGCAACTCTAAGAGAGTGTTTATTCTTTCCGGCTTTTCATCCATGCCTGGAGATTGTCTGCCTGTCATCTCTTGATACACAAGACAGATTCATATGACGGGACAGTTATCGCGCTCTCCCACTCCGCAGCGCCCTCCCGCAGCCCGTGGCGAGGCGGCCCCACCGCCGGCTCGGCCATCTTAGGCTCGGGTCCGGGCGGTGTCGTCACCGCGGCTGCCATGTCGGGCGAGGGCAAGCGGCGCGGAGAGGAGCCTCCGAGACGGGTGAGGGCGCTTCCGCCGGGCGGGAGGGAGTGCGGAGAGGCCTGGTTCTGCGGTGGGGTCGGTGAGGCGGCGCGGCCTGGTTCTGCGGTGGGGTCGGTGAGGCGGCGCGGCCGGGGGTACGGGAAGGGACGGGGTACTGGGTCGAGGAGGGATAGGGCTTTGGTGGGGACGCAGGGGTCGGGAGGGGGCACGGGAGCGCGAGTCTGGCGGCGGGACGGTAGTCGGGGAGGGGAGGCGGCCTGGGCCCTGATTGGGGGGCGGGGGCGCGGGTCTCTGTGGGGGGAAGGAGACTGGGGGCGCGGGTCTGTGTGGCAGCCGGGCCGGGGGAGCGGGTCTTTGTGGGGAGAGGGGGGACAGGGACTGGCTGGGGACGTGGGGGGTGCCCGCGGGAGGCTGCCGGCGATGACGGGACCGCGGGGTCCGCGCTGGGCACGGGGGATAGGGTATAGGGCAAGCTCCGTGCGTTTGGAGTAGGCTGCTTTAGCTGAAGGCCGGTCCCAGGTCGTGTACTCCAGGGCTCGGTGCTGGGTCCAGCCCTGTTCAATGTCTTTATCAATGAGCTGGATGAAGGCATTGAGTGCACCCTCAGTAAGTTCGCCGATAACTCTAAGGTGGGAGAAAGTGTCGATCTTCTGGAGGGTAGGGAGCCTCTGCAAAGGGATCTGAACAGGCTGGACTGCTGGGCTGCGACCAGTGGCATGAAGTTTAACAAAGCCAAGTGCCAGATCCTGAACTTGGGACGTAACAACCTTGTGCAGTGTAACAGACTAAGGGAAGAGTGGTTGGAAAACTGCCTGGAGGAGAAGGACCTGGGGTGGGAAGTGTAGGTTAACAGGCAACTGAACATGAACCAGGAGTGTGCCCAGGTGGTCAGGAAGGCCAATGGCAGCATGGCCAGCAGATCCAGGGAGGTGATTCTGCCCCTGTGCTTGGCACTGGTGAGGCTGCACCTTGAATACTGTGTTTAGTTCTGGGCCCGTTGCTAAAAGAAGGATGTTGAGGCTCTGGAGCATGTCCAGAAGAGAGCAACGAAGCTGGTGAAGGGGCTGGAGAGCAGGTCTTACAAGGAGTGGCTGAGGGAGCTGGGGTTGTTTAGCCTTGAGAAGAGGAGGCCTTACCACTGCCTAAAACTCCCTGAAAGGAGGTTGTGGAGAGGTAGGTGCTGGTCTCTTCTCCCAAGTGACAGGGGACAGGACAAGAGGGAATGGCCTCAATCTGCACCAGAGGAGGTTCACATTGGACATTAGGAAAAGATTTTTCACAGAAAGGGTCATTGAATACTGGAAGAGGCTGCCCAGGGAGATGGTTGACTCACTGTCCCTAGAGGTATTTAACAAACAGGTAGATGAGGTACTGAAGGATATCGTTTAGTGTTTGATAGGTATGGTTGGACTCAGTGATCTCAGGGATCTTTTCCAGCCTGGTGATTCTGATTCAATGATTCTTACAGGTGTTTGGGGAGCTCCAAAGGGCTGTGGACAAAAAAAAAAAATAATTGAAGGTGTAGAGAGCGGACAGTGTGTGTAGGAAGCTGGTTGTTGAGCTTTGAAGGGCTTCCTTGACAAGAGATACCAGAACCCTAGGAAAGGGCCCAGAGGTGGTTGTTTGGCACAGATTCACAGAATCATAGAATCACCAGGTTGGAAAAGACCCACCAGATCATCAAGTCCAACCATTCCTATCAATCACTAAACCGTGCCTCTCAGCACCTCATTCACCCGTGCCTTAAACACCTCCTGGGAAGGTGACTCAACCACCTCCCTGGGCAGCCTGTTCTAGATTGTTGAGGGGGCACTCAGTGTTGGACCTGGGGGTGTTTGTTCTCTGCAGGTGACTGGCAGTTGTCTGAGTTGATGGTTTTTGGCCAGTGGTAGGTGTGGGGAGTGCCGGGCCAAGGTATGTTTTCATATCCATGTAAGAGGGTTTTAACTATAAGAGGGAAATTAAGACAAAACTAAGTTGCTGGTGGGGGAGACAGTCCGTCTCCATTGAGTCAGTGTGGCCTTTTTGGGAGAGAGGAGCGTGCATCAGAAAGAGCATGGCCAGCAGGTCAAGGGAGGTGATTCTCCCTCTCTACTTCTCTCTTGTGAAACTCCACCTGGCATAGTGTGTCCGGTTCTGGAATTCACAGAAGGATATGAAACTGTTGGAATGGGTTTAGAAGAAGGCCATGAAGATGATGATAGAATCTTTATAGAATCATTAGGTTGGAAAGCTACTAGGCTGGACTAATAGTAGTAATTAGGTTGGAGTACTGTGTCTAGTTCTGGAATCCTTAATATAGGAAGGATATGGAACTGTTGGAATGGGTCCAGAGGAGGGCTGCAAAGATGATCAGAGGGCTAGAGCACCTCCCATATGAAGACAGGCTGAGAGAGTTGAGGTTCAGCCTGGAGAAGAGAAGGCTTTGAGGAGAACTTACAGTGACCTTTCAGTATGTGTAAGGGGCATACAAGAAAGATGGGGAGGGACTTCTTACAAGGGCATGTAGTGATAGGACTACTGGGAATGGCTGTAAACTGGAGAGGGGCCAATTTAGACTAGACATTGGGAGGAAATTCTTCATGATGAGGGTGTTGAGACACTGGCACAGGTTGCCCAGGGAAGCTGTGGATGCCACCTCCCTGCAAGTGTTCAGGGCCAGGCTGGATGGGGCCTTGAGCAGCCTTGTCTGGTGGGAGGTGTCCCTGCCCATGGCAGAGAGGTTGGAATGAGATGATCTTTACAGTTTCCCAACTCAAACCATTCTGTGATTCATTCTATGGTATTATTTTACCAAATAGTTGTTTTGGGAACTGCAAGAAATGCTGTTCAAAGATAACAAAAAACCGTGTTGAGGGTCATCAAATACTGAGATAGGTTGCCCAGAGAGATTGTTAAGTTTCTGCCTATTGAATACTGGAAAGCTGACTGGAGAAGGCCCTTGGCAACCTGTGATGTCTGACCCTGCTTTATTCAGGAGCACGGAGCAGGTGCTCTTCAGAGATCCCTTCCAGTCTCAACTGTTCTGTGACTCTGTTAACTAGTAGTCCAGAACTTTCCAGATGGTGTTAACTTTGGGATAAATACTCTTTAGACATGTCTATGTCTCTCCTGATACACAGGAAAACTCTTGAAATGCATCTCTGCAAACCTTGGCTTGGAATCCCCATTCAGTTCCATAGGATTTGTAAGGTCTCTATGAAATCTCTTGCAGGGATCATCTTCAAGGTGTTGCTGCCCTCTGCTTTAACTGTTTTTGAATGTTGATATAAAAAGAACAATTTGGCTGGTGTGAAGTGAGCTGGTGGCATATATACACAGTCTCGATTACCTGTTAAAGTCTAATCTGGATAATTTTTGTTAGTACAAAGAGAGATCAAAAAAGCTGAGACTGAACCTGCATGAGGATTTTTTTCCAAAGAGTGTGGTAAGGTACAGTGCTTCCATTTTAACATTGCAAAGCAGTGGATTTTTTTTTTCCTATCAGCTTGCTGTTTGCTGTGCTATTTCTAGTGATGTCCTTTAAAACTTAACATTTGACCAGTATTTTCCAAAACCTTTTGAGTTAGCAGGTCTGTACTGTTTGAGGCATTCTGTTACTGTGATGGATCAGTATGTTAAAAACTTTAAATTGAATTAATTGTGTGGATATGTGTTTGCTGCTTTTATTTAATAGTATTCTTTTATGTACAGGAAGAACTTAGAGAAGACAGGAGTCTATATGCTCCAGCCACCATGTCTGGAATTGGCAATAAACGGACAGCTGGAGACCCTGGCCCTTCTGCACCTCCAGAGAAGAAAGCAGGGGTTGAAGACTCGGGGACCACAGTGGAGACCATTAAGCTTGGTGGCATTTCCTCAACGGTATGTCTTCTTTGCACACCCCAACTCAACCTTTTGGTTTTTTTTCATCTGATAACAAAAGTACCTCTTTGCCTTCTGTATGAGCCCAGTGATCTGGCTTGTGTGGAATATGCCCTGACTTGTGCTTGTGCTTTTGCACAGGAGGAGATGGACATCAGGACCCTGCAGGCCAAGAACCGGAAACTAGCAGAGATGCTGGACCAACGGCAAGCCATTGAAGATGAGCTACGGGAGCACATTGAGAAGCTAGAGCGTCGGCAGGCCACTGATGATGCCTCACTGCTGATTATCAATCGATACTGGAATCAGGTGAGGCACGTGTGTTGTTATTTTATATACACTGTTCTGTTCCACTGCATTCCTTTTATTCATATCCATTCTTTGTTCTGCCTTGCCTGTCTTATTATTCAGTTTGATGAAAATATACGAATCATCCTTAAACGCTTTGACCTGGATCAAGGTCTTGGAGACCTTTTGTCAGAAAGAAAAGCGCTGGTGGTACCAGAACCTGAACCAGACTCGGACAGTAATCAAGAGCGCAAAGATGAGAGGGAACGAGGTGAGGCACCTAGCTGTGGACAGTGCAAAACATGGATTCTAGCCATGGACAATTTCCATGTCCCTTTCTGAAGGCTGACAGAGGCTCTCTGATTGTGAAGACTAGTGCTATGTTGCCTGCCAGAGCCCATTAACTTTCTTTGCACCTCTTTCTGTTCCCAGGTGAAGGACTGGAGCCAGCATTCTCCTTCCTAGCCACTCTAGCCAGCAGCACTAGTGAGGAGATAGAATCTCAGCTGCAAGAGCGTGTAGAGTCCTCACGCCGTGCTGTTGCCCAGATTGTGACAATGTATGACAAGCTGCAGGAGAAAGTGGACGTGCTGACCCACAAGCTGAATAGTGGAGGTATGACCAAGATGGGTGATTCCTGGCTGATACTCAAGAATCTTCATCTTCCCTCGGCTTAGATGAGATTCTGCCTTGTAAGCATTAAGGCCTGCTCCTTCTTGTGGTCTTTAATCTTCTGAAATAAAACAACTTAGCTTTCCAGACTGTCAATAACCAAAACCTGTAATAAAGACTAGTACTGCATGCCAGAAGGGTATCATAACTGTCTCTACATTTGAAGGCCGAAAACTTTGCTAAGTGTGTTTGGTGAAGGAAAGGACTTGTTTCTTCCAGTAGTGTGTTCATGCACCTCATAATTTACAGATTACATTTGAGCCTTATCACCCTGCTGCCCTCAGTTACTGTGTGAAAGGCTTCATGCTTGCAAGAAGTGAAATCAGTACTGCAAACTGATGTTGGACATCTCACTTACAGTTCAGTAAAAGGTGTAGGAATAACGAGCTCCTCTGTTTCCCCTGAGTTTTGAGCAAGATAGTAGCCATCTAATGTCATGGTTTGCTTAGTGTAGCTGTCAGTTCTGTACATGAAGCAGAGTTCTGCGGAAGAAAGCAAAGTGACCGACTTCTGAAAATTAATGTAGCACTTTGAAATTACAGTCAAGTGAGTCTGAAAAAAATCCTCTAGCTTAAGGTTAGGATTTAATTTCTTTGAATGAAAATTTGAGTGGAATATTGACCTGCTGTTGACTGGGATTCTGTCCAGAGTGTTCTATATGGTTTGATCGAGGACTCTAGCAAGTCTAGCATTGGTGTCACGAAGCATTACTGTTTGTAGCTGACAGTCTGAAACTCTTGTAGCATTGGCATTAGGGCAGTGTAAACCTGTTCTCAGTTGCTGTAGTTGTCTTCTGGTGTATCAGCCTTTTGTTCTGTGAATGCAAGTCAAAGCTCAGTGTGGCTGGAGATCAGACCCTGGAGAGATACAGTAAGCAGCAGTTAATCAGATGTTTCCTGTTTTGTTTTCGTTTTTCCTCTCTTTGCTGTTTAAGGATTAAAAGCAATCTTGCTTGATTTCTGTTCATCTCCTTTTCTTCATGCATCTTTCAGATATTTCATTGATGGAGGAAGCAGTTCTGGAGCTTAATACCTACCTTTCCCATGAAAATGGACGGCTGCAGGAGCTGGCTGATGTTCTTCAGGAGAAGCATCGAATCATGTCTCAGGAGGTAAAAAAAAGAGAGACAAGGAAAATGGCTTTGGGGCTGTGCTTGGAATAATTTCTGGTTACTGTAGTTTGGAAAGCAGGTTATTGCCTTAAAGAGGGACAGGAACAGCAAGGTTTGCAAGTTGCCTTCTGAAGAAAGGTTATGGAAAGGGTGTTTTTTATGTGAGTTGTACATAAATTTCTTATGTGATTTGGGTTGATTTGCTTGTTACATCACCAGTGATTCAACCAGTGAGTTGAATGGGTTTAATTTTAAAATAAATCAGAGCAGAGGAAGTCGTAAGGTGATGCTGAGGTGTTTGTATAAACATCTGAGGCATGTCAAGAGACAGGCATTTAGATTTCCTTAGTTTCTCTGGGTCACGTATGAAAGTGTAACAGCATTAACTACGAGATGATCCCAGTCATTAAGTGTTATAGGCAGTGTTTGTTTCAGATGTTTCAGTTCCCTTAACTGTTAAGTTCCCTTAACTGTTAACTGTTAATGCTGGCCTTGCTTGATGCTATACCATTGTCACACACTTATATTGTTACAACTCTAAGTTGAGAATATAAGTTTAAGTCTAGACCAATATTAGCGTCCTATAAGGGTTTGTGAGGGACTATACAACCTTTCTGGAGTTCAATGATAAAGCCTTTTTAAATGTTCCCACCAGGTTGCTGCAGGTGAAGTTTTGCAGACACTCAGGTGCTCGGAGTGCTTGGATCCATGATGTTATGTTGATGTCAGTGAGGGTCTCAGACCAGCTGAGAGGGAGCTCCAATTATCACCTGCTCCTCTCATGCTCTTATAGTCCCTTCTGGAATGGTAACATCTAGGGTATCAGCCAGCCCAGCTCCTTATCTTCTTTACCTTTTGGCCAGTGGCACCACTGGTAAGGAGTCATGGTGGGTTGCTTTGGCCCCCCTTCCAGTGCAACCTGAAGCAGTGTAGGGATCCAAAAACACTCCAGGGTCATACATCAAACCATTTCCAGCACACAAAAACTTATGGCTTCCACATCCATTAGTCATCCAAGTACAACATATATTGGTTTCTATTAATGAATCTTATTAATACTTCTGTTTTCAGGGTGACCTTTGATTCTTTTATTCTGTGACTGGTGTAACTCTACATACCTGTGCTGATATGCGGGGGCGGGAGGGTGACCAGAAGCCGGTTTGGTCATCCTGATAGGTAGATGAGTGATGGAAACATAATGGCTAGCTCATTCTCCCTGATGCATCCTTGTTGCACGCGTGGGCTTTGATGTGGCTGCTGATGTGGAGTGACCACTGATGTGGAGTGGCCACCAGAACTCTGTCTTGTCCCTTTCCACCCTGTGGCTCGGCAAAGCAACAGCCTTCTTCAGCAGCTTCAAGGGTGGGAAGGATATGTCATTTCCACCCGCTGGCTTCGTCACTTGTATGCCTATTAAATTTCAAACTATTGAGGAGCATCATGTCAAATGCCATGATAGTTATCCTCGATAGCAGGGTTCATGTCATATTCAGAAGTGATCATTAAAGCATTCACATATTTGACTACTAGATTCACAAAAATTCCTTAAAAAATTCACAAAAATTCACTAGATTCACAAAAATTCACAAAGATTTCCTTAAAGCAAGTTATCCAACCTGGAATACTAATCCCAAATTTTGGTACTCATTTTTAGAGGAAAACAATGGTATTTTTTCCTCAAAGGATAAGGAACTAGTAGAACACATTATAATTATATAGTGGTAACATAACAGTCAAAGAGTTAAACATTAAAAGCTGTCTTTACTTTTTCATTTGTAATATTTTCCTTAGACCTCAACAACAAATTTTGCACTGCCTTAAGAAATTGGAGCAGTGTAATTGTGACACAAACATATCCTTTTCAGAGTGTTAAAAAGGTTTTTGGCTAATCATACCCATGTATGATAGCAAGTTAGCTTGTTGATACAGTCCCATAATTTGGCTGTCAGTAAATAAGGATTTTCTCCTCCATTATATGAATCTGTTTCTATTAATCATAGCGGTCTATGTGTGAGATAAATTGTTAGATTGGTGGAACAAGATAAATTAATTTGAGTATCAGTTAGTTCTTATTGGCACATTATATTCAAATGTAACCAATGCACTCCAAAAATGTTTGGTTGGTAATGTTCCAGCTTGGTGTTTTGATGCAAAGTTTCTTCAAGAGCTTGTTATTGTTACATATATTGAGGAAGTTTTCACTTGCCCCTGCCTTAATTAGGTCAAATAATTTGCCCATAGTATTGTGGCCAGTATTGGCTGGTGCACACAGCATTCCAAATATTTTTAAGATCAAAATCCTCAGAGTAGGTGTAATTTAGAGAGGTAACATTGTGTACATCAAATGCTGGACCAGCCAGAAACTGCTTTGCTGCATATCCAGTAATGCTACCTTTCAGTCCAACTTATAGTTCCTGCAAATCTTGGCAATAGTTGAAGGCAGGTTTTCCTGCGTTATTTCTGACGTTCTTTTACTTTTGTGGTTATATTCTTTATGGAATATACATATATTTAAAGTTTTAAGTAATGTAGATTTTGCATACGATAAACTTGTACACACCATTCTGTAGCACAAACAAAATAACTACACAAAAATAAATCGGTAATACTTTATAAGGTTCTTCCCTGTCAGTCAGGCAAATATTTTAAGTGTTTTTTGATATCCAGAATTGATCCATGAATCTACTGATGACTAGTGCTTTATTAAAATTTTGGAGGGTTAACCCTCTATATTTTAATGAAGCCTGTAATCACACAGTAATCACTGGGATGCTCATGCAGTCTCTGCCTGTATTCCTGTATTTTTGCCAGTTAACACCAGTCTTAGCACACACTTGGATTGCTTCTATTAAATTTCATGTATGTTGTTTTACCATTTACATTATTAAAAATCCCAGTGTGGGTTATTCAACGGCCAGATCTTACATCCTTTTCTGAGATCTTTACCCACTCATCTGCTTTAAACAACTCTCAAAAATTTTCTTGAAGAAATCTGTATGTAACATTGGGATGTTGAATCACCTGCAAAGATGCAGGGTTAAGCTTTGCAATTTGCTACAGTGGGGGAGCAGTAAGTACAGCCAAAACATCTGAGGCAAAGATGATAAAGAGGGAAAAAAAAGTTAAGAGAACACTGCTCCTTTCTCAGCTGCTTCTGGCTGCATTGCAGAGAGATAACATAGTGTTCAGCATATAGAAGAGAGGGAAAGAGTGTGTGTGGCACCGTAATCCATTTACTCCAAATTGCTGCAGCTAAAGGTTTATATTTTTTAGATAAAAGGTGCATTTCTGTTCATGAAAGCTGTTTGAGGTTGCCGTTACTTTTGTCAGAACTTGTTAAACTTCTTAACATAACATTGTGTTTTTCATTGAAAGGCTTGCTGTACCATAATTTTGTTTTTCCAATATCACAGCTAAAGAGTATCCTCTTTGAAATGGTGAATGTATTTCTTGTTTACTTGCACTGTGTGCTGATCAGGCTGCACACCTTGATAAGTCTGAATGGCCATAGTGGAGCAAAGCTGTCACCGCAGTAAAAGACAAGTGGAAAGCACATGAATCCAGGGTATGATGAATAAGAGAAAAATTAATATTGAGCAGTCTCAGAAAATGTTGATTCTGTTCAATGTGCTGACTGAAATACTCATTTGATTGCAGTTCTCCAAGCTGCAAGAGCGAGTGGAGACAGCAGAATCGCGGGTGTCTGTTCTGGAGACTATGATTGATGACCTTCAGTGGGATATTGACAAGATACGCAAGAGGGAGCAGAGGCTCAACCGGCACTTAGCAGATGTTCTGGAACGGGTAAGCACCAACCTTTTTGCCACAAAGCCAGAGAAAAGACTGTAGTTTTGTATAATATGTGTGGTAGTATGTATGTAGTTATGTATGACATAGGGTACATTTGTGTAATAAGTAAGAATCTGTAGTGTACAGTCTTGGCATTTAATGGGATATTGATGAAATCTATTGACTTTTTTTCAGGTAAATTCCAAAGGCTACAAGGTGTATGGAGCTGGGAGCAGCCTTTATGGAGGCACAATCACTATTAATGCCCGCAAGGTAATGTCAGAGGCTTGGTTGTGGGCAAGATGAAGAAAAGAGTCAAGGAGAACCTGTGCATAGGGCTGTAGATCAGAAAAGAATTTAGATACCTCGTTTGTCACAAATCTGAGAGGCTCTGGGCAAGCCGTTTTGTCTGCTTACAAGTTTACTGCTTAAGAAACAGACCTAATGGAAGTAGACTCTGTCTCCCTTGGTAATGTTAACTTACTGTTGAGTCTGTAATTTCTGTTAATGTAGAAACAGCTACTTTATTAGTAACCTCAATAGATACATTAACACTTGGACTTACAAGTACTTTGTCCCCAACAGTTCGAGGAGATGAATGCAGAGCTGGAAGAGAATAAAGAGCTTGCTGGGAATCGGCTCAATGAGTTGGAGGAACTACGCCAGGATCTTGAGGAAGTAACAACACAGAATGAAAAACTCAAGGTAAGACCTCTGAACCTGTTTGAGGATGAAGGTGTTCTTAGTGATTGGTTGCCCTCTGTCTTGCTATACTGTATCTCCTCACTAGTACTGTTTTCTCCTGTGCTTGTTTTTTAGCTGGGTTAAGTTTTGTACCAGGTACAATTGGCAAGTGTGTACCCTGCACTTGCCGTTCAGTGCTATGGTGACACCGTGTGGTCATCGTTGGAAATTGTAGTGGTTTTTTATTTCGTGTTTTCCATTCTTGTCTATTCAGCACATTTTAATCATATCTAGTTAAAACTAATTTCATTTCTTTACAAGCATTGGAACTTCTTACCACCTTTCCCCTGCCCTGTACAAGTGGAACTACAGAACTGAAAAAATTAAGGGAGTTGTGTAGCTAAGCTGTTCAAAAAGTCAATGAACCTTACTGTGGTAGAATGGATAGATAGGAAGGAGTATGAGTTTCTTCTTTCTTAAAAGGTGGTAATGCTAAAAGTTGTGCTTATAGAAGGTAAATATATGATAAAGAGAATAATAGAAATTTTTATGTTAGTAATCAATAAGTGTTAACCAGTTAAAAGAAAAGTCTGAGCTGATAACCTACATTTCAGACATAAGAGTCCAGAAACTGTCTTGAGGCACATTGAAATTCTGTTTATCCATGTGAGTTTATTTTGAGAGAAACTCCACTTGGCTTACAACTTTCTTTTTTCTCTTAATTTGTGTTAAGCTTTCTGTGTGTATGTATGTGTCTCTTTCCCTGCTGGTAGTCACAATCAGTTGGTAATGTTTTGTAAGGAAAATTCAGAGTCTGTAGTGCTGCTTTCTCTTATTTCTTCTCCTTTCAGACGTTGTCTTTTACTGGTAGAAAGCTAACATAATGCCTACTTGCCCATGTATTTTCTGTTTTTCTGTCATAGTATTCTCTCTGTCCGTTGATGTAGGCAATTATGATTTTACAGTAAATCCATTAAAAAGGTATATCATGTTTTCCAAATTCATCTTTGAGAGAAGCTATTGCAAAACTTGAGAATCAAAACCTCTTGTCATGTGACTATGCAAGAGAAACAGCCTAGGGCAACAGAGAAGATAGAGGCTTTACAGTGTTACTGAAACACATCACTTGCGTCTGCTTGACAGCAATGCTGTCAAAGTTCCTGTTTTGCTTGTGTTTATGGCAGCTTGATTCACTTTTCTCCTACCTTGCAAAACAGATTCCAAAGATGAGGAGATCAGTTTTTTTATTGTGATGTTTTCTTGTGTCTTGACTAGGTTGAGCTGCGACGAGCAGTGGAAGAGGCTGTGAAGGAGACCCCAGAATATCGCTGCATGCAGTCCCAGTTCTCTGTTTTGTATAATGAGAGTCTCCAGCTGAAGGCACATCTTGATGAGGCCCGCACTCTGCTTCATGGCACCCGTACAACCCACCAGCGACAGGTGGAACTAATCGAGGTAGCACCTCTGCTCCATCAGGCTAGGGAACATTGTCATGCCACTGACCATTAGTGCTGGGTCTAGGTGGCTCTGGGAGTGCTCAGGAAATTTATCTTCCTGGAAACAATCATCTGTTCTGATACGTCACGTTGATGAGGTGAGATGTACTCCAGGGTCACAGCACCTAGTTCTGTCTCCTTCTTACTCCTCAGAGAGATGAGGTCAGCCTTCACAAGAAACTACGCACAGAGGTTATTCAGCTAGAGGACACCCTAGCACAGGTCCGCAAAGAATATGAGATGTTGAGGATAGAGTTTGAACAGACACTTGCTGCTAATGAACAAGCAGGTATGGAGTTTTTATGCTGTACTTAAAAACAAACACACACACAGCCCTTCCAAATGCCTGTTAAAAGCTGTATTTCAGTAAAACACATGATTTTATTCTTTGTTTTTGTTAAATACTTGTTCTGGCAGATATCTTGTCTCAAACAACAAAGCTTTTCGCATAATTTGTGGGAAGCCAGTTCCATGTTGTCTGACATCCTTTTATATGTTGCAAAATACAAACATTTTGCTAATAATTTGGTTTATGATGCAGGATTTTGCATTATTAAAAAATATTTATGTGGGCAATTTATTTACAAGCCTGGAATGACAACCTGGATAGGAAACCAGTAATTTTCAAATCTCAGAAGAAGAAATTAGTAAGTTATTTCTAAAGTAGCATATAAATCATGGGAGTTTTTTTGTAGCATGATGCATGTGCCTTAGGAAAATGGAGAAAAATGTAATGTTAAGGCACAGTTAGAACTGGAAAGTAGCGAAGACTTATGGTTGCATGTAAAGTTGACATGATTTTCCTGCAAATATGTTGCTCTGTTGTGTGGCTGAATGATAGTGCTTTTATTTTGGCTCTTTGTTATTGTATGTTAGCTTATTCTCCGTCTCCATGAAAGTCTTCATAGAAGATTGGGAAAAGTGTGGTTTGTTACAATTGTGTTTCTATTTTTGTAGGCCCAATTAATCGTGAGATGCGTCATCTTATCAGCAGCCTCCAAAATCACAACCACCAGCTGAAGGGAGAGGTGTTAAGATACAAGCGTAAACTGAGAGAGGCTCAATCTGACTTGAGCAAGGTATCAGAGAAGCAAATACCAAGAAGAGCAGGAAGTGCTCAGGAGAAGGGGGAATGCTGACACCCTTGCCTGCTATGTCAGCCTTTCTGAAATGGCATGTGAGGTGCAATTGAATTTTCAACAGAGCTCCTCACTGTACTGCTTCCACTTGCCAAATGTAACTGTATAGTGCTCCCTGAAAAGTAGTAGCAATTATGAAGGGGTGATTCAAGCATGGGTCTGGACGGAAATGAGAAGAGCAATAAGGTACCTTTCTGGATAAGAATCTAATGGTGTGTTTTCTTCGTGTCTTCTTTCTATTCCGTGACAGATCCGCTCTCGCAGTGGTGGTGCTCTCTTACAATCGCAGTCCAGCACTGAAGAGACAAAGGACGAACCTCCAGAGGTCAAGCAGGAACCTGATGATCCTTCTGCACAAGTGTCTGTCCCCAAGGCTGCTTCTGAAGATGTTAATGAAATGAAGGCCAGGCGAGATGAAGAGGAGCGGGAGAGAGAGAGACGGGAGAGGGAGAGGGAACGAGAGAAGGAAAAAGAGAAAGAGAGAGAGCGAGAGAAAGAGAAGGAAAAAGAAAAAGAAAAGGAACGAGAGCGGGAAAAGCAGAAGCAGAAGGAATCTGAGAAGGAGAGAGAGTCCAAAGAGAAGGAGAAAGGGAAGCATGAAGATGGAAGAAAGAAGGAGGCTGAAGCGATCAAGCAGCTGAAGGCTGAGCTCAAGTAAGTGTTGTTGTTCTTCCATTTCCTGTTTAGTAGTACCCAAACTGAGGTGTTTGTGTGAGGTGACTTCTAGCTTGCTTTTATGAGGTTAGCGTCACTGCAGTGAAGTGGGAGGTTTCTGGCACACACTGTGTGTTCTTATGGCTTGGACAAA
This sequence comes from Clamator glandarius, assembly GCA_033459285.1. Classification (NCBI taxonomy): domain Eukaryota; kingdom Metazoa; phylum Chordata; class Aves; order Cuculiformes; family Cuculidae; genus Clamator; species Clamator glandarius. The sequence goes on from JAUNZM010000965.1 coordinate 1,012,218, forward strand.
ATCATAACATTTATCCTAAGACAGCCTAAAGTGTGAATTACTAAACCAGTAACAATTGTGTAAAGCTTTACAGCCCTGGTTATTAATAAGGGACACAGTTGCCTTTCCTGTCTTGCCTCAGGACCAAAACAGAGATGGATAGTTTCTTACTTACCATTATGGTGCTGTTTTCTCTCTACCACACTTCTGCTGGCTTTTCAAGGCATGTGTGCCTGAACATGTTTCTTTTCAGCCTCTAGCTTGTACTCCTTGGCTGTACATTACCAGGGCAGTATGAGCCACGGAGGATTGCATGCCATTTGGGAGATACAGAAGATATTGCTCTGACGTAACAGCTATGTTTCCTGCTGTGTTCTCTCTGTTTTGTATCTCCCTTTCTACAGGAAGGCCCAGGAGAGCCAGAAGGAGATGAAGCTGTTGCTAGATATGTACCGTTCTGCCCCCAAAGAGCAGAGAGACAAAGTGCAGCTGATGGCAGCTGAGAAGAAGGCAAAAGCTGAGGTGAATATAACTTTGCTTCCCTTCTTCTCTTTAGCATGTTACTTAAAACTTCTTTTTGGATATTTTGCACTCGAACTGTGTTGGTTTTGTCTTCCAAACTGGAGGTTGTTGGTCTTCTTATCTTTGCCACATAAGAGAGATTGGAATAATCTGGAGATGAGCAGGAAGACTTTGGTATGTCTCCTTCTGGGAAGGGATGATCCTTTTGCTTAGACTTAGGGATATTGCTGCTGCTCTCTCAGTTGTGCACTCAGCCAATAGCAAAGATGAGCACGTGTCCCATGATAGTACACACACAGATGACATAAGCTTGGCCCGTCAGACTGCCGCAGACAAGGTACTGCCTTCAACAGCAGGTACATATAGGACTCAAATAAAACAAGCATAGACAAGCAAGTCCTCTTCCTCCTTTTTAGCTGGTAGAAGGTCACTAGTGCAGGCACATAAACAACACTCTCTGGGTTGACAGGCACACATACATGCACAGATCCCTCAAGAACCAGGACAGCCCTTCTGTCTGTCTGTTATACCTGTGGTCCCAGGCCTTCTTACCTTATCCACGTGCAGGTCTCGCCTGTAGCTAGAACTTTTTCCATGCAGCACACACAGACATTGGGTAGAATGCCAGACTACACAGAAGTAGTTAAGAAAATATTTAACAAGAAGATATAAGTAGATAAGATGGGCTGCACTGATCATGCGCAGGGCTGATCCAGACAAGTGTGTGCTGATGGCCCTCATTTTACATGGTTGGCTCCTTTTATAGTCTTCCTTGTCTAATCCTAGTTTGTCAACCCTTGCTATCCTTTCCCTGCATGTTCCTTTTGAGTTGACAAAGCTAGAGAAACCCCCACAGCTCTCGCAGTCCAGGATCTACCCCTGGTTTACAGCCTTATCAGCTGCAAAGTGGACCTGTAGTGTCTTGGTAGCCTATCAGTTGTTGTGACAGGGAAGGTTTGCTTCTTATCTCTGTTTCCCAAGTTTTTCTGTCAGATCTGTCTCTGCATATTTTGTTTCTTGTTTCCTTCTTGTCTCCTCACCCCCTTAGTTTCCAAATTGAGAGGGTTCATAGTGAGATAACCTTGCTGGAATAAGCATTTGCACACTCGTATCAGTTAGTGTGACCAGGTTTGGTTATCAACTCTGTTTCCATTGTGGTTTGCCTTTCAGGTTTGTGTCCCTGTATGCTTTGTGTATTGCTTCCTCCTTTTCTTATTGTCCCTATCTGCATTGGAAAAGGTCTGTGACCAGGTGCTCCTAAAGGAACAGATGTTTTCTGTCTGCATACTGTTATATATAGAACTACAAGTGGCTGATATTCCTACTCTTATAAAAGATACTATGGAATTTTCAAAGGTTTTGAAATCAAGATCTTTGGCTTGCAGCCCATCTTATTGGTCCATCTGCCAGTAACACACTGTCCTGTTGAGACGAGATGGGATTTTTTTCCTGTGCTTTGTAGGCAGTTTCTCCAGTGTTTCAGATAATTGTGGGGAAAATGGACTTTTAGCAATGTTCAGGCCATATTCTTGTGTCAGTATCATTTCTGTTTGTCTTTTCCATAGCTGGAAGAACTGAGGCAGAGGGTGAAAGAATTGGAAGACAAAGAGAAAAAGGAGAGTAAAAAGATGGCTGATGAGGATGCTCTCCGCAAGATCCGAGCAGTGGAGGAACAGATTGAGTACTTACAGAAGAAACTAGCCATGGCTAAGCAGGTGAGAATTTTCTGATGACTTCTGTCTTGGCTCGAGCATCAGGGAAGGAACTGCCCTCAGGTTACCACCAGGAAAATGACCTGAGAGAAGGAATTTCTGTCTATGTATGTGTCAGAGATAGGAGTTTTATCCCCATTTGTTGAAAGGGGAGGATTTAACCAGCCCAAAAAAACCCAACAACCAAAAAGCCCTGCAGCACCAGAGTGTCACAGAGTTCACGGTGGAGTGCTGGAGAATGTTTATTTATGGTGTAGGTAAAGAGCAGAATGAGAGATGGCTGAATCAGCCTCTAGGGGAGAAGGTTGCAATTTCTTATGAAAAGTAGTGTCTGCACTATTCATATCATTAATACATGTGCATGGTAATGTGGCATACCTTCTTCCATGAAAAAGGGCTTAATCTAATGATAAGAGACCCACCTTAGTAGAGGAGAGACAGGCAGGTGACTTCACATATACTTCTTTAGAATTCAAATTCTTTTCCATAAATAACAAGACTGTTATATCTTGTCACTTACTCCTTTAATGTTGAAGTAGCCTAAGTGACTTTAAGGGGCTTAGCAGCTTCTTAGTTTGAAGGTGTTGAGTTGTTCACTTGTAGAATACTTGACCTAGTGTATATGGCTGCTATTCAACCAGCTGTAAAGCAATTTCTACCCAGTTCTGGTAGCAACTGTGCCACACTGCCAGCTTACAAGCCATAATCTGTGAATGCTTGTGGAGATGACCGTCTCTTTTCTACATCTTTTAAGTAAGAGCATCTCTGCTGTGGTGCACACTTAGCAGAAGCACCTTTTTCTGGTTGCTGTTCAGTGATACTCAGAACTATCTTCCTTCATCAGTGCTAGCTCTGGTGTCTTTGAGTAAAATGTTCAGGATCACTGTAGGGGGCACAGGGGGCGGTTTTGCCAGAGCCTCTGATTCTTTTGCAGGAGGAGGAGGCCCTACTGTCAGAAATGGATGTCACAGGCCAAGCCTTTGAAGACATGCAGGAGCAGAACATCCGCCTGATGCAGCAGCTGCGGGAGAAAGATGATGCTAACTTCAAGCTGATGTCAGAACGCATCAAGTCCAATCAGATCCACAAGCTGCTGAAAGAGGAGAAGGAGGAGCTGGCAGACCAAGTTTTAACGCTGAAGACACAGGTAGCCAGGGAGAATGAGAGAGGACAACAGAACTGATGGGAAGGTGGAGGTGTTTTGTGTTAACTGTAGGCAGCAAAGCTCCATACATTTGTCTATGCGTTCCTCCATAGTAGGACAGGGGAAAGAATCAGAAGGGCAAGAATGAGAAAGTTGGTGGGCTGAGATGATTTAATAGTTAAAGAAAAGCTGTGTGCACAATCAAAGCAAAATAAGAACTTATTGACTACTTACCATCAGCTGGCAGGTATTCAGCCATCTCCAGGAAAGCAGGAATTCATCACACGTAATGGTTACGTCTGAAGACAGATACCATAACTCTGAACGTTTTCCCCTTTTCCTCCTTTCTACCAGGTTATATTGCTGAACACAATGTCATATTGTGTGGAATATCCCTTTGGTCAGTTGGGGTCAGTTGTTCTGGCTGTGTCCCTTTCCAAATTCTTTTGCACTCTCAGCCTACTTACTGGTAGGCAGCATGAGACACAGAAGGTCTTGATGCTGTGCAAGCACTGTACAGGAGTAGCTAAAAGAGTAATGTGTTATTGATGCTGTGTTGGTTGCAAATGCAACATAGCGCCATGTGAGCTGCTGTGAAGACAATCAACTGTATCCCTGCCATAATTAGTACAGGAGAGAATATTGCCTATATCAGCCTAGCTACACATGCTGCGTCAGACTTCAAAGGGATCTGTCTTAGTAAGAAACAAGAGACTGCTGTGTGATTGTAAAATGTCCTACAGCTTCACTGCTACGGAGTGCAGGAGGGAGAAGGGAAGTGGGAAGTTACTTTCCTCTGGTAATGGTACTTTTGCAAATATATTCTGCCACCCATGTGAGCAAGCTGGAAGTGTACACTGCCTTACGGCTACTCTATAAGCCATCTTCCAAAAGATAAAACATCTTTGTTGCAAGTATTTGACTGCTAGGTTTTAAAAGCGTTCACCAGAGAGGTCTGGATACAGTTAGTCTGTGTTCAGGGAGAAGGCGGCAAGCTCCTTGGTGTTGGGGAGGCAGGGATAGTTTTTGCCTGCAGCTTTAATGACAGAGTATGCATTTCAGTTCTTCTGTACCTCTGCTCTCCCCTTTCCAGGTGGATGCCCAGCTGCAAGTTGTGCGTAAGCTGGAGGAAAAGGAACACTTACTGCAGAGCAGTATTGGAACAGGCGAGAAAGAACTAGGTCTCCGAACCCAGGCCCTGGAAATGAACAAACGCAAAGTGAGTGATTGTTTGATTTCCTCTTGGATTGGAAGATAGACTTGTCTTGTGGGAAGCATGAAAGGCTCACAGCTAATTGGTGTTTTGGAACCTGATATTCCCTGGTTTTGGACAAGTATACCAGAAAGCTGAGGGATCCTGAAAAGAGTTCTTATTAAAGTATTTTAGACTGTTGTTTCCTTTCACAAGGAGGAGCAGGTGATAGGTGTTTCTGTGAAAGTCTGATTGGGGACATGTACTAAGGTGCCTTAAAAAGCAAACTTATCATGAAAGAAGAGGCAGCAGCTAGATGAAGTTAACTGGAGTCAAAGCTTTTGTGGGTAACATAGGGTGTGTAAAAGGAAAATGGTGGCTGAGGAATGTTAAGACTTACAACAAATGTCTAATATCAATGAAGTAGGTCTATTATAAGTAAAGTAAGACTAACTCTCATGGTTGATGCTGTGTTTGTTGTTAAATCTTTAGTAGAAATGCAGGAATCAAACGGAAAGATCAGCAGAAATACTGTGAAGAGGAGATGAAGGATATTTAGCATGATCATTTGTGTTTAATATCACAATCTGGGCTTATGAAGGAACTTGGCTAACAGAATTATTGGTGCAGGAACAGGTAGAGGTTGATAAAAGAACTGGTGAAGAGAGAAAATTATTACAAAAGAAACATTTTGTAGTTCTGTCCAGTTTAGCAATAGAACTGCTTCTAAACAATTTAGTAGGGAAGTGTAGAAGGCGGAAGGATGAAAATAGTTGAGCAAGAATTGTGTGGTCATTACTATTTGTGGTCATTACTATTCTAAGTGACATATATTGCAGCCTGACAGAGATTGGCTGTACAGAGATGAATGTTGAAGCTAAATGATTAGAACTTGTTAATAAAAAGCTATTTTGCTGTTGAAATAATGTTTAGGAAGTAATTCCAGTTATTCCATCTGGAAGTGCCAAAATTAGAACAAAATAGATCTCCAACAGCCTGAGTATTATTCTGCGAGCGGTATTGGATCACTAGGTAGAGAGACTAGAAATCACCAGAGCTCTTATTTTCATGTTTGTACTTCTAAACTGGTTTTCTTCTTCAGGCCATGGATGCAGCCCAGCTTGCAGATGATCTGAAAGCCCAGCTAGAGCTGGCTCAGAAGAAGTTACATGACTTCCAGGATGAGATAGTGGAAAACAGAGTAACTAGAGAGAAAGAGATGTTCAACTTTAAAAGGGCTGAGGTAGGTACATCATGTGCAATATCTGTCTGCTTCGGTGTCTGTCTGATTACCTGCTGAGCTTGGAGTGAGTTCCAGCTGCGCTACATTTAGATTTCAGCTTTGAAACTTTCAGAGTTTCACTTTGATTTCAACTTCATCAGATCTTGGCTCTTTGAGGCTTTGTCCACTGATACCTGATGATTCATGTGGTATCAAATGGTAATGTAATCTGTCATAAATCTGTTGGGCTATCAGGGATGAAAGTATGAGTTGAATGACTTAGCCAGGTGCTCTGTAGGCTAGGTGCTAGCGCTCTTTGGTTCGTGAAGAGGCTGTGACAGAGACAATACTGCTTGTTTATTTGGTGTCTTCTCTTTATGTAGGAAGATATTTCTAGGTTACGCAGGAAGCTGGAGACGACTAAGAAGCCTGACATGGTTCCCAACTGCGATGAGATATTGATGGAAGAAATCAAGGATTACAAAGTGAGTAGTCGTCTCTATCAGCTTTCCTCTTTAACTCTACTTTAGTCAAAGGGCTCTGTGGTTATGTTTTCAGTATTTGACATCTCTTTTCTCTACTCTGGCACTGTAGATGTATCTTGCATTGAAGGAACCACCTTCTTGTGAGGAATGGAAGGACCTTCATTTTCAGTCATCTTTTAATATACCTAGTGCAACACAGTGGACCCTCACTATTAATGTTTCTGTCTTTCAGGCCCGCCTAACTTGCCCCTGCTGTAACATGCGCAAAAAGGATGCTGTGCTCACGAAGTGCTTTCATGTCTTCTGTTTTGAGTGTGTGAAAACACGCTATGACACCCGGCAGCGCAAGTGTCCCAAGTGCAATGCTGCCTTCGGTGCCAATGACTTCCATAGGATTTACATCGGTTGATTCTTTCCACTGCAGTGATGGAAAGTTGCTGCTTATGCTGACCACCCAGCCTCTCTCACTTTCTGTGATTGTCGCCTTTGAGGCAGTCAGTGCTTCTGTCAGCTGATCTGCAGTCTCTTCTGGGAAGTGTGGTTAGGGTATGGAAAGAAACAGGTTCTGGATCTTGATTCCATTTTTGTCCCTTTTCTTTTACTCTTGCTATCGGGTTTTGAGGACTCACTGTGCCTGAGAGGACATTTCCCATCCGTCTCTTCCACCCTGCCAAGTTGGGAACATGTAACTGAAGTCCTGACTTTATAGGAAGCTGTCTGTAGTGCAGCGGGGATAAATGAAGCCTTTTTTTGAGAATATTGCTTTGGATCTTAATTATTAAATCTTATCAAGATATAGTAGCTTTTTTCAGGTTAACTAGTTTCCCAGTTAAAGGGCCAAATAATGATGAACGGCTGCATTGTAGACTTCAGTGGAGTGATTCCTTAGACATGCATCTTTTTGAGTCAGGTAAGAATCTGTGAAGGCTGCTGCGTTAGTAAGCGTCCACCCTACGCCCAAAAGCAAACACATACCTTGGCATCCAGCAGAGAAAGGTATAGGAGGATCTTTGAAAATAGTGTTCCACTGATGAACTGTGGTTGATGTGGGCATATTCCCCTAGTATGAGGCATTGCTGTCATTGTCCTTAGTTTCCAGAAAAAATTTGTAGGAGTTGTTTTGTTGCAACTTTGTCACAAAGATTAATCTTGTAATGAACAAAATCTAATAAAAGTTGTTGTCTGGGTTATTTTTCCGTTTTTCTTGCCTCTGATAGTGTATTTTTGCTCCTGTCCTTTGTCCAATTATTGGAACCATTTTTCACAAGCTCTAAACTTCTAAAGGAGATGAATTCCTACCTTCCTCTGTTTTCAGAAAATGGTTAACAAAAGCAATCTTTGTCATTTTGGCTGTATCTTTACTACTTTATTCCTGACACAAAAGAAAGACCAAAATGCTGAATTATTTGTGCAGTCATTTTGTCATGGCTGTTGGGGATTTTGTCAAAGGACATAGAATAGGTTATGGTCTGTGTGCTCCCTGTAGTGTAGGATTGTATTTCAAGTTTGCTGAAACCAAAATGCAAAGTTATTTATTTATGCCTTTCCTTCAAATGGAATAGTGGTTTTACTGTAAACTAAATTTTCTTGGAATGTGCAGCTGTCCCAAGTTTGTCTCATCTGTGTCCCTTCCCTGAACTGTAAACTCTGTATTACCTTCCTGTATGAACAGTAGGAAGTTTTCAAACAATAGTAAAGTGAAAGTAATTAATCCCACTGTCTTACAGCTTGCATTATTACTTTTATCTTTCTGAAGACATTCAGATAGTTTGAATTAAGCCTTGTAAATTGTTATGAATCCTGAAATGTGAGAAGGAACATATCACCCTACTTTTGCAAGTGGAAGCTAGGATACTGAGAGGTTGTGGTATAGGTGAAGTTTTGTTACAGTGTGTGTAGAAGAAATGAAAACAGAACCATCTTTGTTCTCCCTGATGTTGCTCCCTGGATTGCAGTTTGATGTCAAGTTGGAGAAAGAATGGTCCACTAGAAATATTAATGGTGATGGTAGATTTTGTGGTAAAAATGCTTGTTTGTTAAAACCAGGATCTGTTGCACCTTCAAACAGTATTGCCATGAATTCCTTTTACAGCTGTGAACAACAATTCCCTTTACCCTCAGCCATTAAGACCTGAATTTTTTGTGTGTATACTGGCAGTGTCTGGTTGTAGTAGAAAAACATTCGAAACAGCTTGGATTTTTTTCACAAATAATGTTTGGAAACTCCTATTTTCTCTCATCAACTAGAAAAAAATATTTCTTATTTTAAAATAATATCTTAATTTAAACTCAGGGAGTCCTTGAAGCTCATTTTGGAAGTGACTGAATTTCTTTTTCTGCTTATAATTCAAACTGAGAAACAATCAGAATTTAGATGGTCTGTTTTGACTTGCCAGAATGAGTGGAAGTAATGAAAAGTTCATTAAGACTGGAATTATTTTGGGGTAAAAAAAGGGAAGAGGTAACAAGTATTCACTATCAAAAATCTGCCTAAATTCAGTGTCTGAACCAGGGTAATTAATTGTAAACAAAGAAGAAGCCCCTCTAGCCCTTAAAATATCTGTGTACATACATAATGCATATATAAAGAAGAGTGGTTTCACAAAAGTTCAGCTTATATCTTTATGCTTAATCAGTAGGATTTTGAAAGAGCGTTGTTATCTCGAAGCAGCTGTGTGTGATAGTAATGTGCAATAATGAACTGAGTAACATGGAATCATAAACTGAAAGCTAGGGGTGGGGCTTTTTGGTTGGGTGTGGGAGAATGTATTTTACTTTTTTTTTTAAATAATACAAAATAGCAGATAGGTCAAACTGAAATAAAACTGCAAATCTTGGGAATTTTCTTTGATTTTGCTTCTTGCTACACATCTGGTACAGGGCATAAGAAATGTTGGTTCTAGCCCAGGCCAGTTGATGTCAATAGCGTTACCCTCTGTAAAGCAGGAGAGTAATCATCTCTGTTCTTAGGTGACCCAGAACCCGTCTGTTCTTCCAGTCTGTCGTTATTTTCTCCTTGTAGCAGCTGAAGTTGGGAAGTGTTTGAACTGACTGCTGTCCGGTTCATCTTCTGCGCTTCTCTTCCATAAGGTCAAGCTAGTCCTAAGGACAGTGTGGTGGTTCTAGTCCACTGGGTGTGACCTGCTGGTAAGCAATGACCTGTTTTGCTTTATCCCCTTTGGACTTTGCTTCTTATGTGATGGTACATGTGACAGCATGAAATTTTTGAAGAATTTAAGTTCTTCCCTTGGTCTAAGGAGGGAGGAATTAAACCTATGGCCTGACAAATCTGGGCAGGCCAGAACCATCTAGTATCCAGTGCATCTTCCTCCACTTGTGTTGTCTGCAGGCAGTGATATGTTTGTGATACTCGTCATACCATAGAAAGCCACGGTAATCTATTTCTGTATCCTATGGGATCATGCTGGAACAATACTTGAATAAGAAAATAACAGGCCAAAATGGGTCTCTGTTAGGCAACGGTGACTTGGATCTTCTCCCAAAAGGCTCCTAGTTGGTACTGCAGTAATATGGATCAATCCATATTCTGCATTTGCCATAGCAGTGGCCCCTAAGAGCACCCATCAGAAATATTTTTTTCTTAACATTAATTATTAAGTGACTGAAATTTTTTCACTTACATTTTTGTTTTTAAATGAAGAGTAATTTGTTATAAATTTGGGTGTTTGGATTGGGACTTTGAACCAAAACACATATTTTTGTATAAGATATAGCATTTTCAATTACTTTAAAAAATAATCTTTTTCTGGGCTGATGCATGCAGAGATAAGGATGTAATGAACAATAGACATGCTGATAAAATCTGGCTGGAATATTTTCTTCCTAACATTTTTCTTATAATAGCAAAAAGAGCAGTGTTCATCTGTTCTAACCAAATCGTGTTTGAGGTTGTAAGGTTCTGGATATTGCACAAATAAAAATCTCTTCCTAAAATGCCAATTATCTAAATGAGGGAGGTAAATTAAGGGAAGGCAACAGAAGCAACCTAAATCACTTGTACCATGTCATCTAGCTTGTTAGGATCAATGAAAGAAGGGAGATCCTAGGTCTTTCAGATGTATCTGATGATCAGGGCTTTTTATCCCACTTTCCTGTTTTATATCCCAATTACTCTTTCCCATATTACTGACTCTATTGAAAGAAGCAGACACACTTGCTGCCCAAAAGCAGAGGCCAAGGACTGAGCAGGGAATAGAGTATGAACTCTGGATGAGGCTAATTAGCCTAGGTATTGCTGCATTACTGCTATCTGCTTTTAGTAGTCCATGTACAGCTTTTCATTTGCAAGTGTTTTTTTCAAAGCCTAAAGGTACAAAAAGGTAGAATGCCTTTTCCAAACTACACAATACAGTTCCATATCTGCCTGTAGCCTTTAAAGCATACCTAGTGAGAACATGACCCTGACAACACTCACAGGTTAATTCTGATAGTGTTACCTTCTTTTTCTGTGTAGTATGGGATGTGTTCATTAAGTCTTTAAAAATTCACAGAAGTCCTGTTTAAATAACACAGCCAGTTGGGTTGATGCAGTATTTATTCAGATGCTGAACAGCTTACCCTTCCTTCCCCTCTCATCATCCAGGTAGGGAGGGAGCTCCACTTAGTACATTGCCTTTGAAACCGTAACTCTCCTCCTTCCCAGTAAGCCCTGGTCCACAAGGAGGCTTTGGTGACTCCCTTTGACTTTGATGGGAGTTTGGTATCCAAACGAATCATGGACCAGAGCCTTTTTATGTCATTCTGCCTGTGAGATAGAATCTTATCGTCAACTGAAGACAGAGAATATTAGGGAGTAGTTTCACATCCGTAAATACTTTACTTTTGGCAGTAAATACTGATTTACAGTTCTGCTACCTCTCCCTTCCCCTCATACTTGCTCTGTGCCACCATGTAGTTATCCCCTCACATATGTTCATGTAGCTTTTTGCATAGCTTCTGTCTGGGTGGGAGTGGAAGCTGAACCTGGGCTCAGAAGCAGACAGAGGAGGTGGTTTGGGTTTTGCCAAGTTATTTTTAAGCTTGGTGAGTTCCTTTATCACAGTCACAGATCAGCCACATCTGCATTTATGCTGATGGAGCTGAGGGTATGGTGTGTACTGGATTTACCACCAAGAATTTGTCTCATGAAACCACAGCCTGTGTCAGGAGGGAAGGGATTGCCAACACAGAACTAGCACCTGGCATAATGAGGCAATCACAATGAGACTTAGCATGACTGGAGACTAGACTGATAGATAGTCACAACAAAAACATACCAACAAGGGACATGCTTCCAATGAACAGTTTAAATTTTCTTCCTCTTTCCCCCTCCTTTTTCTTTCTTTCTATTTTTTTTCCCTTAATGCACAGAAAGGGCTATAAAAGTGGGAACCTCACTGTACTGTCACGTGCAGGAACTAGGAACTCTCGTTGTTCAGATGCTCAGTGTTTCTCCCATCCCTTGAGAGTGGCTGATGTTTGCCAGGAGAATGAGAAACTTGTTATGAAAGGAGGAGAACTCAAGGGGGTGGCAGTGGCTGTGGGCTGCTGCAATTCTGCTCTCATGAAGAGCATATTGCCTGCTTTATTTTCACACCTCTTTCTGGCATTACAAAAGTGTGTTACAAACTTTACAGAGGAAAAGAAGAAAGGAAGAAAAGAAGAAAGGAAGAAAAGAAGAAAGGGCCCAGGTGTGCTGTCCTAGGGCTCTGCAGTCCTGTTTGTCCTCTGATACTCTTCCAGCTCTGATTTCCTGTCCATTGCGAGTTGCAACTCCTGCTTGATGATTTCAATCTGCTTCTCTAGTTCCGCAAGCTCTTGCATTACTGATGTCCTAGTAATATTGAGGGACTCTGCTTTCCCATTGGTTGTTAATGAATCTGGAGTCTCTCTCCTCACCTGGGCCAGGGGAATGTCTTGGTGCTGTCGGATCGCCACCTCATTTTGTCCTTTATCGGTGCAGATATATTTTTTCCGGTGACAATTGCCCAGATTGGCTGTATTCCACACAGCATGCTGGCTGTTCCCTACATGGGATCTAAACAAAGATGTGAGAGTTAATAAAAAATCAACTTGCTCTTGTGCAAAAAGCAGCTCAGGCCACAGGAAGCACAAGGATGGTGGATGGGTGTATAGGCACACACATGGGGGCTGGATGCTGTGTGGACAGAATTTTTTGGGGGAGTGGCACATCTTAACTCTCAATGTTGAAAGAGGGTTCATGTGGTTCTTCTTCCAAACCATTCTCTATAGGGCTTATGCCCATCTCCTTGGGTTATAAAATTTCTGAACTGCTCAATATCTGGCAAATAATTCAGATGCTTTTTGTATTGTTAGACATAAAGAGAGCCCCCTTCTCTGGAAGAATTCCTTTTGCTGTGTTAGTACCTCCAGTTGTAGAAGAATGAATGCTACCACCCATGGGTAGGGTGTAGGAGGAGGAAATGTTTTGCACAGTCAGCTCCTAATACTGCTGTTCAAAATACAAATGAGAGGAATTGCTGTGTGCAAGGAGGTGCTGTACTATGGTGTTTTGTGCTGCAATAAGATGAGAGAATGAGCAGAGGAAATAATTTACATGTGCTTTTAAATACTTGTCTGTATAGAGGCAGTCTAGAAACGTAGAGATGTTTACTACTTACATTTGCTGCCATTAATGCAGGAATGACAAAAAGAAAGCTGAAAAGGTTTCTGACATAGGTACTGCTTGATTGCTCATTCGCTGTGAAGCTGCCTCACAGGGTCCTAGTTATCTGCATGGGCTTTACTATAATCACCTAAAAACTAGGGCAGCAGACTTAAAAGACTGAAAAGAATGTCTTTAGAATGGGGGTGTTTTTATTAGCTGTATGTGAAATTGAGAAAGAACAAAATTTCTAGCTCTAATACCTCCTATTGGAAACAATTTCTGCCTCCCTTCCTCGTCATGTCTATCTTGTGTCCTTTTTTTTAGGTTCTAACATCTTTGCGGTATATTAGATCCATAAGTAGATATCAAGACACATTATTTAATTTCAAGATAAATTTTGTAGTTTGTATTTGAAGGTATGTAAACTTCCTACCTCCTTTCTACTCGTTTTTTCTTAGGCTGACATTTGTCCTCAGTAAATGAGCTGTTCAGAGCACGATGTAATCTCTAGAGGGAAAAGAAAAAAATAAATTAGTAAAAGCAAGACTCAGAATAGCTCCATAAATAGGTAAACAATTTGGGCTTTGTGTGATGGACTCGAGTATAAATTATTTTGCATGTTCAAGGATACAGGCAATGTCTGTGCTTTGTTATTACAACAGATCTATTTTCTTGTAGTTTCTGAAGGATGGGCAATCTGAAAGGTTGGTAAATACTCTGCAAACAATGCTCAGTGTTAGAATTTCTCAGGAAAAATGTGTACCTTGGCAAGCAATTCTATCCTAAAAGATCTGCCACTTTAAAGCAACAGAAGCTCTTCCTTTTTGTGCCTTTAGCTGCAGAGTAACCTCTTCCTTTACAACAACTACAATTTGCTTCCATTGTTTTACCTAGAATAATGAAGGAAATTATACAGCACTTCCTGCATGGATGAACATCCCCAGTTAACAGTGAGACAAAATGGTCTGGTTAGCCAGTTCAGCATTGTTGCTTTTGGTGTCCAAAGGATGTCAGGTTACATGTGCAGATGGAAAGGACCCTTCTGTAGGGTTTGTAATTTTCAGTATTTGAACTCTTTTGTCTGTTATCCATCATTAAGAAAGCCTCTTCAAATTTGAGACGTTGCCATCACACTTCAAATGCCAATCATCACTGCTCTTAAAAACTTCTGTACCTTGTTCTTGCCCAGGCTTTCTTAATCAGCAACATGACTGTCACAGGATTACTTCTGATTACATACCTGGCTCGTATGAAGCCAATACTTCATCCTGGATTTCTTCTTGATTCGTGGTAGGATCAATCTATACACAATGTGTTCCCCAATGGTAGTAAGAATGGACAAGCCAAATCCAATGCACAACATCACAAAGAGCCCAGAAAAATGCTTGATGCCCATTTGCAGTGTCTGTGAATAAAATAAAGAAGTTAATGCAGTAGGCTGTAAGAGTATTTAAACAGTTGCTTCTCTTTTCTCATTTGGAAATGTGGTCTGACTGAGCGGACAGTGGTGAAATATTGCAGGATAATCTGGAGACTGTCTGGAGACGGTGTGACCAGCAGGTCCAGGGAGGTTATTCTCCCTCTGTACTCGGCACTGGTGAGACCGCACCTCGAGTACTGTGTTCAGTTCTGGGCCCCTCACCACAAGACCGACGTTGTGGCTCTGGAGCGAGTCCAGAGAAGAGCAATGAAGCTGGTGAAGGGGCTGGAGACATATCTTATGAGGAGCGACTGAGAGAGCTGGGGTTGTTTAGCCTGGAGAAGAGGAGGCTGAGGGGAGACCTTATTACTCTCTACAACTACCTGAAGGGAGGTTGTGGAGAGGAGGGAGCTGGCCTCTTCTCCCAGGTGACAGGGGACAGGACGAGAGGGAATGGCCTCAAGCTCCGCCAGGGGAGATTTAGGCTTGAGATAAGGAAAAAATTCTTCACAGAAAGGGTAGTTAGGCATTGGAACAGTCTGCCCAGGAAGGTGGTTGACTCACCTTCCCTGGAGGTGTTTAAGGTGAGGGTGGATGAGGTACTTAGGGGCATGGTTTAGAGATTGGTGGGAATGGTTGGACTCAACAATCCGGTGGGTCTCTTCCAAGCTGGTTATTCTATGATTCTGTGATAACAAAGCCTTTCTTTGTTGCAGAAAGCTTGGTGTTCAATCAGAGCCAAGGACCTGTTGTGGCAAGGAGAATCGGCCAAAGACCAGGGAATATTTTTTCTTGCTGTTTCCCTATTAAGTGTTGAACATGTACAAGAATCCAGTATTTGTGGCAGCTTTGTGTTTGTAACATCAAATACTGCTTGACAGAATCCAGTCAACGAACTGTAGAGCAAGTCCTTCATCAGCTGTGAGCTAAGACTGTTCATATACAGGGTCTGATATAGTGGGAGGTCTCTCTGCCCATGGCACGGGGGTTGGAACTAGATGATCTTTATGGTCGCTTCCAATCCAAACTATTCTATGATATTTTATGGGAACTGATCATTAACTTCCCTGTTTTGTGCTTTACTCTTGCTGGAAGGTCATGAAGAAAAGGTTTCAGAATAGTAGCACAAACATGGCACCTCCTCTTTCCCTACACTAACAGAACTGAAATTGTGCTTGATATGAACCCGGCTGCAATTATGGAAAACAGGAAGACTCTCACTTTGTTCTGCCACCCCACCGTTTTCACATAGGGTAGGAAGCCTTTCCTTAATTTGAGTCTCTTACTGCCTTTAATCATGTTTTTAATCATGTTTGCAGACCAAAAGACCATGAACAGCAGCAATCTGTACCACAAACACCTTCACTCCAATGAGTGGGTCAGGTTTGCTTGTTATGTATAATCTTATTACCTTTATTATTATGCCTCCATAACTCTCTTATGAGTTTATCAATAACTAAAAACCTCTTGCTAGTAATTACTACCCTTAGACTACTTTGGAAATGCTTCCAAGAATGCAAGTTCTACTTCTGCCTTTCTATTAAAGAATTTTATTTACCATGTCAGCAGAAAAAGAGTAGAAAATTGCTTGGATAGGGTTTTATGTTCAGGAGATGGTATCTCAGATGCCATCGCCCTGGATAATTGACCTGTGTGTTCCTTTAGCTTGCTGTTAGTTTGGTGTTTGGATGGTGGGAGGGACTGTGCTTTATAGCTGTGTAATCCAGAAAAGAAACTGAATTTAGTTCAAAGATAAATCACAGTGTGATTGAAAAATCTTTTTATGAGGTCATTTTAAGCCAAAGAGTTGATTAGTGATGAGTCCACTGAAGCTGAAGGCTTGGAATTCCCTTTGTGTACTTATTGTTCAACAATTGTAAGCAGTATTTCTCTCACCTGTTTTTCATATTTGATTTCTGTTCTTTAAAACACAATAATATGAGTTAACATATCACAGATTCAGAGCTTCAGCAATCTAGCAGAGAGAGAACACTTCTTTAGGGGGTTCTCTGCCAAAATCAACTTGCTTACCCTGAAGCACACTGAGTGATATTTCTGGGAAGAGAATTTTGGTGCACAAACACTTCAAGGATGTTGAAGAGTATAATGGCGGTGTAAAACCAATTTCTAAAGAAACTTACTGCAGCCAAGAAAGAAAAGTGGAAAACCACAATAGAGTGAATTGGACATAGAAGAGTGTCTTGGCACAAGAGTTTTCTCGTGCTGAGAGTGCAGCAATTCAACCTAGAAGTAAAACTTCCTTCTCAGCATTGGCATTCCTTGTGGCAAGAGCCTGTTGACCCATACTTTGTTGTTCCAGGAACAGGAGGGTGATATGAAAATCACAGGTTGTGATGCTTTAAAATACTCAAGCCCCAAAGGGTTTGACTGGAGGTTTGTGTTACCTGTCCTGTTTCTTTTAATTAGCAATGAAGCCCAGCTTTTCCCAGGTAGCACAAAAGCAGAATAAGGCCCCATACCTGACCTTTTCCTCAGAAGTCTTTATAGTCAAGACCTCAGTATGGCCCATCTCTGAATTCAGCACATTTAAGTACCTGTAAGAAGCAAAATGACTGCTATCCGTACTAGTTGAACATAACAGTTAAATGTGCTTATACTACTTCTCCAAGAAACATTAACACAAATCACTTGCTTCCCAAAAAGACATTCAAGACCAAGTATTAAAAAACTACTTCACTAGAGATGTAGACTTAACAGTAAATGGAAGAATAAAGTTAATGAGAAATAGAATAATAATTAAAAAGGAACAGATTTGCTTAGTCACTTGAATAATATACCTATCTATATACAGATAGTATACTATCTATACAGATAGTATACCTATCTATATACAGATAGTATACCCAGGCTACTGCTTGTTGGTGACTTACAGAGTAACAGACCATGGGCAGGCACTACCATGGACTCCCTTGGTGGCAAGATCTGATGAATCCACTTAGAGAAGGTCCTTTTGCTTAGCTACTTGAAAAGTATCCTCAGAGGCAGAGAAGATCAGTAAGGAGGCCTGATCTGCTAGTGTAAGGTTGTATGGAAGGGAGTGTTTATATTGCTGTGAGAATAGAAACTAGGTTTAATGGAATATGATAAAACTGAAGCCATTAAAAATAATAGTAAAAATGAGAAACAGTGGCAATTGCAGTGGAGATTCCTGCATGAGTGAGACGTCTCCTCTAGCCTGAGGTTGATGTTTGATGCCACTCCAGTACCACTGCAGAGGGAACACTTGGCCAGCTCCTTACATGAAAAATAACTCCCTTGTCTCCCTTATCTTCAGCAAAGCTGCTCTGATTTATGCTGATGAGGGTCTGGCTCACTGTCCTGTCAGCTCTGCAGTATAGTTTTCTGCCTTCCCTGCAAACAGGTGAAAGAAATTCCAGCACTGGCATCTCAGATGCATTTTTCACTTGTAATGGATAGCTTTTGAAATTGCCCCAAACAAGACATCTTTTCCTAGGAAAGGAGATACCAAAACAAACCATCAATAATATTTCATCTAGCAATAAAGAAAAGAGTACATTCAAAGAGATGCCTGATAAAGGGTGCACAGGAGAGAGAAATTTTGGAGACTAAATTAAGTGGGTAAATGGAGTAGTGGAGAAATAATTAGCAGTGTGTCTTATAGTGTATGGAGTGATTATTTATAGCAATATCATCACATTTACATACCATTGTAAAAAGGCAATTTATCAGCTGCTCTTAATTTCTGTAAACACACACATGTTCAGTAATAAAAGAAATCGTTTACCAGAGGAACCTCTCATTTTCACAGCTTCGTGCTGATTCGTATCAGAGCAGCAAACTCACTACTTATTCTGTAGTTTGTATATGTATTTGTAGGTACATATATAGGATATATTTGGAAAGAGCAGCAATAAAAGGATACTCTGTATCACTGCTTTACTCTCTGCTGAAGTGGTAGGGGTTAGAGGTGTGTGTTAGGTCTTTGCTAGCAACAGAAAACCAGTTGATGACTTTCTCTACTGCAACATCTCTCTTCCCCCCTTTTTTTTTTTAATCAATAAAAGTCCATAATGTGGTGTATTCTCTGTTTACCTAGGATAAAAATACAGTCCTTGTACCAACTGTGTGATCATAAATTCAGGAGGGAGCTCTCTGCATTTTAGAGAAGGAACTCAATTATACCCATGTGGTGGTTCTAAAGCAACAAGCAACCATAATCAGTCCTCTGATGATTACAGAAAATTCGTGCTAAGTGCTACACTGGCAACAGCCTCTGTTATTTGCCACTTGCAAATGGGGAAATTGACAGTTTATGAAAACCAAAAAATAGAAAACCAAAAGTGGAGATATCTGCATCTTTTATATATCCTTGGAGAGACTGTTCATTTATCAATGCATATCTGCAATTCCTACCTAAGCATTTCCTGCTGTCTCTCCTGTAGTTATATACTTTTCCTGTGGGCCTTGAGAGAAGCAAGAAGATGCAGAGAAGAGTTTAATATTTCCGTGCTCTTTGAAGGAGGGAGCAGAGTCAAAACACAGCTCCCAGAGATTTCATTATTGGATTTCACGGGCAAACGTCTTGCTTTACTCCCTGCTACAAGTGAGACCAGTGACTAAGCCATCAAATATGCCTGTGGTCCAGCTCTGGCTAATAGGAGCCTCTAAAGATTTTTGTGAATACTTTAAAGGTTGGCAGCACAGCACAGTTATTGGTGCTACACATCCAAATGCTAAATACAGATATTTTGTGTGTGTTAGCTATAATAGTAACCTATCCTTTTTGATAGAACTTTCCCTGCAAGGACTTATATAACTTTGCTGAGGTCAGGAAGTTAAACTTGGCAAAACCTCTGTGAAGAAGGAATTATTTCCAGCCTTACTAGGGATAAATAGATATAAAGGGCAGATTTCTAAAGTGATTTGGGTATCTCAGTAGGTTTTCTAAAGCATACTGATGATAACGCTTTTATTTAGGTAACTAAACAATATTAAAGCCTGTCCCTGTCTCCACATAGTGGCATTTCTTGTAGCTGCAGAGACTGTTATTTATTTATTATTCAGCCTTACAGCTTTCTATGCTCTCAAAGAAGTGGCAGCATTGTAGTGGTATATACTTAATCTCTGCAGGGAGACTATCCTTAGCAAGTACTGGTGAGGGTTTCAAGTGCGAAATTCTAAGATACTGTAAATCACTGTCTCACATGAGCAAGACAAGTCCCTTTCCCCTCTAGTAGTGAGGAGTTTTGTACAGAACTTGAAAAATACTTCCTTTTGTAATAAATCTTTTTCTTTCACATCATCCATCATCCAACTCGTGTTGGTAGTGGGGACAACAATACACGTATCATCCAAATTAGGTACTGAGAAGGTGTTTGCTTTTATGATATTACAGGCTGGTGAACTGGGAATAACAGCTTCTTAGACAGTGATTCTTTTTTTTCCTGTTTCGACAGGTGAATCTAAATGTGTTACTCATTCCAGGGGACTCAAAACATACTTCTCCTGACTCTGCTGTCAAATTCAGTGCTCAAACGCTCCTTCCTTCAGGATCATTGTGGGAAGTGCTTTTTTCCCCCAAGGAAAGTCCAGATGCTACTGACTCTTCCACATTGATTTCCACAACTCCTTTAAAATGCAACACCTGCCATTTTGTGACATCCTTCTTCATAATGTTCCCAGTCCTCCACTAAGCAAGGACCAGTTCTCCTCCTCAGACAGCATATATGCAGACTGGGCAAATTGCCTTGGCATAAAAATCTTTGTTCTTGTTCCTTGTGTTTGTTTTTCATGCACTGGTAACAAGTGAAAGGTGACTGTGAAAGGTAACTGTGAAAGGTGACTGTGAAAGGTAACTGTGAAAGGTGACTGTTGCGCAGCTTTCATTTATGAGCACAGGGCAGTTCATTTTGTTTGTGAAGGGGTCTGCACAGCTTTTCTTTGACACCTGTAGTGCACCAAGACAAGTATATAAACCACAGCTTCAAGGTAATGGCTAGAAAAATAACTGTTGAGTTGTCAGTTGACTGATAACAACAAAAAAGGAAACTAACTGTTGACCTTTAAGGACACTAGGTAAATCTCAGAGCAGAGAGGCACAATTTCGTGGATGACAACCGGATAAAACTACAGCAAGGTGAATGAAGCATTGTCTGATTGTACATTCCAGGTGATACTGAGGCCAAAGATTACCAATTCAGGCATAAGACATGGCAAGTGATCAAGTTCATTCAAAGACTCCAGAAGAGAGCCACCAGTGCATCCCACTGCTGATGACAGAAGAATAGAGGACAGAAGGACTTTGTTGGCTGGTCAATGACCAATCACCACCATTAGAAGTGTGGACCTCTCTCTCTGGCACCAGCAGGAGATGCAGGGCACTGTGCCTTCCTCAGTGCCACCTGTGGAAAGTGGTGAGTTTTCAGTAATGGGGCCAGTCTGTACTGGTGTCATTTGTGTGGTTGCATATATTGTTACTGTAAATGTCACATTAGATACTACTTAGGTGATGCATCAGTAAGCAGTTTGTATTAGTAGTTGGGATACTGCTATGTAAAAACATGGGGGTTTTATTCCATGTATTAATTGCTGTATGACTGAACTGCCAGCCTACATGCAAATCAGTCTATAATTCAAGAGCTTCAATTGTCCTTTCAAGTGAAATAGAACAAACAGTTCAACAACAACATTTTTTAAAATGTAGATTAAAAGCTATGAATCAGACTGTATGCATAGTTAACTTTTCCCAAAGCTTCACTACTTCTTGGACCAGCTGGGGTCCTTCTCTTTCCTGCTAGCAGTGAATTCTGCCTTGGGAACTATAACTTCCCAGTGTGAGATCAGAAAAAAAAAAAAAAAAAAGATTAGTAGGAAGATGAATCTCAAAACAAACCAAAAGAAAAATTAACCTTGGTGGGCAGGAGTGTCAGGTGGATAAGAATCAGGTACAAGCTCAAGAGGTAACGACAGAAAAAAGGAAATGGATAGGCCACTCGTTTAAAGGCAACACTGATCAATATTTCACTTACATATATCCCCATTCTTGCGTCATTATTCTTTGTCAACAGGTGCAGTGTCTCACAGATCAAATTTATCAAAAAGATGGAGAAAAATACAAAGCCTGACTCTAGCTATCAAAGGCAATTGCTGGGTCTTACTTTGGTGTATGATCAATGTCAAAGACTTAGAAGCTGAGACTTTTGCCAAAAGTGAATTCTGTGTGGAACATTGTCCACAGATTCACTTCAGTGAATCTGTTGAATGGCCTTGTGACTGACTGCAAAGAATTAAATAACAGAGATTTCTGGGCTGTACAGGAGTAAAGGATACAAACTGACATAAAGAGAAGACAAAGAATAATTCCCATGTTTCTTGACTTAATGATGGGCAAACCATATTTTAGAAAAGAGTGCCTGCTGCTTGGCCCTGCTTAGTTTAGTAAATTTGTCCCAGCTGTAAAATAGCACAGTTCCAAAATCTGTTAAGTTCTTGGCCAAGAGGAGTGGGTGGAGAGGAAAGAATGCTCATGGGAGATGCAGTAGAATAATTCAGGAATGGAAGTTCTGGACTTCAAACAGCTTATCCCACACCAGCACAGACTTACAAGTGCTTTTATTTTTGTTTCTGCTTGCTCTTTCTTTTTGTATAAGACCTTTGAGTATATAAGGATTTGTTCAAAGACAAAGTCTTTGAGTGACTTTTCATAGTCCTTCAGTTCAGTCACCTGAGCCAACTAGCTGGACCTTGGCCTCTGGAGAAAAAAAAAGGGTTGTGCATGTTGAATTAGCACAACTCAACATCAAATAAGGATTACAGTCAGATAACCAGCCCCAGACTTGCCTTTCTTTCTGGCCACCACATGCAGCTTATGCTCAGAAGACTGAATTACTTTAAAGCACAGCATGTCTTCCAGCTGAGACCTCATGTGTAAAACCTCCCTTAAAATCCAAGGGTTATATTCAGTGTTGGGAAAAAAGGTAGTTGATGGGATTATTCACATCACAAACCCAAAATTTTCTTTTCTGACTGGATTAGCTTTTTTCCCATCACTTTGTTGGTAGACCTTGAGGAATCTTTGAGTGCTTAAACCATGTCATTGTTTTTTCATGCCATGAACACAGGGAAGTTTAAGGTTTACCTGGAAACCACTGACCGTTAGTGTTACATCACTGAACATGAAAGAGTTAATGAAAATTTAGGGAAGTGGAAGAATTGTGTTTGACTCAGATGTAATGCATTAACAATAGCTGTGCAGGAACGTGGTATCGTCTTTCCTCACATTTTTAAACTGAAAGGGCTTTCAGAAGAGTAACTGTAAAAATGACATCCTGCCTATCAGACTTTTTTTCTCTCCAGTTTGAATGCAAGGTTTATTTTATCTTTGCTCATGTTTGCTTTTCTTCACAAAAAATAAAATCAGCCAAAAATAATAAGCCTTATGCCTTATGCAGCCTGCCAAGCCAGGGCTTATTTTGTCTATTATTCTACTTGCTATGGTTGAAAAATTTTCCTGTTTCTGGAGACAGTCTTGAGATCCTAAGGCTTAGAGCACTGGCCTCCAAACGTCTCTTGACTGTGCACCTCTGTTAGAAGCTTTTTGAGCATATATATATATGCATATTTATGTATGCATTACTGCAGTTCTAATATTTTCTTCCTGCACACTAGCTGATTGTGTCACACACACCTTCAGGGGCTCTATGCACCCTACTCTATGAACCAGTAGCTTAAAGGAGAAAATATATGTTCTGGGAGAAAAACAGTCCTAAATAAAACCATATTTTTTAACTGGAAGATGTTTAGAATCGATTTGGTTTTTTTTTTCCCCTGTTTCTCTAAGAACACAGAGAATACAGCCTTACATACTGGAGTAAGATCTCATGATCAGAGGGAGCTCCTTACATCTTATCACTGAGGAATTACTAAGAAGATAAGCCTGTCTCTGCTGTTAGAGTTTTCAGTTTTATGACAGTTGCGGTAATTAATGCCATTACTATCTAGTAATTTCCATGAGATTTAATTCAAAAGATTGTATTAAAATGTAGAGTAGCAAGTGGTCATTGAGTGAAGTGCTTGTCAGGAACAGATGTGTCAACTGCTTTAAAAAGAAAACTCCCCAGGTACCTCTCTTGTTCAATGACAATATAATCTTCACGTTAGCTAGATCAGAAATAGCAGTGAATATATGGATTATATGTGCTTTCTTGTGTTGAATTAATCACATAAGAAAAAAACTGAACAAGTTCAATAAAAATAAATATAATTTTCTCCTGTGAATGTCTGATGCTAAAATATATTTAATACTGATACAGTCTTGAAAACATTAGCCATGTAATAAGCAAAGCAGAAATACCCCAACAATCTATGTATTAAAGCAATCTAAAAGAGCTTTTTCTTGATCTCTAAGAAATGAAGATTTTTCTAGTGATTTAGTCAGCAGTGAGAGGTTTGCAGACAAGACGTTCGGGTGACCACTACAGAGCTGGAGTCAGAGCCCTAGGAAACTGGGCTTCCCTTTTGAGGGAGAATGGTGATGCTACCACCTCCTGGGCAACACATTGGATTGGTTTGATATTTGGCTAACACTCCGACAAGGAGACAGCATACTTTTGGCTGCATGTTTTGTACCAGTGAGAACACATAACATATGTATTTTGGAACACCTTGAGCTAAAAGTATGCTCTAAGCTTCACTCGTGCTGAATCATTTGATTCCTCAGTACTTTACCTTTTTTTCACTTGACAGTCTATAGAATGATGAAAAACTGTTCTTCTGGTAAAAGTAATTTTTTTCTCATAAAGGCCTGCATCTGCAGCTTCCACAAGATGGTATAAGTCCTCTGATTTGACACCAAGATGTGAACCCATGCACTTTCACTTCCATTTCCTGTAGATTTACTTAGATATGAGACTGCTTCTTTTCTGTGCTTAGCATGATGGACTGTTTGTGGTCTGAAGTACTATCTCTGGTATAAGTAGCTGCCACATGTCAGGAAGAGGTCAGGGTTATATTAGAGATTTGGGATGTACTAAATTCCCATTGTCTCTGCTTCTTTTGCTTTCATTGGTCTCTGTGTTAGCTATTTTAGCTATACTCCTGTGTGAGAGGGCCCAGAATCACTGACAGATCCCGTAGGTGGTGATACACATAATAAGTGGAATCATAAGGTTAGTTGCACGGTATGTCAGATCATGTTTTCTGATGTTTACATGCCTGGTTTTCTTCACAAGTGCTCTGTGATGCATGCACTGCATGCTTAACTTAGCAGCACAGTCTTACTGATGTTTTCCTCGTGCTTTGACATGAATGTCGCTGGGATGAGCATCTCTTGCTTTTGAAGCCTAATGCTTTATTTCCTTCAGTTGCAGCCCATCTCTGTCATGTGTATACATCTACTGCACATTGCACAAATCCTCATTTGTGTGACCCACGTTCATTGCTTACCTCTGTGACAGCAAAGCTTCTTTTGCCACATGGAACAACCTTGTACCATTTGTCGTGCAGAACATCCATGAAACCATGAGACTTGTACTCACTTATGAGTTCAGAGATGTTTGAGGTGAGTGGAGAATTGGGGGGAAGCCCAATACCATATCCTAGAAGGAAAAATTTTACAATTATTTCTCTCTTCCTTGTTTACTTCTTGGTACAGTATGTTCATTTCAGCTATCAACTACCAGCGTGGCAGACGAAGTTGACGTTCTGCTTCAGCAAGCCAGCTCAAACCTGGATGCTGGCTTACCATGGACTGAGAATGCTAAGATGAGACTTTTTTGCTGTGCAAACGAAAGTAGACTAACACAAACAGGATGTGCAAATTTAAAATTAATATGGAAACGAAAGTAATATGTAAAATTGAAAGTACAAAAACTTAAGATGGAGGTAAGACTAGATTAATAAGTCTGTCCTATCTCTAGAAGCACAAGGTTTTGTATGCCTTTGCCCTGAATTCTTCTTGTTTGCCTTGTTTTATCAACATGAAAGGGCCTTAATGTCAGGTAAACCATTCTGTGATCTCTCTACATTGTTACAGCAGTGGATGTGACTGTGCTGTCAGATGTGGCATTTTACTTTCTTCCTATGTATTTTCTGATGAGAAATTGTGCACGTAATTATAAGGGAGCAGCCTGTACTGTCGTCACACAGCAATGTAGAACCCAGGGGCTATGATTTCCATTCTTGCTTTTCTGTTCTGACAGTGACAGGGACATTCATAAAGCTATAAATACAGCTGTGTCATTGCTTACTACTTCAAAGTGCTGGTAAAAGACTTAGTGTAAGTGAAAATGAACTCAGTAATTCTAAATATGGTCTTCTGATTTACAGAATCTGGGTTTTGACATTAGATAAAAAACACAATTCATGTCTGGAAGCCATGCATTGGCACATGGAGATGTCCTGCTAGCTGCCTGCAGAGATTCCTTTCTAGTCCTCTGTGGATTTTTGTTTTTCAGTTCAGAATTCAGAATTTCAGACTGCCTTCTTCAAAAACCATAAGATCAAAAACAACAGAGGAAGAAAGAAAAAGGCCCCCATAAATGTATGAGAGGTATATTTGCCTCCACAGTGGCTTGCTTTACATTGAGGTAGAGTGATGTGGTGGTATACATACTTATAACACAATAGCCACTGTTGCTACGGATTTTTGTACATTTTCCTGTATTTCCACCTGAATATATTTGCTAACATTGATGGAATGGTTTCAGAGAATGCACAGATAGGATTCATGAACACCAGATTTTCAACATATTTAAATGTTTTGCAATTGTGTGCTCTGAAATCCAGCTCTGTAAAAACATGTAGTTTGTAATTTATTTGTTTCTTCTGTATTGAAATTTGCTTTACTTGATTCAAAGTCGTGAAATGTGATGGTTTACTTCAGTAGAGCTAACCTGTCTGAAGTGGAAGATTTATCAAGTTGCATAACCATGGTGAAACATGCAGCTGCACACACACAAATCCAACTACAGCCTTAACAGCTCTCCATGCATCTACCCTTCCTGATAACAAAAACAAAAGAAAATGGATTGCTTTCAGGTCTCTGGTGTGAATTCACATGGGAGATGTTGGCCAGGAACAGCAAAAAGGAATGTTCTACAAAATGACAATTGCTGGTGACCTGTAGCTGAAACTATTAAAATGCTCAGCTTCCTCTGGCCTTCATTTAGCATACTGCCTTCCTCAATCAGGTCTGAGCATTTCTGAAGGAGGTTGTTTTAATGTGCGCTGGGAGCGGCCAAGTTGATTGCCCTTGGAGGGGAGAAAGAGGGAGCTTCAATTATTTTCACAGGCTGTCTATCATAAAAGTGATTCCTCAAGTCTAATAGCTGTTAATGTGTTCACCTGTGCTGAAGGAAGGCAGCAGGCACACTTTGCTCCTAGGCTGCCTTCAAACTTTTCCTTGCTAATATATCAGGGCTGCAGGAGGCAACATACCAGTGTAGTTGCCTTTAGCTTCAATTAGCCACATACTCAGTGGGAATCTTAACCTGACCTTTAAAGTGGGAACAAGTGATTTGAAAATTCAAAAACCACAAAAAAGGGTGAAACCTTAGTTCTACTTAATCACTAAGAATTTTATATAATCTTCAAGCAGTCCACAGGTTCACCTGCATACTTTCATTCAGAATACCAAATCACAATGAAGCAAATGGAACACATGTGAAATGTAGCAATATGTTATAAAACTGATTATTACCTTCAATGGCAAAGGGTTTCCCCACAGTTAAAAGCTTGCAGTCGGCATCTATTGATACTTCATAATCTAAGAGTGCTTTATCCATGATGAAAGCATCGAGTTTCTCTGGATCATGCCTGTATTCAACATCAAAGTCAGAAACAGAACCACTTCAAGGTTTAAGGCTCAGTGATGCTCACTGAACATTTATCTATGCAGTTTTCTGGACGATTACTGAACAAAACCAGGCACTGCTATTTTAAATGCAAAACTGATTTGTTTTGAAGAAAGCAATTGTGCATGAAATACGAACTTTGTGCATCTAGACCAGGACAGCGGGCATAAAACTTATTTTGCTCCCATGAAATACTACTGATCTGAAAGACAGAAAATGCTATAATATGCTGGACTTCACTCAACTGAAAGGTAACACAAAGCTTTATTGGAAAAGATAAAAAAACTGCTAAAATACTACTGTCATCTTGGTTTCTTTGTGATGTTAAACATTAAGGTTATTAGAGAAAAAATATAGGAAGAGAACTGATAGAAAGGTGTTTCTCCTCCTTTCTTCTTAAATATAAGTTAAATTGATTTTGTTCGCCTAGACCAGTTTTTCACTATGTTCAGTCTTCATGAACACAGGGGACTGAATTTTACTAAAAGAATCATTTATGAATAGCATGCTTGCACAAAATGATGATATAGAAGAACGGACACAGTGTCTGTTCTCATCTGATCCAAGGACAGCACCCCCCACTCTTGTGACCTTAAAGGTCTGGGTTTTCTCCTGATGTGAAGTCACGCTATTTCATTGATTTTGATGGACTGATTCCAGTTTAATCCAAATAAACTATCATTTATCTTATGTATCATTAGTATGGGGCTGGGAAAAATGCATAAACGGGAAATAATTTCTGATGAAAAATTCTCAGGCCATCTGTTATGCAACTCCCATGTGCAAAATGAATTAATTATTTCACGCTTATTATCACCTCTCCTGTTTTTGACTGAGTGAATCAATTGTGTAACCCCAGATTGTTAAGCACAAAAGTCTCTGAAATACAGTGATACCAAGATTCCCTAAAGCTAGAATACTTGATGTTGATTACTTTTTGCCAGTCTTATGCTTCTTTTGTTCATTTTAATGATAAATGCTTTATGGTTTCTACCTGTGAAACTTCTCTCCTTCTAGCATGTAAAGATGCTGAGAAACCTCATTTGCAAATTTTGCTTAGGTGGTGATGGTTCTTTTTCTGAAAGTTTCTCATTCCCTGATGAAGAGCTCTCAAGCACAGAAACCTGCCAGGATTTATACATTGCCCATGTTTGACAGCAACCTAGCAGTTAGTGCAAAGCAGTGCTTCCTCTGGAAACACTTCAGCTGGTGCTATGCAAGCTTGCTTTCCAAGTACCACTCCTTCCAGATAATTACATGTTTTCTTCTCTATCTGCCACAATTCCTTCAATGACTGTTTTGTGGGATAAGTGACACTGAAAGTGGGAAATCCATCACCATCTCACTGCCACGCACTCTGGTTGAGGGACCAGATCTGCTGCTGCATGCAGAGGCTCACTTTAGATATGCTACTCCATCTGGGGTGGCAGGGACGTTGTACCGTCGCATATACTCATGCATCTCAGGGAAGCTTTGCCTCACATAGTCTTCTGCACTGCTTTCTCGCACGGTTCCAAACCGAAACCCTTGGGATGGGTGGTGGAGCTAAGGAGAAGAAATTACAGATTAGCAGAGTTGTTTGCCTCCTTCACAACTGGTGTCTTGGTCTTACGTGTGAATGGTTTGTCAGAAATTCTCAGCATTCACAGATCTGCCTCTGATATTTTCCTGTAGTCAGCTTCCCATATCACAGAAAAAGTTTGAAAATACTTATCAGGTGACTGATTAGCCTGTTTGTGCACTTTCAGGATTTTCTTTAAATGTGAAAACCTTGAGACAACCTGCACCCCACAAATCTAGATGTTTAGTTATATTATTTGTCTTTAAACAATGTCAGTGTCTCAGCCAATGTCATAAGAAGCCTCTAGGCTTGCTCTGATCCTCTTTCTGGGGCTCTAGATAGCCAGTAAAGGACACATAGTATGAATTTGTTCTGGCAGAATGCCTTTTATCGACTCCTCAAGAATGATATTTACTCTTCAGCAGAAGAGCAGCATCACCATTTAATCTCTGGAAGCTCAGACCCCATACAACACCAACTGTTGCTTTCTTTGTTTCCATATTCCACAGAGAGTCTTGGCATGTTTTTTGATGCGTTCTGGTCAGCATGATCATGTGACAAGCAATGCATGCTTGCATCCAGGGCTGGCTATAGTGTATGCTGTGCTGGAAGGACTCTGGGCACAGAGGGAAATGTCCTTGCCTGGAACTGTGAAGGCAGCATTCCAGTGCCAGAAGTCATAAACAAAAGAAAATAGTGCTTTAATAATACATAATAGAGACTTCCAGTACAATGCTGTCAACCCAAACCTAGGTCTAGTCTCAAGACATTAAAGATGACTTTCTCAAAGAACAAATTTGGAGTGGGCTCCATGCACTCTGTGTCCCAAGACACTAGTCCTCACAGTCAGTGAGAGAGCAAAAAGACCTGCAGAATCCCAATATTGAACCATACTACCACCTTCCAAGTCAACTTAGGTCTTTGTTGTGATACCCATGGCCCAACTAGTGATGCCAATTGCAGTGCAACACCTGATCTGTAGAAAATGTGTACTGATATGTAACTTCACTGGAAGACATCCCTCACTCAGACTGTCACCGATGTCTACATCTGGCTAAATATTTAATCCTCTATGAGAAGGGCTAATACAAAGCAGACAGTAAACTGTATCTCCATGCAATTTTCTGTACCAAATATTTTATGAAAGACTGTTCATGCTTTGCTTCATGTTGGACACATTATCAAATTTCACCACAAATTATAACAACACTGGATCAAAAGTCTATCTGCCTTAATATCCTGTCTCTAGCACCACTGTATGTTTGGTGGAAGTCTTGGAAATTCTATGCAGGGAAGTTATGTAGTGACCCTTTATGTATTCTATGTTCTTCTTGCTTCTGGTAATCCATGCTTTTCCTTAAACATAATTATGTGCCTGCAACTTTCTATAGATGACTTTTGACTTCTTTTATGAAGCATAAATCTTAACAGTGTTGAACCTTCTATGTCTCTTGGAGCTTCTATTTTCTTCTTACTGCTGTTTATCCACATGAGGAAAAGGTTTGCAGCTGTAAGAACAGTGGACTGACAGTGCAAAATGCCCCTCAAAGCAGACAATGGACTACTTGCACTGCCTTCACTGCTTATCTTAAAATTGCTAAGGGTTACTGGCTTCTAGAGAAGATAAAAATGTCAGACCTATCAGTTTATGCTTCCTTAGTTTCTATAGTCCTTTCCTGGGATGGTTCTGTGGAAAGATGGAAACTGCAGGACAGGTAAATCTCACAGTCCTCTTGTGAGTCTTGCCTTATTAATTATCACATGGCAGATAATGGGCACTATGAACTGCTGACATTTTTTGAATCTGTAAAATACCTTAAGATTTGCTGGTGATTTGAATATGATTAAAAAGAAATGAATGCAATAGCTGCAGATTCATCTCCAGTAATCAGCTTTCCTGGCACTCAGCTTAAATAACCTTACAAAGTCCCTACAAAATCAGACATCCATGGCTGCAACAAATTCAAAGAATAAGGCTTGTTTACACTTGGAGAGAGGCTTTCATAGGATGATGAAGTCTTGGCTTGACAATTCACTGAACAAGATATAAAGACAGTTAAGGGTACAGATGATATATCCCTCTTTATTATTCTCTTTAACTGCCAGATATCCCTTTTGAAGAGCTAGGAGCAACGGAAGAAACTTGTTTTCTTCAGAAGAGTCATTGCTCCAGCATATAATTGCTCCTCAGCCAGCAGACTAACTCTGTACTCCCAAGTAACCACTCCCATGAAGTGCATGGGAGCTACGCATTGCTGCTGCATGTGAGACTCATTAGTGGTTAGCATGTAACCAGCCCTTTGAATGTTAGCTAGTAAGGCAATCACAGCACCACAGTGAACTGCAACCTGTGCTGGATGAGCTGCTGAGTGGGAGAAGTGGACAAGTGCCAAAGGCCTGGGCAGTGTCTATATGAATCTATCAGCTGAGTAGTTAAGAGCCAATATTTTTCAGGGGTTACAAAGCCATTTAGTGTTGCCAGTTAGCATCTTTCCCAAAAGTGCGGAAAGCTATAGTAGCCAGCACTATCATTTCTGCAGCTCAAATACTGGAGATTAGGGATTTCATGTGAGTAATCTGAGTTTTGTATCTGAAGCACTGGTGTATACTAAGAATGGCTGTACTACTTAGGTACTTTTTAGAACAATGTTGCCAGCGTATTGTGAACAAGCTGTTGAATGTCAAGTTGTGAGATAAACGGTAACATCCCATTTGGATGTGGATTAGTAGATGGGGCAAACTCAAGAGATAGTCAGGAAACCCTTTCAGCAGAGGGATGAAGTGCCAGAAGGGGTCAAGCAACTGTTGTCTTGAATCAGTACTCTGACCTCACAGACTCAGGATTCTGGAAAGCCAGAACCTTGCTGCACAGGTTTGAGATGATTCAGGAAGATCAACCATGTCTTGTGAAGAGCTCTTGGGAGGGAGCACTAGGAAATGCTGCTGGGAACTCCAGGATGAAGGTATAGGAGAAAGGCTAAAGAACTTTGGAAGTGAGTATGCCATCTGAAATTGGGGTACCAATGCTGTTCCTGAGACCTCTAAGGACAATATCTACTGTGGGATGCATGGGCTGTGTTGGTATTTCCAAGAAGAACTCTTAACTGTTTAATAAAACATACCATGGGTAAGAAAACAAACAATGGATAATGTTTTCTTACACTGTGTAAGAAAACAAAGGGTAATGTGAATGCCTTTAAGTGCTGATGAAGTGGGAAGGTTGTTGCATGGCTTAAGCACTGAGACAGGGAGGTTGTGTACTGTTTAAGGAAAGTCAAGAGCTCTACAGAATGCACAGCTTCTATGACAGTGCCAAGAAAAGCTTTGGGACTTTTCGGAGTCTTTTTTACCTTGTATACCATCCCACTACTAGACAAATGATGTTTGCGCTATTTTCTGTCAAAAGCAAACACTGCCGCTACCAGTTCCCTTGGCTTGGCAACTTGCAGATCTTCTTGGTTTCTGTCTTCTGTTGTTAAAACATCTGCTGAGTGGGAAGTGGAGAGCTTGTTTTACTTGGGAAGATGTTGAGAAGAATTGAGCATGTGCATATATACATGGCTTGAGGTGCCAATTATGCATGAAAATACCAATGTGGTAAAACCACAGGAGCAGAAACAGGAAAATACAAACCTAAATGTCAGGGATTTTGTATTTCTTGGCACATTTCATTTATATAATATGGTGCCATTCCAGCAGCTAGGCTGATAACACCTAGACTCAGACTTGAAAAGACTCAGGCATAGAGTCTATACAAGTTGTCATTTAAAACTGGAAATGTATGAGACGCTGCCAGCTGCTAACCTTGACAGACTACAAACTTGAGCTGTTGGGTTTTGAGGTCTTTCTATCAGGGCTTGGGATTTGTATGAGCTTTCAGTGTTGCAAAGCAAGAAGGTTTGGCTCAGAGACTTTTTGTCCTTGGTGCCCTGGTTGTTATGTCTACTATTGTTTTGTGGTTTGCATCACGCTCAGTTGCTGTCTATTTCTGCAGTGTGTAGGAAACCCAAGTGTTCAGCATATAAATACAGTGAAAAAAATGGTCTTAGCTCCCAAAAAAGCAGGCAATATAATATTGCCTTCTGATCCCACAGAGTCTGAGCTTGGTAGGAGCTGTGAAGAGACAAAGGAGCAACTGTTGCAAAGTGAAATTATGGCTATTTTCTATAAGCAATGAACCCAACAGTGACTGAAATCTAGCAAATGCTTTCCCAGCACTTGATCAATGGGGTCCATTGTCTCACTGAGTCTGATTCAAGACTATTCTGTTCATCTTGACAGCTGGCCGGAGGGAAAATACTTCACGAACTCAATTTCCAATTGGCATCCCTAATCACTAGAATGGTTTCATCATTCATCCAGTTAGCCTCTCTTTTCCAAAATTAAACTCCATGAATTATTATTTGAGTGAAATCAGACAAGGGCAATCCTGACTACAGTGCAGGGCAGTGCCAGGAATTGCATCCTACAGTGACAGATGGATTCAGCTTTTACCACCACCTACAATACTGCTTTTTAATTTTAACAGGGTATAGAAAGGGGAAACATGGCAGAAAACACTTTTCTAACTTCTCCAACAACTTCTGAGGAAAAGTTGTTATGAAAAGGTTTCAGTAGCTCTGCCCCATGATACTGTCTGTTACCTAGCATAACACCAAGTGCAGTGTTTAATGGATATCTTGCACATCAGCAGAATTGCTGTTCATGCCAGCATGATCTTTTCCAGGGAACTGCTGCAGAATCTTGAAAAACTGTTCAGTTTCAATTGCTAATCATTGGGGAGTGTAACATTAAGAGGTCTGCTCTGCTGTGAAGAAATGAAAATGCTTTTAGAGATCTGCTGTTTTACAATGAGACTCCTCTCACTGGTATATGAAGCAATAGGATTTTATCTTGTGTCATGAAAGCAACACATTTAAGTGGTTGTCTAGCTGATAATAGATACCTCATGACCCCACTGATAAAAGAAATGCATTTTCTAGTGCTAAGCAAAGTTTCAGGGAAAAAAGAACAAAACAAATATGATTAAAAAAAACCCCAAACAAAATAGAAATTGGTTAATCGGCTTTCTCCTACCTATCTGCAAGAGTTTTTGAAAACTAGTGCAGAAGGAGATGAAAGAACAGAAAATTATTCATAGTTAAGTATATGATTTTCAAATTCTAGCAGATCACAGAATCACAGAATAACCACGTTGGAAGAGACCCACCAGATGAAAATTCACGGCTGAACTTCTGGAAGTGGAGGCTTTGTTCAGAAACTGTCCTATGTGTTCAGGTTTGGGATGTGGAGATGCTACTGAGCCTCCAGGAGATGGTGTACACAGAATGCATTTGAAAGCTCACTTTCTCCTCTCCATTGCAAAAAGTGTCAGTGGAGCTGCTTTTGACTTGCCAGTATAATGTCAGATTTTGTTAAAATCCTGTCACTTTGAATCCAACTCAGCTAGGTCATTAGCTGGCATAAATCTTTACTGCTGTACTGAGGTCAATAGGCAGTTTCAATCTAGAAACAAATGCACAGTGCCATAGTGTTTATTCTCCTGCATTGCAACAAAGCATACACAAAAAGAAATTGTGACTTAGTTCTCTATTAAAAACTATAAAACCTCTGTACTGACACTCCCCATGTGAATACTAATATTTAATTGTAAGATTTACTTTACTCCTCTGTGTACTGCAGAAGCTATATGGCTAACAGATAATATTTGGGACATTAGTATGTGGTAGCTAAATAAATTTCTGAAAATTGCCCTGCTGATTGAGTTGCTGGGCAGTGTCTTAGTGCAAAAAGATCCACAAGGACATGAATAAGAACTTAGTGGTCTGTTTATCCCTGTTTCTGAACAGCATTTAGAGTTTTCTGGACAAAATACTCGTTGAGCTGAAATTTATTCCATGACAACTGAGAACTGTAAGATAGTAACTATAAATTATTGTAGGAAAATGTACAGACTGAAGCAAGCAAAAAAAGGGGATGTAATGCCCAACAAGCAATAGATCACTGTTTCCAGTTGTACTTCAGCAGCACAAAGCACCCATAAAAATGCTCCAGACTGAGTCATTTCATCAAGAATGTTGTTCTGTTTCCTACCTGTAAAACAGGGCTAATGCTGCTCTAAGGTAGGTGAAGTCCTTATCAAATTAGAAGCAATAGAAAGAGAGCCATTTGGTTGAACCGATGCTCAAACTGCTGAAGAGATATGGGGAAGTTCTGTTGAATAAGACCTCTAGTCCTTCAGTCTTGAGTCTCAGATCTGTGGATGAAAAGCTATTGCAGTTCTCCACAATGAACTGAGGCCTGGAGGGGGAAATCTAATGTGATAGTAGTTTAAAGTGCAAGTAGATATCTCACCTTCAAAACAATCATCTCCCCAATACTTTCTCTTACAAATTGCTCCTGCTCCCACTCTAGCTCATTTATTAAGGCAACGCTGTCCATCCTCCTGCCCTCTGGCCATATGGCCACTGCCCCCAGCTACCATGGCTGATGCAGTTCTCTGTGATGACACTGTCTAAACTTGTAAGACTAACTTAGCGCTCTGTGGTTTTCAGGAAGAGAACAGACAATGGTTTCATGTTGCAAATGGGTCAGCAGTTACTAGGACAAAGAGGTTTCCAGTTGCAGATTGTGGAAGTGTCTACCAGCACAGCTCTAATTTCTTAAATATTATCTGCTATTTGCTGTTGGTTCAAAAGCATCAAATGAAGGTAAAGTACAAGGAGTCCTTCATTACTGACAGGTCCAATGTTGGAAATGAATGTTATTTTTCTTTTTTTTCTTGGAATCCATTTGGATCAGTTAGGCATATATTAAGCACAAAGTGTAACAGAAGAATGATGGAGTCATTTGGATGCCTTGACCTCTTGTACAGTGAAATACAGACAACATTGTTTGCATTTACCTCGTGTTCAGTCAAATGTTATTGTACTCAATGAAGACTACTTTTCTCTCTATGACTAGACACCTTGGCATCCCTGAAATCCAGGGGAATTGGTGCAGGAGCTAACTGAGGACTTCTATGACTAAGAAGGTGAGCCAGGCTAGTATACAGGTCTCCATTTATAGATCACAATAGCTTTGACTTGTGAACAATAATAAATATCCTCAGTGCTGTGAACAGCTCTACAATTATCTTCCATCTCCCAGGTGATAAGATTAACCTTATGCATCTTCTCTGTTCTGCTTTGCCAGTTACTTCAGAAACAGCTTCTCCTCATACTTCTCTCCTTGCATTCTTTCTTACAAGGGTCTGAGCCCCAACTATGATGCAGCTGCTGTTTCTATTGGTGGGCTCGCTTTCTTTTTTATGACATATAGTTATACTGCAGCTTGAGAATGAGAAGCTGAAATGAAGAGAGCTGGGAAAATGCTAGAATGTATTAGTTCCTTCTGGTGTTGAAAGAACAACCTTCACGATTTACAGTATATGGAATGAAGACAGCAAGACTTCTCTTCCACCACTACTGCTACACCTTTGGGTCAAGCAATTGGAATGGCCAGGTAAAATGTGGCTAAGACAGCTAGAGAGAGTACATGGGCATTCTACATAAGTAAAGACCTGAAGCTGTAGGGCTTAATATGCAAAGATACTGAAGGAATAATTGTTGGCAAGAAGGCATAAAAAGCAATTCACAATGAGAAAGGAAAATTGTTTTGGAGAACAATGCAGTGCACTGCAATATCAGAATGATAAAAAACCAAACTAGCCATGTTTTGAGCCTACAAAGTCATAACTTTACTAGGAAGTTTTAACAAGGTGATGGGGAAGCTCACCTCACAAGTCAAATGTTCACTCCATAAATTGCATGGGGAAGGTATAGAAGCCAGATTTTACCTCCATAAATTGCATGTGTCTTTCACTCCTGTATGAGATTGCTCTGCAACACCTGTTCTTTATTCTGCCTGGAGTTTGATACTTCATTTCTCTTTTGTCTGAGCTTTTTCAGTCTGGTCTCTGTGACAAAGTCATTTTGAGTTCAGATCCTTTACTGACTCATTACTACTCAGAAAAGCACCAGGTACAAATTAGCAGGCTGTGATGCTGCGAGTCATGACCTTCCTGTGTCCAACAACTTCCTGCATTGAAATCTTATGTTCTATAGAT
Source organism: Clamator glandarius (assembly GCA_033459285.1). NCBI lineage: Eukaryota > Metazoa > Chordata > Aves > Cuculiformes > Cuculidae > Clamator > Clamator glandarius. The sequence goes on from JAUNZM010000965.1 coordinate 1,049,023, forward strand.
TTTTCAGCCAACTTCTTTAAATTGTAAAGAGAAAAGAATCCTGCAGTCCTGTATAGACACTAAACCCTGTGGGAGCGCTAAGATTTCAGTTAATGCCACTGAGTTTGTTGCTTAATTTTTTGCTATGCAATTCAATGCCTTTAATGCATCTTTAAATGCATACTATTTCATTATATATTTAATACATGGCAGTGCAAGTGGAACTCCTTATAATGATTCATCTTAGGTTGCTGCAGTGAAAGACCATGGCAGTCTTTAAGAGAATTTCCTTTTTTTCAGGAAGAAAACATCAATAAACACACAACGGTTATGGCCATACGCAAAAGCCTGCTGAATTTGAGGGAAGATATCATTAAGTGCAGGGGCATTTGAATTGTGCCCCTAATAATGAAAAAGGCTGGACCTTTCCTTCTCTGTGGTTTGATATTGTTAAAGTTCATTTGCAGTGACTTGCCAGATGACATTTCTGGATTGTTTTAATACATATAACAGAGAATTTTTACTTGTATAATAATGGCTACAAACACTCTGAATTAACTGAGACTTTCATAAATCAGAAATGAGAGTTTGCATCCTTACATTCTGTATTTTAAACCTTGAAAAAAATATCATGGTGATGATACATACTGAACTCCTGAGTAATAAAATCTCAGAAACACCTTGTCTGGATTACTCAAAGTGCTTAGTTTTGTAGTGCAAAGACGGAAAACTTGTAAGAGCAAATGCTCAGGTAATGGATTGGAAGAGAAGTAGATATTTCTGAGGACTAATCCTGAAGCAGACCAAAGCCATTGGAAGAACTTACTGGATGGTACTTGTCAGAGTGATGGTACATTTATTCCCTGGGGCATTGACGGTGTTTGTGAGAGATCAGTGATGGCCATGCTAGTGGATCATCATGCATGATGCAGACAAGCTGGCACTTTCAAGGAATGGTTTGGGTGATCTCATCCTGATGTATGATTGTGTGTGTAGAGGCAGTCCTGCTTCAACATGTTTCCTTGCCCTACCAAAAAGTACTACTTTGGTATTTACAGATAGGTTGTCTACAACTTAATTGATCTCCTCCCTGTGACAGTTTCCCAGCAGAAACATTGCAAATCAAATATCTGGCTACTTGTAAAATGAATTTCATTGTTTTGATGCAGAAGGTAGGTTTTTTTGCAAGACTTCTGTTCTGTTTCATTTGATTTAGCACTCTTGGAGAATTTTGCCAGTAATGTCTCAGTAAGCACCACTATGGTCTGTGAAGTACTTACAAAATCCTACCTGGAACATCAGTGGTTTTGTCTTCATGCTGTGTGATTGGGTTTTTTTTGAGTAGATCTTAGGATGACCCAAATCATCCAACTCATGACAACAACTACAACCAGAGGAACTTCAGAACCGGAACCTAACCCTTAATCCACATGTAGAAGCCACTTCTCACAGTGGGCAACACAAAAATCCTTCACCTTACTTCTCACTCACCATCTTTGAAATGCGTTCTAAATGTCTATGGATGTTTGAGCATCATCATCTGTCAGTGAACCTTCCTTCTGGAGTGTTGTCAGTTAGGTAACTAATTGTAATGCAATTGCTGTTTTGTAGACAGATTGCCTTCTGATTTTATTAGAAACCATAAATTATGCAGCAGATAATTTTGACTGGGAAGAAGAAAAAGCTGCGTTAGTAACAACAAACGTGCTTTTACCTTTGGGTCATGTATTCCAGAAAGCTCTTCATAGATCTTCTCTCCTACCATGACGGCAGCTAGGTTGGCTGTGTATGTGGACAAACAAAACAGACAGAATATAGCCCAGAGATTCATTAAAAACCTTCCAGTCCAGCACTTAGGGGGTTTGATGGCAGCTGTTCTTCCAAACAAGATTGCATAGCAGACGTTCAGAGCAGAGGAGAGAAAGAGAAGACTTTGTTCCTATTCCTCCCCCTGGGGGTCATACCGAAAGGACTTTTTCCACTCATATAAGGTGAGGGAATATAGCTGTGATGTGGAGAGCAACAAAATATCCCCAGCCACATAGTCCAGTGAAGTGGCCACATAAAGGCCTCCCAATAGGAGCTGCTGTTATCTTTGGTCCTCACCAAAGATGCCACAAGCTGGTTGAAAAAGAAAGGACTGGTGAAATCAATCACTTGGCTGCGAGGCAGTGTTAATGCTAAATGATGTCACTGCCATGTGAGCTGTGCCAGCAAGAAGGTCTCCCACCAGCCCTGTCCAGTGACCATTCTTCCAGGCTCCATATTTTTCCATCGCCAACAATGTACAAATCAAAATCAAAAATTCATATCTTCAGCTAGCTTCTCCAGTAGGTCAATGCAAGTAGCCATAGCAGCACTTCTTTAGCTCAATGGGAACAAGTGTCATTTCCCTCCTTGAAGGGTTTCAAAACAGGTTGTCCAGGACACCCTGAGTCATTGGTTCAAAGGATCCAGGCACAGCTGGCCTGCTGGGCAAAGACCTTCATCATCTACATCTCTTGTAAAGACAAATGGAATGTTCAATGAGAGTTACCACTCTGAGGTGTAGCCGTGTGGGGTGTTGCATGTGATTTTTTATGTCTCTGGGCCTGCTTCTGGCCATATTCCCATAGTCCAATGACTATCCTTCCTTCCTGCCAGCTCCCAAGACGAGTCCACATTGGTGTTTCCAACAGGGTCATGCTTGCAAATTCCAGATGAAGAAGTTGTTTTCTGAGCTGACAATGGAAGAGCCCTTTCACCTTAATGTGGCCACTGAGACCATCAAAAGTCTGTAATTGGCTAGAAACCTGTTTGCACAGGAGAAAGCCAGGAAGAGTAATCAGAAAGTGGACAACACCGAAAGTCATCATGCTAAAGCATATGCAGACATTGTGAATTTATGTTTAAAGAGAACAGATTTGGGATGTTGTTGAACACCCTGGATCATTAATAGCATTCCTAGGCACGAATGAACAAAACCACTTAATTTATGACTAAAGT